>CALNXJ010000127.1:0-175000 GCA_942486045.1 Pocillopora meandrina
ACCTAGAAGCATAATTATAACACTCTTTACAATTATCTTATTAGCTGAATATTTCGCATGTTGTTCAATCGATCGAGCTTACTGAACTCATTTTGAATGATTTTTATTCACCTTAATCGGACTGAATGCCGCCTAAGCTAAATTCTGAGCCAATCGCAGCCCTGCTGCAAAGCACAAAGTCGCATAGAAAATCCTTTTCTCCTTATTGTATGATTAGAACTCTCTGCATACAAAAGAAGTAAACAAGCTTAAAAATATTTTCAGAAGTCACCGGCGATGATCCTGTGTAGCGGCTCGATTTAGTCTTTACCATGGCGTCTTCCTCAAAATTTTACTTCTTGGTCGCCCTGTTGTCTTTATTGATAACTGAAGTTACAGGTGAAGATGGTGAGTTATAGTTTCATTCCCTCCAAGCTGACATAAAATCAACTAAGTTAGACGCAGATTCATTTCAGATTTCATATTTGCTATTTTCAGTTTTTTTTTTCATAGATATAAAGGTTACTTAGTTAAATAGACTTAAGAAAATCCAGCCTAAACTTACTTATAAAAAATCTAAGATAATTCTTGGAAAAATTTTGATGTAGATATGTTGATTTTTGGCAACAAGGCTCTTCTTCGGTCTTCTCTTCTTGTTCTTCTCTTTACGCTAATCACCTTAGGGTAGTTTCTCTCTCTACGAGTAATTAAGCAAAAGTTTAAAGTTCAGAGCAAGTATGTACTTTATGTCTCATCCATATGAATTGAACTAACTAGTGAGACCACCAAATCAAGGATATCAAAAAGCCCTCTCAATAAAAACAAAAAAATTCAGAGGTTTTAACTCAGACTGACTTCTTATATCAAAAATTAATGCTGGAATGTTACCTCTTTCAAACTGGGCCATTGCCCGATTATATCAAGTTACCGGTATGCTAAGAATTCTAAATTGATTTGTCAAAGAAACAGAGATATGTCTCTTCAAAGATACACTACAACAAAAGCGAATTTAAAAAATATTGTATTCAATAACAATTATAATAAAGTTCGGATATAACGCGCGCTGTCATTGGTTGAAAGAGCGTGCTCTATGAGAGTATAGAGCATAGAACTGAGCTACAGCTGTCACGCCATCTACAAATTGTACTATGTTCGAGCTTTTCCGGGACTTCGTTTTAGCTTTTTTCCGATAATTGAAAGTGAAATTTCGGAACTGAAGCAAGCCGGCAAGTAGCAACAGAAGAATCAAACAAAGGTTTGTAAACATACCAGGCGCCATCCTCAAAGGAAAAACAAAATAAACATTCCGACTTTTAAAGATTTTCACGCTTAGTTAGATTGCAAGCTTACGTACGGTAATAAAAATCAAACACAGCTAACACTCGTATAGTATATAAAGTTCAGTGTTCAAAAACAAAACAGAACAAAACAGAAATGATGAAAAATATAACCAAAGTGGCATAATTGTTAAAATTCATACTAATCATGACGGTGTCTGAGCGAATATGATCATGCTAAGTTCATCGCGGCTCGCTCATCATGGCGATCTCCGGTCATCACAGTAAAGCAAGCCTCAGAAACCACATCTGCCGCCTTTCGAGTGAAAAAAATAAGAGCTTGCTCTAATATCCTTTCCGATACGTTGAGTGGCAATTCACATAAATCACTGCAGCCGAGTTTTGCGGCGCTGTCATCACGTGCGATCTTCATGTTCCGGTGAATTCGGCTGTCGATCATACAAAAAACACTCGCCTTGAACAGTTTGTTTTCTACCTTGTCATGTGAAAAAACTCGCATGTTTTTATGAGCCGTAATTCGGCTGAAGTTCACTGAACATTTAACTTCAAGATTCTGTATTAGAGACTTAAAAACTTCAGGCAAAAGTGTTAAATTCGACTTGCCGAACTGTTTTAGTTTGTAAACTATCGTAGAATGTGAACTTTGATGGTTTTTGAACTTTGATGGTTAGACACTTTTGACAGCTTTAGTCTTGTAAAGCCAATCAGATTATTTTATTTATCATCTTTAGTGATCACAAAATGCCAACTGAAAAATTCCACATACAATGAACATCCTCAGGATCTCAAGTCTTGGACAAACTACAGATATAAAGGAACAATGGTGAGTACATTCTTATCCTATTTGTGCTTTTCGTTTATCCTTGGTGATTTTTGAATAACATTACTTGTCATTCGGTAGATTAGTATATAAAGTTCACTCAAACTCGGGTTGTTTAGCTTGTAAATGTTCGATGGTAAGTTGATTCGCTGGCATGTTGTTTGGCTGGTTGCGCAATGTTTGTTTGCAATTGGTTTATGTGGATGATTTGTTGCCTAGCCGGTTGGTCGGTTGATTTGATCTCATGTGACGTTTCAGTTTTCATTTTATAGTACCATTACCACTTACCACTTCAATTGGCATATATCTGCTTTTAAACCTCGTTTTCACATTAGAAAACTTGTGGACAGACTCCATGCCAACATAATGGCACATGTCAGACAGGATTTACAGACAAAGGTTACAGATGCCTTTGCCCACCTGAATACAAGGGCGCTAATTGCGAGGAAAAGAACGGTAGGTAAAAAAACATTTCTCATTTGGTGAAATAATTTTATGAAAAACTCTACCTGACCCTCTATCGATGGATCCAACTGTCAGTCTTATTCAGCCAGCCATTTGTCCGTCTGCTCCTCCAGATGTCTGAATCCCCTTTTGTCCCTCCTGTTTTCCTATCCATTTGTCTGACTAAGCGGCTGGATGTCTTGCCGTTTATTCTTTTTACCCAACTAACATTCTTTTGTTCAAAATCAATTCATCACATATGTGCTGGTTTTTTTCCCCAACAGCAAGATGGATACAGATGACGCCATCCACAGTTTGCTTTGGAGCAAGAGATAATTCGTATGGTTTCTTTAGAACTTCCAAAGCGGGTAACATCATTACATTCAAACTAACGTACAGATCTGGTTACGTCACCTGTGATGCACGAAAGTCAAGTTTTCACTCCAAATGGGGATGCCTTTGGAATCGTCTCATTCCCAACCAAATGGCTACGTTGATAACTGAAAAAAAACCATAATCTTCTTTTCCCAAAGAGTGATTTCCTATTGGGCCGCAACCGAATCGCCACAACTGGTTTTTGATAATTTGTCTACCCCCCTGACGGTGGAGACAACCAAGAATTCCAAATCTGGTACAGCGAGGACTTGTTCAAATTGGGTTATATCGATAATTGGTACGAAAAAACGTGTGTTGCAGTGTATGGTTTGTATGTTTGAGTAGTCGCCCAAATAAGAAAGTACATTGAAGAAGAAAATTGTTGTTCACGCATTTATTACTTCAACATTAGATAGCTGAAACTCACTGCTATATGGTCTACCGCAGCGTCTGCTTTCAAGATTGCAATCTGTTTAAAATACAGCAGCTCGAATTGTTACACGAACTAGGAAATTTGATCACATGACCCCTGTCCTAAAGGAGATCCACTGGCTTCCTGTCCGTCACTGTATAGTTTATAAAATTCTTTCACTGATCTACAAAGCTATCAATGGAGCAGTGCCCTGCTACATATGTAACTTACTTAATTATTGCACCTCTAAAGGGACACTAAGGTCGTCTTCTCAATACCTTCATGCGACCCTGAAAGCGAGACTAAAGACTTGTGGAGAGAGAACGTTTCCTGTGGCGGCACTAGGACTATGAAACTCGATCCCACTTGGAATAAGATCCAGTTCTTCAACTGACAGTTTTAAAAGACGTTTAAAAACGTATCTTTTTCAACAAGGTTATAACCCTGCTTATTTATTTATTTTTTTTATGATAAATATGTTTAATTATCATATAATATTTAAATTAGTTTATTCGTATACATAGATATATTTATTTTTTCCCTTCCCCCCCTTTCTTTCAGCTTTTCAATAATCTTAATGTAGAACACCATGGACAATTAGTGGATTTGGCGCTGTATAAATCTGTTTATTATATTCATTTATAAAAATCTTCGACTTGATTCAGCGATGTGAATACATGTAATCATTAGTGACGTTCCTCTCTTCGATTTAAGGATGAACCAAAAGAATGTTTTTCCTGGTGAAGACCTGGCTTGAAAAGGAGTGACCAATTTTCGCGGGTCACGTGTCATGAGTAAATTGTCGTAAGAAAATTTCGCGGGAAATTTGTCACTGATAAATTGAAAAAAAGCTGTGCATAAAGGACATCGTCGCGATAAAATCTGCTTTTAATCTTATACCTTGAAATTCAAAAAGAGATGGGGGAAAGAGAATTCAGCTGGGAAGAGCTGAGAAGGCATAAGGCAAACACCATTGGGGGCCTCTGGCCACGGCGAGGATGGACTGAATTATGGTAAATAGTAATACAAATAGCAATACAAAATTAACGCAAACATACTTCTTTCTTTTAAAATAAAAGAGTGTTCGACAAAAACCGAACTGACTGACGAAAGGTCTTGAATCCACACTGTCCTCAACGAAAATAATGAGTCGGGCAGTGCTCGATTTTTTGTTCACTTTCCTTTATTCAATATCCTTTCCTATCCAGATTAATAACTCAAACATTTGAACAATAAATGAATGACATTGTAGCATAACGTCTATCACATATCAATTTCAGATAGTGCACGATTGTCGTTCAACGCTTCGCATATGTTGTGATCAAATCGTTTTTCTTTGTCTTCAGGTAGCTAATAGATGACAGAGAAAGTTTTGATGGCCCGTCTACAATATTATAAACCATAACGCCACATAAATTTTGAAACTGCCTGCCAATCATTTTCCATCGTTCGATTCATGTATGAGTGTAATCTTATTTCATACATAAATTTCATTGTCTTCGCTGATACCGAGAGAAGTAACAAATAAACCAAGTAAGGAAAACAGCCACGCTCACCATCCACCCATAACTGGAACTCATTTTTGTGAAATAGAATGGTGTTTTAACGTAGATTTTTAAGCGTATCCTACTCAGAAAGTTGGACACAAGATGGAAGATTAAAAAATTTAAGGTGCTGCAACGTCCGCTCGTTTGCCACTTATCAAAAATACCTTTCATTTTAGACAAAGCCTTATTAATCTCTTTCGTCAACTTAAAATGCCGAGGCAAAAACTTTTTACAGAGAAAAAAATAGTTTTTTTCCGTCTCATTCTCAGACGAACCCCATTTATACTCACAAAGACTGGGTATACATAACAGGTGGCATCTGGAAACAATTGAAAAAGAAATGATAACTTGACTACTCTCCATCTGAGATGTATAATGTTTGACTTTTTTCGTTTCAAATTTACTTATCTTCCGAGAAAAAGTCGATTTATCACATTTATACTGAATTTATCAGTGGAAACATTTAACCCGAATAGTAATCTGCTGCGTGATGTCAGGAAACAATGGTACGTCTCAATAATCATTAGCATAAATTTCCTCTTTCCAAGATAACCGGTCTTAATAGCCATAGGTGATTATTATATGCAATTTTTTATAACTTCTCCACTATAACGAAGGTAAAAAACATAGATAAAAGATTGGCGGATCGCTTTTCTTTTTTTAGCAAACGTCACGAAATTACAGTCGAAGATAGTTGTTTCATCGCGTAGAATGCCTATTGTTCTCGGGACATTTACTTGCAATAGCGAAAAAATTATAGATCCGTAATATTAGCGGCGAAAGATATTCTGGAGAGCTTTGATTGGTCAAAGATTACGCGCTCATTCCTCCTCAGGGAATCGGGGGTTCTATGAGCTCTGAAAAAACTGTGGGAAATTCGAGTAATAATTCTCAGCCAGCCTCGCGAACGTGTGCTATATGAATTACACACTGGGCACCCAGGTATCGTCCGTATGAAGTCACTCGCGCGACTTCACGTTTGGCGGCCTTATCTTGACAGAGATATAGCCACAATCGTACGGAAATGCGACAACTGTCAGAAGTCACGTAACAAGCCTCAACCGGCACCCTTACACCCGTGGGATTGCCAAAAAATCTCGTGGTAGAGAGTGCACATCGATTTTGCAGGTCCATTTATGGGTAAAATGTTTCTAATTGTCGTCGATAGCCACTCAAAATGGTTTGAAGTAGAAATGATGCCCAGCATCGCGATATGTTTGCTCGGTATGGCATTCCACAACAACTCGTGAGTGATAATGGCTCACAGTTCACTTCAGAAGAATTCTGTAAATTTATGAAAGCAAACGGAATCAAGCACACACTTGTTGCTCCGTATCACCCTCGATCCAACGGCCAAGCAGAGCGTTTTGTTCAAACGTTCAAGCAAGTTTTTAAGGTGGAGGATAGCGATTCGATTATGCAAAGTTTAGCGCGATTTCTTTTCAGTTACTGAACGACACCAAATAGTACTACAGGCCAAACACCAGCCGAGTTGTTCCTAAATCATCGATTAAGAACAAGGTTAGATTTAATGCGTCCTGACTTCGGTCGGAAAGTATTTGACAGGCAGACGGATCAAAAGGCCAGATACGGTAAGATTAGTAAAGGAAGAGAATTCACCCTTTAGTGAAGAAGTTCTGGTGCAAAATTTCGGTGGTGAGCCGAAGTGGCTTGATGGCACTGTTACGGAGCAGCCCGGTCCCGTCTCCTATAAGGTTCTAGTCGGAGAACAACTTTGGAAACGACGTGTTGACCAAATGCACCAAAATCATTTAAGCAACAAAGATAGTAAACCAGAAATCAGTGTAACACATTCAAACGATACCACTGACATCCAACTGGTAACGCCTCCGCAAGAGGACACCGCGGAAAAATCAACGCTAAAACCAAATGAAACCAAAAGTAGCAAAAATGATAACGATGAAGATACGCACGCAGCCGCGACAGCGCAACCTCAACATCAACCTCAAACACGCTATCCAACTCGACAGCGAAAAGCACCGCAGCGTTTAGGATTTAATATATAATGATTAGAGTAACTGATTACTAAGCCTTTGAAATAAGTGTGGGGGAATGTAGTGTTTGTTCCTATTTTGATAAATACCTTAGCTATTACATAATCTTTATTCTATTGGTTAGCACACCTCTGACCGCAGTCATGTGATTATGCTCATATATCATTGTGTGTAATTAACTCGATGGTATTCTAATAAAGCAGTTGTGTAGAGCACTTGGTCTGTGCACGCTTTACTCTATAGTAGTATATAACGAACCCTAATACACAACAGTATCCAAGTTACGCGCGCAATCGCGCCTGCGCATTACCTTTTCCCTCGCCCTTCCATTACGTAATGGCAAAGATAGTGACTGTAGTACAGTTGGCCCCGCATGCTAAAAGTAACACCTTGTACGGTTGGTCGTCAATTTCGGCTTGATGGGTTACTACTATTTCGTATAATTACTGGGTTACGCTTCGCGCGCTGCAAGCTCTGCTATAACTTACACTCGAAAATACCAAATATGCGAACTAAATAACCGCACCAAGGAGGCGAGACCAGAGAATTTCCTTTCAGCACCCGCTTGGTTTTACATTCGGCGATCGAACAGCAGAAGTAAGAGATCAAATGTCTTTCTATCTATGCGATTTCTATATCTTTTAAATCTTCTCCATCTTCAGCCTGGTTCTTTCTCACCTGGAAGAGCTAAGAATAGGAAGTGAATGTAAAACACATCTTTACCTCAGCTCCCTTAGGTTCTATCCGTGAATTACCGGCGCTGTCTTGTCACGAAATAAAGGCGAGTGAAGGTGAAGGGCTGAATCCAACTAAGAAAGGAAAAGAAAAACTGATTTACTGTGATATGGTTAACGAAGTTAGGTCCTATAACTTTGCTTGAGTTATTTTATTTTGTAACGAGTTATCAGTATTATGAAATTATTATAAATTAAACTATTATTGATATCATTATCGTAATATTTGGTTTGGATCAGTTCTAGCGTGGATGCCTCTCTCAAGTTGCTCTTACTTAGTCACTGCTTCTCTTTCAACATTTTAGATATGGATGAATGTAAATTTAACATCAGTGACTCCGATGTGAATGCAAACTGTACCAACACATATGGTTCTCACAAATGCACATGTAAAGTGGGATACATCGGCGATGGACGCTCGTGTTCAGGTAATTTTGAAGATGACATTATTGATATTTCGCAATAAACTAATTTTTGTTAATTGTCTCATAATTTTAAGCAGCGTTACCCATGCATGTTTATGTACAGAGTTACCATGATCTACATCTGGCTTGTTTCAGAGCCGTCAGGTTGATAAATTAAAATATTTGTGCTGAAATATAATTTTGCAATATCTAATTCATGTATCAACAAAAAAGGAAACCTTTTTTTTTTTTCATATTATGTAATGATTAAAGAAATTAAACGACTATGAGTCATAAAAATGAGTCATAAAAGTGCAAAATGCATCCATGGTTTCTCAGATATTGACGAGTATAAAGGACTCACCCTTGTCAGGTGAATGCTACCTGCACGAACACCGAAGGATCGTATGTTTGTACTTGTCACCCCGGATATACTGGAAATGGACGGGACTGCACACGTACTTGATGCGTTTCTTTTGTAACCATTCCAATTAGCAAGACTTGTTTTACCAGCATACCTTGTATAAAAAAGTGATGAGTATAGACCTGACGACAATGGTGATAATGACACAATTGTATTAACCCTTTCATTATCTCATTAGTAGTTCTCTTGACTGTCTGCCGTACAATTCTGTTGATGTTTGTTCTGAGAATTTGGTATTGAATCAACTAATAATCCACAAGCTGATATTCTTCTTTATTACACCCATTTTGAAATCACCGGCGGTCCCTGTAATCTGATTGGCTCTAATTGATGTGAGTTATTCACGAATCGCACCATTTTTTGCTTTAAATGGCATCTTTTTCCCAGGCAATGAGGAGGCTACACTAAAAACGAAACGACCAATCAGATCTCAAGGCTTGTTTAAAGTAACCGATCAAATTGCAGAAAAATGAAAGACAAAGAGTATCAACTTTTTTTGCAACTTTTGTTTCCAAAACTCTTACTTTTTCCCCCTAAAAAATGGATGAATTTAATTTCAGACCTGCTCAGTACTGCATCAACAAAATGTTTGAACTGACCAAGTCCAGTATCTGAGCGATTTTAAAATTGATGTAATAAAGTGGCAATTGAACCTCGTGTCGTCAAAAGTTTCTTTTGCAGAAAATTGCAGTGAGATTAATATCCAATTAGATGGCCATCCAATTTGCAGGGTCGAGCATGCCAAATCATTAGGTTTCATTATTGATGACCGACCTTCATGGTCTAATCACATCAAAGAACTATGCAGAAAGATATCCTCGGTAATAGGTGCTCTGAGGCGCATTAGGTCCCTCATTTCTCAGTCCACTGCAGTACAAATATATAACGCTTTAATCCAACCTCATTTCGATTACTGTGCCCCTGTTTGGAATGGATTGAGTTCTTATCTATGTGAGAAACTACAAAAATGCAAAACCGAGCAGCTAGGGTTATTCTGCAAGCCAACTGTGAGGTAAACTCAAGCTTGCTTCTTGAAACTTTGAAGTGGGATCAGCTATCATTAAGAAGAAGAAAGCAGAAAGCTATAATGATGTTTAAATCCCTCAACGGGTTAGCCCCAGTGTACTTGCATGATTTATTCAGTGAGCAACATACAGAATATGACTTGCGTAATTATTTCCGTAAGTTAAACTTACCCAAGCCGCGTACTGACTATTTGAAACGTAGCTTTGGCTATAGCGGTGCCTTATTGTGGAATTCTCTTCCTGAGAATATTAGGGCGATTAGATCAATTGGGCAGTTTAAGCAGGAAATCAACCGCGCACTTGAAACATTCGATTCACACTCGGCAATCTTGTAAATCAGTTTTTATAGTTATTTTAATTTTTACAAATGATTGTAATTAAAATACTATTAGTGTAACTGAAGATTTTTAACCGAGTTTAAATAAAGATTTACTACTACTACTACTACTAATTTTGGTCTGAAATCATACTTGTGATTTCAAATCGAACTCGTGCTGCGCGCTCATTCGATTTTGAAATCATGCATATGATTTCAGCACAAATTACACCACTCAGTTCAATTACCATTATTTATTCTCATCACTTGTCTTTTTGATATTGTATTGATTTGGTAAAGAGAAATTCTGTCATTAAACATTTAGTGGTAAAAAATCTCAAATGGCAAAGGGAGATTAAATTAAAGGCCTAATTAAAGCCTTATTAGTTAATTTATTAATTAAAGGCTGAAAGGACAGAACAACGGAGTTGAACTTGAGGGAACCGAGGAAAAATCTAGTGTGTGGTAATGTGAAGTGCTTCCGTCTAGAACCACAAGACAAAAAGACTAAGCCTAAGCATAATGCTCGGCAACTTTTTTCCTATTACAATTATTTTTTTTTATGTTTATGATTTTACAGATATTGACGAGTGTAAAGGAAATCACTCTTGTCACGTGAATGCTACATGCAAGAACATCCTTGTATCACATGTACGTCAATGTCAAGCTGGATATAATGGGAATGGACGAAACTGCACAGGTGAAATTAATCTCTTCGCTATAATATTAAGAATAGTTCTGCATCATGACACGTTCAACTACAGTGCCGCACCATTCAGCCGCGTTGCAAGACAATTAGACAATTTATCAATGAGAAACTCGGCCATTTTGTCCTCATTAAATATAGAAGAGAGTAATACACAGATGCGTGTTGATATGGAATTTCTCTTCGAGTGTTCAACTCGCTATCTCATGAGTGAGAGCAGCAAACGAGTAAGGTATCGAGCAAGAGAATATAGACTTAATTATAATCTCTTAGTATCGAGTTGAACATGAGAAGAGAAGGTCCATAACTGCAAGCAAACATATATTATTTTGTTTATCATATAAACACAAAAGGCCTTTACTGAGAAGAAAAGTCGACTTTCATAAAGAATACAATTATAGGTTCTACAATCCGCCAGAAAAAAGTATACCGAGGAAGGCTACCAGGGCTGATCTTTGACAACTGATATCCGACTACAGTTTGGAATGGTTTCTAGAGAGAGACTCCACTGCAATGGAAGTTTTGGCTTAGTCTAAGGTAACAATTAATTTGTCACAATGACAACTAACTTGATGCTTTTTCGCCTCGCAAGAGTTTAAAACCTAATGTATATCTCGCTCGTGTAACTACAACCGTTGCATAATTATTCTTTTCTCTCCCTTTTTTTTTAGATATTGATGAATGCCAAAAAAATACTCATGATTTTCACCTGAACGCTACTTGTCAAAACACAAATGGATCCTTTTTCTGCACCTGTTTCTTTGGATTTAACGGAAATGGACGGAACTGCACAGGTAAAGGTCTTTAGGTTGTAATTGCCTCGTTGACTTTAACAAATTTAGTTTGTTTGTGTTTGTTTTTTTGAATTGTTTGTTTAATTTGCACGTTCCTTCTTTATTTGTTTGATAAAGTAATTACTCTTGCCTTAATATTTTTCACCAATGGAAGAAAATAAAAATCCTTCATCCCACTTGAAAGCAAGATGACAAAATGCACTCAACGTTCAAAATAAGGAGATTTATATATGCATCATACTCCCAGAAGCCTTTGATGTCTCAGATATTGACCAATGTGCTAGAAATCTTTCTTGCCATGCGAATGCTAACTGTACCAACACCATTGGATCACATGTATGTGCATGCCACACTGGATACACCGGAGATGGACAAACTTGCTTCGGTGATTTTAATAAGTTTCCTTCAATGTCCAGAAAAGTCCTTTATGACCGGAGAAGAGCAATTTTCATTGCTGCTCTTTCTATACATACAATCCCAGCTATTCGAAGCGGGAAGTAATCTGAAACGTCCTACAGAACACTCAATTGTGGGTTGTGACGTTCTGCGCCTGATCCCTATCAGACATCGACGAGTGTTCAAAACTGAATATCTGCGATGAGCACGCCTCCTGCAGTAATAACCAGGGCCCCTACAGTTGCGCCTGTAATTCTAGATACAATGAGGATGGTTTGAATTGTAAAGGTTAGTCTTGCCTTACACATTTTTAGAGATGGTACTGGCTGAACTCGCTGTAAATAATGTTGACTGAATAGCTATCCTTGTTTGGCCATGTAAAAAAACACGTTAGCTTTTAGTGCCTTTAAATTGCCTGGAAACGTCCTTCAGCGCACCTTTAGGGAAAAAGAAACATAGATTTGTTTTTTTATATCATATTTGAAGACTTGTTGTGCATTGTTTTTGTCCACCAAGAGACAAAATAATGATCCCCATTATTTTTTATTGATGATGCATAACTGTTCTGTAAATTGAATTACTATGAGGCTGTGTCTCGAAAGGATTGAAAGCAATCAAACAGAATAACCAGGTTGGTTAAATCAATGTTGACCGCGGTTAAAATCTTAAAATCTTTCTTTAAATGTTCCCTACATATGGTTATTTCGAAAAATACAATAAGAAAGACAGGTCATCATGCTTGTTTGAGAGAAATGACGGACCAGACTTACCCCATTTATGCTCTATTAGCAAATTTCCACGCGCCTCATTTCATGATACATTTTTTGGTAGCTGGAAGCAAAGGTTTTGAAAGCAAAAATTAAAAAAAAAACTTGAAAGTTACAAAGTCTCGAATGTAAGGAACAAGAGCACTTACAACACACCCTATGGTGGAGAAAAATGTGACGACGATTTCTCATCCATAGTATTCGGGAAATGCCAACCCAGTGCGTGCCGGATAATAGATGTGGTGCGATCTTCTCAGGCTGGCTATACGGCGGTCACCACACATTGGCAAATGGTGAGGTTTCCTTCAATGTCTGCTTTACCGGAGGTCAAAATTGTTGTAAGAAATCAATTAACATACGTGTGAAAGAATGCGGATCCTACTTTATATACAACCTCCAAAAGGTACCTGGTTGTTTTCTTCGCTATTGTGGCACAGACAGAATGCTATAAGCAAGTTATTCTGCACAGTGAAAGGATTCCCAAATCGAGTCATTGGCACATGTACTATAATGTATGACAGGGACTTTAAAAATTTCACATGATCCACTTTTTATGATTAGTGTTCAACAGTCAGTGGTTGGAACACAAGAGTACCTTTGGACCGTGTACTTTGATCTTCCATGAGTACTCCTGAGAAGTTTTTACTGAAGGTATGAGTCAGTAATAAAGACTGACGCTTCTATAACCTCAGCGAAATCATCATCAGAGTCGACTGAACAATTATCGTTAACCCGCGTATTAGAATAGACTCCCTCTTCTCCCCCAGCAAAGGTCTACAACTATGGGCATTAGTTAGCTTCCAAATAATATTAACAATTATCATCTCTATCTATTCCTATCGAAGAGCTTCACTAAGTAAGTTTTAAGCAGAACTTTGAGCTTTGCATTTCGCTTATTACAAAACATTTTGAACCCTTAATGTTTACTCAGGTCGTTAGTCCAAGGGAGAGTGTTAGCTTATCTGCCATAGCAGAAACTAAAGCAACTGTTAATCCCTATGCCTTCTCTGCATGTAGTTGTTATTCTGTCTAAAAGCCTTCCACGATGAGTCACGGCGGTCCCTGACTATACGCAATTTGTTTACTATGTTCGCTTATCCTTTTGTTAGCATCATCATGTACAAGGATTTTAAAATCGTGTTAGGTGTGTTGTGGATAGACTGTACATAGTTTCTAGAATTCTTAGTCACTGTGACATTGGTACTCAAACTTTCTAATGACATAGGATGGGAAACTACAACATTCTATTTAACAAATAGAGAAGCCTTGACTGTGCTCTGTTCCGTTATAAAGCACGCAGGAAGCGGCTAGAGCACGAAAGAAGTGTAGGGAGAAACACGAGACGTAGTCGCTTCCTAAGTGCTTTATAACAGAACAGAGCACAGTCAAGGCTTCTCTATTTGTTTTATAATAAAGAATCCGTTAAATTACCCAAGCATTACTTTCAATTTTCAAAACAAACTTTATTTCCAAAGCGAACAACAGTGTCGTCAGCATGCTCTATACTCTCATAAAGCCCGCTACAATAAGCCAATCAGAATCCCTGTTAGAATCGTTCAAATAATCTGATTGGCTGTACAAGACTAAAGCTGTCAAAAGTGTCAAAACATCAAAGTTCAAAAACCATCAAAGTTCACAATCTACGATAGTTTACAAACTAAAATAGTTCGGCAAGTCGAATTTAACACTTTTGCCTGAAGTTTTTAAGTCTCTAATACAGAATCTTGAAGTGAAATGTTCAGTGAACTTCAGCCGAATTATGGCTCCTAAAAACACGCGAGTTTTTTCACATGACAAGGTAGAAAAACAAACTGTTCAGGGCGAGTGTTTTTTGAATGAACGACAGCCGAATTCACCGGAACATGAAGATCGCTCGTGATGACAGCGCCGCAAAACTCGGCTGCAGTGACTGATGTGACTTTCCACTCATCGTATCGAAAAGGATATCAGAGCAAGCCCTTATTTTTCACTCGAAGGGTGGCCGATTTAGTTTCTGAGGCTTGCTTTACTGTGATGACCGGAGATCGCCATGATGAGCGAGCCGCGATGAACTTCAGCATGATCATATTCGCTCAGACACCGTCATGATTAGCATGAATTTTAACAATTATGCCAGTTTGGTTAAATTTTTCATCATTTCTTTTTTATGCTGTTTTGTTTTTGAACACTGAACGTTACATACTATACGAGTTTTAGCTGTGTTTGATTTTAATTACCGTGCGTAAGCTTGCTAGCTAACTGAGCGTGAAAATCTTTAAAACTCGGAATGTTTATTGTGTTTTTCCTTTGAGGATTTTCGTATCTGCTCACGTTTAAAAACGTAAATTACGGCGCCAGGTATGTTTGCAAATCTTTGTTTGATTCTTCTGTTGCTACTTGCCGGCTCGCTTCAGTTCCGAAATTTCACTTTCAATTATCAGAAAAAAGCTAAAAAGAAGTCCCGGAAAAGCTCGAACATAGTACAATTGGCAGATGGCGTGACAGCTTTAGCTCAGCTCTATGCTCTATACTCTTATAGAGCACGCTCTTTCAACCAATGACAGCGCGCGTTATATCCGAACTTTATTATAACAGGTTATATAATTATGATCTATTTCTTCCACAATAGCTGTGTTGTAAGCTTCAAATTCCGGAATGTTGTAAAATTAACAATTGGTTCATACGTCAGCGTGCGTTCATCGAGATATGAAGCACGCGGGAAGTTGGAGAGCACGAAAGATGCGTAAGAGTTGCTCGAGGCGTAGCCTCGAGCAACTCTAGCTTCTTCTCAACTTTTCAAATGAGGTTTCCCTTTTGAATTATCAAGACGAGTTTCTGAGAGAAACAGGTTCGTTGATCAATTGTCGCTTTGGTCAATTATTTGATAGGAAAGATCTTTTCAAGAAATGCGGCAGAATTGGTATCTCTATGACAAAATTAAACGATACAATCGACTTGTTATCAACATATCTTAGGCAATGTAACTGATAAACTCTTAGACTTAAAAAACGTAAAAAAAATTCATTCTTAATTGTAATGATTTCAATTATTTTAAAATTCATACTTAAATGTGTAGCCGATCTGTGTTTTGATCGTAGAAACCTGAGTGATGACAATACAAATATAAATGTGGTAGAGCCAAAGCTCATAGATTCAAATCCCGTATGGCCTGAAATTTTCAGGCTTTGTTTTCACTACTGCTTAAGTAGTATTCACTGTCAGATCTCTTTCGTATTCATTTCTCAATCCGCAGTTCCCACATATGATTTTCATACATTCAGAGTCATTAACTTTCTTTTCTTTCTTTTTTGCGGTCAGGAATCTCGGCTGCGAAAATGTGAGAGAAATTTATTTGCGTTTATGGCCTGAAACGAATTCAAAGCTAAATACGCCGAGAAGATTTAGACAGATATTTTGAGATAGACCTTAAAGTCATATTCGGAGATTTATCAACCAAAGAAGAAATGAACGATAAAGTCACAGGTAGCCAGGCTCGCTGGATGCGCCTTGGTGAATATAAAAAATATGGGTACGCTCTTTCGCACTCAGAAAAGGCTATGAGTCCTCAGCGGTTAGGTTCGGGCGACAGTTTGGCACTCACCCTAAGATCTGTGTCGCTACATTTTTCACAGAATTTAGAGTTGATGCAAATTACGATATTACCACATAGATAACAGGAAAAAAAGCCTGGAATCTAGAAATTTGCTAGAACTGGACATGATACTAAGAAAAAAAAATTGATAAGTTGCAATCGACAGCCGAATTGGTACGGCGCTATTGTTTACCATAGCGAAACCTACATATACTAAAATTCTGCAGAAAAGAAGAAAGGAGCTTTGTATGGAGCATTCAAAATAACCCAACATACTTTGCTACTATTGAAAAATATGCTAATGAACAATTTTGAAATTTTTTTCTAATTTTTTACATTTCTCAGGAGGGAAATTCATCATTAATTTGTCAACCTCTTTAAGGTTTCTGGTCGGTCAATCGAAGAAATTTTAATCAGCACATTGCTTTACATCTATAGATAGTTTATTTGATAGTTAAAGAAATTCAAAATGTATTTTGGGGAGTAAATGATATCGAAATAAATTTCTTAACTCTCGATTGAACATACTTTCCGTGTTGAGCGGTCAAGACTGCAGGAATCACAAATCATAGCAGAGACGCAGAGAGGTCCTTTATAATCCCACAGTACACCCTCGGCGTGTATGTCTCATTATGAAAACTTTATTAATAAATCGGTCGGAGTAACAAAGTCCGCAAAATTTCAAGCCTTGCAAGTGCAACTTTTGGTCACGACCATTTCAACCCAAATTTTTAGCGAAAACACAATGATTTTACTGGCTCTACACTATGTAAAGAAGTTTCTATATTTGGATCCCAACTACCCTGGTGTATGTTGGGTCGTCGGGTCTGCCGCAGTGTGCAGCCCCAGTCTCTAGTGGGCTTGTTTAACTAAACACGTTTTAGAAAATTATGGATTACAAAAAAAAATTCTGTCTTTCCAGTCTCATTATCATAGATTAACTATATTGATAGACTGTAATCGATTAAATAAAATTCATCAAGCTAAGAAGTACCTAGTGGTGAATTCTCCTCTTTTTCTGTGTTTGTGTGATTCTCAAAACCATTTTTACAGGACTTGCCTTGAATTTTATTGGGGTCCGTCTTTTTTTTCTCTTAAATTCACCTGCATTGCGTTTGTTTGGTATGAATTACTAAAAAAACGATCTATAATTATAATGCCCCTTCCACCTGACGTGACGAGCGACAATTCAAGAAATTAATAATAACATTTTACAGTCCATGACGCATTACTCCAGTCAATCCGTTGCATTTGGTTAAATTCTTCACCGCGTATTATTTTGTCGATTTAAGTTTTTGGGCAAAGAGCCCAAAGACGAAGAGGGAAGGTTATTTCTAATATTAATGATCATCGTAGCTTGAAACCAACAGTTTCTATCGTAACCATAGTTACTAGACAGTAACAAAAGAAAACACATTTGGCTCAAGGTAGAAGGTAAGAGATGACTGTACTTAATGCATGGAAAACTTGAGTTTGACCTTCACCCATGATAAGAAATGATATCCACCTTAACTCTTCTATTTCTGTGTAGTTGAAATAAAACGAAAATTAAATTTACTGAGCTTCCAAATGTGGGTATCACAAACATTTGGTGAGGAAACATCTTCAGCTACTGAAATAAACATGATGATTCTCCACAATTTTTGTTTTCCTACAACGGGTTTACTTCTTGAACCTTTTCTCAGCGATATTTGTTTATGTTATAATGACACCCGTTGTAGAAATTGTAGTTCTATCGCTATCGTAAATAGAGAAAAATACCAAATTATAAATGTCAGAGCTGGCGGTTCCAAGCACGTCACAAATTTTGAAACTGGAAGCGACAGGAAATCCCACAAGGCGATGAGAGAGGATTTAATTAAATAACGAAGCCCGCTGTTTGGGTTCAGTTTACAGTAAAGAAAAATAAAGTTAATAAAAAAAATTTGCATTTGAATCATCCAACTTGCCAAAAACTACGGCTGTTTTTTTCTGTAGTTACAAAGATTTCCTTTCACAAATCGTTTTGTCCTATACCTCAACTTAGACTTAAATGCAGCTCGTTTGAATTTCGTTCAAATTATGGCAAAAGTGTTGATTTCGAAATAGAAGGACCTTGAAGAATATGGTGGTTGATTTGCAAGGTTCCCACTCAGAAAAATGAGTCGGAAGCTCAATGTTGACTCACAGGTCTCGTTTACCCTAAGTCTTCACCAAGTTTATCTAACGGAGGAAAACCTGAAACTTTTTTTTTATCCGATACTGAGGGGTTTAGCTGAATCTAATCATAAATTACAGCACTCATTTTCCAAATACCAATTTGCTATCATCCTTAAGATACTACGTTACGCCTAAGCGTCGTGTCGCTAAGGGCCTGGATTAAGTATAGCAGCTGTCTACCACTGTATCGTGCTCAATCATTAGAAGGTATCGGAGGGTTCTGCCTCGACACTCTTCATGCATTCCTGATATATCGAGACATAGGTCGTAAGTTGCTCGGCAAACCAAACGGGAAAACATTTCGCTCGATGTAGTCAAGTGGGTGGTACAATTAGGTACTCGCCCTAAGATCTGTGTTGCTACATTTTTCACAGAATTTAGAGTTGATGCAGATTCTTATATTACCTAATAGATAACAAGAAAATAAAGCCTGGAATCTTGCAATTTGTTAGAACCGGACGTGATACCAAGAGAAAAATAAAATCCATTTTGATTGTTTGCAACCAACAGCCGAATGGATACGGCGCTATTGTTTGCCACATGAAAAGACGCATTACTCCAGTCAATCCGTTGCACTAAGTTAAATTCTTCGCCGCGTATTATTTTACCAATTTAGCTTTTTGTGCGAAGAGCCCAAACAGGAAGAGGGAAGTTCATTTTTAATATTAATGTTCATCTTGGCTTGAAACCAACAATTTCTATCGTAACCATAGCTACCAGACAATAATAAAAGAAAACGCGTTTGGCTAAATTAGTCTAGTGTTGGGCACCAAAGAACGCTGGATCTTGGAAGGTAGGAGATGATTGTACTTACTGCATGAAAAACTTGAGTTTGACTTTCACCCCATGGTAAGATTTAATATTCAGCCTTAACTCCTATTTCTGTGAAGTTGAAATGAAACGAAAATGAAATTTACCGAGCTTCCAAATGTGGGTATCATAAACACTTGGCGAGAAAACATCTTCAGCTACTTGAAAGAAACAAGATCATTATCCTTAAATTTTATTTTCTTGAACAAAACATTTACTATCTGAAATAATAGGGGATAAATGTATTGTTTATTCTGGTAAAAGTGCGCCTAAACTATGTTTTAAAACTCCTACAGAGTGCGTGAATTTTCAATCGCGCACAAATTATTGGGATGATTTTATCATACGGAAGGTAAACGTTGTGCTTTAACTTCTAGTAACGAAGCCGTGTGAAGAGGAACGAACGATTTTATAAGAATAGGAACTTTTGAAATAATTTCGAGCCATTGTTACTTGTTTCTTTGACGTTTCTTGGGACAAGTAAGTAGACAATGCAATTAACTCTGAGTAATAAGTTTCAAGAAACTATGTACGACGAAAAAAAAATCATATTTGCAGCGCCATTAATTTATTTGAACTACAGTGTCGACGACTCATTAAAAACTGTCATGCTAAAAAAATATTTAGCAAACAAAATTTAAGGATTTGGCATATCAGCGTAAATTTACATCGCATTTTGTTTAATCTGTTTATCCTCATTGTCAACTTGAATTTGTACTGTAGCTCTGAAGCCCCAGAGGTTCGAGCAAATCGTTTGTATTGCTGTGCTCTAACCTAAAATAAATAATCGTTTTGGCTTTAAACCAGTTGTTTCTATTGTAATCATAGCTAAAGAAAGTACGTTTACCTCAAAAGCAGTGAGGGGCCAAAGAGCTTTGCAACTTAAGAGGTAGGAGTTGATCAAATCGAAAACATAGATGGATGATTTGAGTAATACTATCCCTGGAAAATTCATATTCTTTACGAAAAGGATATGTACCCGCGGCTCCTTTAATTCTGCATACCACAATAAAAAGGTTGGCTTCACTCTCAAATAAGGGTATGGTGCAATTTTAAAAACAGACTAACTAAAGGTCTTTTTCAACAAAAGCAGATTATCAATACTCGAGGTTTACTAACTGAACCTTTACATGATTGTTTCCATGTAACACGAAAGCTCTGGTAAACAATATGTTGCTCTGCTTAGCTCAAAAATTTCTAAAAAGTCTCTAAAGTTTTAACCCGTCCAAATTGCTGAATGTGTTAATAACAACTTAGAAACGATATATTCATCGGATATAGTTTGGAAGCTTTATGTTTGAGTCTTTCTTGCCCTTTTGGTTTCTGGACTTTGTAGATAAATAAAGAGTTGAAACAATCATCGGGCGTTTTATCGCCGTCAATTAGACCTTCTAAAGAAATTAATCCAAATTTTTACACTGTTGGTCTAAGGACTAATTTCGGTGTCTAATACGTATGTTAACATGTAAGGATAGTCCAATGAGACTCAATTCCTCTCCATCGATTCTATGATAATCGTTCTAAATAACCAAAGGCGATCATGTAAACTCAAGTCGGAGAAATCTGAATTTTCAAGGACCTGTATAATGAGGAAAGATAAAAAAAGGTTTTTAAGAAAAATTAATTTTTTCATGACTGATCGATCATGAAATAGAAAAGGAACTTGAGAAAAATTTGCGAATAGCTTTTATTGATGGCTTTTGTTCTATCTCCCCTAAAACAATATCGCTGAGGAGAAACAAAACACACGAAAATGCTCTCTACAAACCTTGTGTCTTCACAAAAGACAAGTGATGCTCAGTGCTGCCAATTTTTGTTCCTGTCTCACTTTCTTTTTTTTTTACCGTTTTTGGAAGGAGGGGGGGCTGGAACTATTTATCTAGGGCCCTATTATACAAAAAGTTAGGAATTTAGAATATAACAGCGGTAACAGCGACATCAACAAAAACAATTAAAAACTTTACTCAAATTTGTCTTGTCCCAAGCATTTTATGTGTTAACCTCCTTTATCTCAGCTGAAATCATGAGGAAATCTCTGAGCGCGGAATTGAGACAAATAATTTTATCCTAAATACCTATGTTCTCAGATAGGCAAAAATCAGCAAATGAAGGCAGTATTAATTTTTCTCCATTTTCCCGTATTCGCCTCGGTGGGCTGATTAAGTTACGCGGAACATATAATTTTCCTTTTTTTTCTTATTTTTTACAAGACAGCACACCAAAAGTAGAGTTATAAGGAAAAAAAAGGATCTAGCAACCGTTTTCTTATAGACTCCTGTCCTCAAGAAGACCGTAGAAAATGAAATAGAAGCAATGCATGATTCAATGTACGAATAAAACTTATCGGATGTCTTACCACCTTGATGTTATACGAGCCTGCTGCTTAATGTTCCTACATGATTTTAAAACCTAAATGCTTTAATGTCTCCGTGATGGCTAATAGGTTCCAAGGATTCTTTTATCGATTGTAAAACGACGATATAATGCCAGTTTCTGAGTGGCCTTGAGTTGTTTTCCTCTAACGGAAGCAGTATTGCTATGGCAGTCAGCATAGTTTAATTAAATTGAAGTTCGAAATTATTGAGCTATTTTTCCGTGGCATATCACATCTAATAAGAACTTAAACAATTATGAGCGTAACTTGAAAATTCGAGCAAATTCCACCGAAGAATTAGGCAAGCTGGAAAAATATATGAGATAATTTATTAAAGACGTCATTTTGTGGCTCATAAAAAGACATAAACAGCTTCTGTTATCTGCCTTGTCTGTCATCTTGAACAAAACATTTACTATGTTAAGTAATAGGGGAGAAATGAATTGTTAATTCTGGTAAAAGTGCGCCTAAAAAAAAATGTTTTAAAACTCCCACAGAATGCGTGAAGCTGGCTAAATGTTTCATCGTGCACAAATTGTAGGGATGATTTTATCATACCGGGACGGAAAACGTTGTGCTTCCTGTCTAACTTGTAGTGACGAAGCCCTGGGAAGAAGATCGAACGATTTTACAAGAATAGGAACTTTTGAAATAATTTCGAATCATTATTACGAGTTGATTTAAGGTTTCTTGAGACAAGACAGACGACAATTCAATGAACTATTAGTAATGCGAAAAGTACGTAAGCAAATTTCAAGACAGTGTATATAACGAAAGAAAGTTATATTTGCAGCGCCATTATTTTATTTGAACTACACTGTCGATGACTCATTAAAAACCATCATGCTAAAAAATATTTAGCAACAGATTTTAAGTATTTGGCATATCAGCGTAAATTTACATCGCATTTTGTTTAATCTTTTTGTCCTCATTGTCAAATTGAATTTGTATTGTAGCTCTTAAGCCTTTGAGGTGCGGGCAAATCGTTTGTATCGCGTGTGTTTGACGTCCGTGAATTATGGTCATTGTGGCTTTCGCGCAAGATGGAGCTGTGTAAATATTCACCGTAAATTCCAACACGAATCGTTAGTATTTTCTCAAAGACTTCCAGGCCAGAGCAAGTTTTCAAGGTAAAATCGCGCGACAGTTTGATGAAAGTCCTTTCTTAATTAGAGAACTAACTTTCAAAACCACAAACATGTGCAAAACTTTTTTTCTCGCTTAGTAAGAATATATCATCTCTTCTGAAGTTCTTGTCGAGGTCGAGTCGTCATCACTTCACATCTAGAACCGAAATTTCTGAATGGAGATTTTTAATCCTTGTACATTTGTTCTTCTATGGGCAGTTTAAGAACATCTAATGAAGGGAGATATCCGCACGCTAAAAAGCTTCGTATTAGGGTTGATTATCACCTGTTTCAGTTGATTTAGGGAGCGAAGTTTGATGAGAATAATGTGTCTGCGTATTTTAACTCCAAAAACTGACAAATTAAGGCGAGCTTGAAACGGGAACATGACTTTTCTGTTAATGAAATGTCTACTGGTACCAAAGTTGCTATATGTCAAATATTAAAAATACAATTAAATTTTGCAGGGTATTTATCTTTTAGTGGGAATGAATGAAAAATGTGCTAAACAAATATGCTGAAAAATATGCTTGATCTTTTAAATTTTGAAAGTTCTTTTTTATCAAAAAGTTTAAAAGAAATTAACGTTTCAGTATCTGCTTTTCTTGGGGTTTTTCGCTGTCAATTAGACCTTCAAAAAATTGATCGAAATTTTTACAACGTTGTTCTGGGGACTAATTTCACTGTCTGATACGTATGTTAACATTTAAAGATATTCCTAGGAGATCTAATTCTCTCCATCGAGCGAAGCGGATAACACCCAATTGCGTCATTTGCAGTTATGTCCACATAGAACCGACAGCTACAGGCCTTTTTTTAAAATTTATTTTCATAATACGGTTTCGTTCATAACGACAGGTAGATTTGGGAAGCTTAATCCACTGCTGGGAGCTGGCGATCAACTTAAAACTTGTGCCATAGGTGCGTGGTAGAAACAGAAAACCGTTACCTTGAAGAAGGCATGGAATTTATTTCATTTTTCATGTTCATAGCCTGGAATGCATTATTGGCTGACCTCACTTTTGGAAAAGGTGAGTCGCAGACGGCGAATCATTTTTTTATCCTTCGATTCACTTATGAGTGCAACCTTATTTATGTATCTCCTTTATTCTCTTTTGCTGATACAAAAAAGACTTAAAGTTACGTTACAACAATTAGCAAAGACTAAGTCAAAAACCGACATTGAACATCCACCCAACATTGGAACTCGTTTTTGAAAAATTAAAAGGTATTTAATAAACATGTTTTATCGTTTCTTTATTCAGAAAATTGGATATCAGATGCAAAACGACAAAAAACTTTGGCAAATACAAATTACTTCGTTTACAAGAGAACAGGGCTGACATATGTTAAAGAATGCCTACAATGTTTTGTTGTATATTCGTCCATGAACATAGCTTATCTATCAAAAGCTAAAATCGAATATTGTGCAAGTCTCAGAGAAAGTTCAAGTTAGCAAAATATATTTAAGGATTAGTTTAAAGGCACTCACCTCAAAAACAGGTGGCATGACTACCGTTAAATTGCTGGTAATTTCGATATTTTTTTGTTTGAGAAATATAGTGTTTGACTTTCTTCATTTGAATTTACTATTTTACAGGAAAAAGTCAAATTACCCAATGTATACTGAATTTATCGATAGGAACATCTTGAACCCTTATATGAATCTCCTGCGTGATGCCTGACAACGATAGCCCGTTTTAATGAAAATTAGCATAAATTTCCTCTTCTGTGATAATCGATCTAAATAACCAAAGGCGATCGTTTAAACTCGAGTAAGAAACTCTGAATTTCAAGGACCTGTGTAATGAAGAAAGTGAAAAGGTTTATAAAGAAAAATGATTTTTTTTTCATGACTTATCGATCATGAATTAGAGAAGGAACTTGAGAAAAATTTGCGGATAGCTTTTTTAAACGGCTTTTGTTCTATCTCCGCTAAAATAATATCGTTCAGGGGAAACAAGAAGACACGAAATGCTCTATAAACTTCCTTTCTTCACAAGTGATGGTCGCTACTGCTAATTTTTGCTTTTGTTTTATTTTTGTTTTTAAACTTTGGTAGGGAGGGAGGGCTGGGGTTAATTACCTTGTGCCCTATTACACAAAATATTCAAAATTATGATAAATAAGAGCAACAGTAAAAGATTGACGGATCGTATTCTTTACAGATTTTGTCCTATCTCCCCTAAAATAATATCGCTCCAGAAAATAGAGAGACTGAACCCTCTCTCTAAAAGCCTTGTGTCCTCACAAAAGAAAAGTGATAGTCGCTGCTACCAATTTTTGTTTTCGTTTCTCTTTTGTTTTGAAAGTTTTTCTCAGTGGGGAAGGGGGCTGGGTGTAATTATCTAGTGCCTTATTATACAAAATATTCCGAAATTGTAATATAAGAGTGGGCACAGCGTGATCAAAAAAACAATTATAAACTTTATTCAAATTTGTCTTTTACGCAAGCATTTTGTGTTAACCTACTTTATCGAAATAGAAGTCTCCGCTGAAATCATGTGGAAATCTCTGATCGCGGAATTGAAACTTGGAAAATTGTCCTAGATACTTATGTTCACAGAAAGTCAAAAGTCAGCAATTGAAGGTGGATCAATTTTTCTCCATTTTCCCGCAGTAATGGTTTAATTGAGATCACACTTCTTTGTTTACCAAGCGTGTTATTTTGCACGCTTAATAACTGGAATCGTGAGTTTATTTCTGTATGAAAAGAAAAAATTGTTTTTATTATATTTTGATTGCTTTATTTCAGAGCGAGATCGCACAATGCTGTTTCCAGATTACTTCTTCTTTGCTAAAAGACGTTTGATGAACCATACAATCGAAACTAAATACGTCAAAGACTTGGATCACTGTGAGCTTTTTTTTGCTACATGAACGACAACTGCGTCAGTGCTAACTTCAAAAAAGAGCCAGAGACTGGAGGAATCGCTTATATCTGTGAACTGAATAACGCCACTCATCTTGAAAATGATACTGACCTGATGACTGATGCTGATTTTTTTTATTATCGAGGCTCAAAGGTAAAATATCAGGTATAATTCAAATTCAGCAACTCGGTGATGAATCGTGGAAAACAACCGACGTTTAACAAAACTTAAGTTCGTTCATTCATGTATCAATTATTCAATACATCGATCTTCCTTCTTCTTTTTTTTTTTTTTTTTTTCTTTTCAGAACGCGTGCGGTAAAAACCCACCTTGTCAAAATAATGCAACTTGTCAGTCCGGTTTCACAATCAAGGGATATCGATGCTCGTGCCCTCCTGGATTCGAAGGAGAACATTGCGAAAAAGGTTAATTACAGAATAGACCGATAAGAACACAATATATCCTGGAGTATTTAAACCGCCATATTTATATATCACGTTTGGCCTTGGAGTGCGTATTACAACGGAATGCTACCAAGGCCGATCTCTGACGACTGATATCCGGCTACAGTTTGGAATGGTGGCCAGAGAGAGATTCCGCTGCAGTAGAAGTTTTGGTTTAGTTTAAATTAACAATTCATTTATCACAATGATAGCTAACGTAATGCTTTTTCATCTTATAAAAGTTAAAAATGAATGTGTTATCCGACTCGTGGAACCACTTCCGTTGTAGAATTTTTCTTTTCTTTCCCATTTTTTTAGATATTGATGAATGCCAAAAAAATACTCACGATTGTCACCTGAACGCTACTTGTCAAAACACGAATGGATCCTTTGTGTGCACCTGTTTATTTGGATTTAACGGAGATGGACGGAGCTGCACAGGTAATTGGCTCGCTATGACTTTCAGAAATGTTAGTTTGCTTTCGTCTGTTTGTTTGTTTAGATAGATATATATGTATAGAGAATTAAACAAATTGTCAACCTGGTTTGCAGCAAACCGGCTCTCCTTGAATTTAGCCAAGACTAATTTTATGGTATTCAAGCCTTGGCAAAAGAAGCAATCCTTTGAATTTCAAGTTTTCATAAATGAGCAGCCTATTCTTCGTGTTTCTGAGACCATGTTTTTGGGTGTTTTATTAGATGATAATTTTACCTGGAAATCGCATATATCCTTAACAGCAAATAAATTATCCAAATCTATAGGTATTATTCATAAATCTAGGTTTTTTTCTCTCTACTCACTCCCTTCGTACTTTATACAATTCTATGATCCTTCCATATTTGTATTATTGCAATTTAGCTTGGGCTGGTACCTATAAGTCAAACCTTCAAAGAATTGTAACCTTACAGAAACGTGCGTTAAGAATAGTAAGCAATTCTACATACATTGCCCATACTGGCCCTATTTTAAAGGAACTTAAACTCTTAAAATTTCATGATATCCATTCGTTTCAATTAGGTACTTTTATGTTTTCATTCAAGAACTCTACACTCCCTTCCAAATTCAATAACTTTTTTTTTACTGAATAGTCAAATCCACAATTATAATACTAGGAATGCTCAGTCCTTCCGTTTGCCACTGTGCAGAACGAACACCAGGAAGTTTTCAATTTACTTTCAAGGTCCAAACTTTTATAATTCGTTAAATTCTGACATAACTAGTTCTCCCTCCTCCGCTTCTTTTAAAAGAAAGCTTAAGGAATTTCTTCTCTCTAAGTATTAGCTTCTGTAAGGCAGTAATTCTTAACTAACTTAGTTAATATGTGTGTGCGTGTGTGTGTGTACGTGTGCGCGGTCAAAGTTAATTACCATAAGTCCATATTGTAATTCTAATATAAGATTAGTTATTTTAAGTGAGAAAGCCTGACTTGTTATAAGCCTCGTGGTTTCTTTCAGGTTTTCTCGTCATTTATTTTCTGTCATCAATTTTCTTCATTTTTTTTTTCCATGTGTAAATGTCGTATATGGCAAATAAATATTGTATTGTATTGTATTGTATTTTTTAATTTGTACTTTCCTTCTTAGTCGACTGATTTGTTTGTTTTGATAAAGTAGTTACCCTTGCCTTAATATTTTTGACCAATGGTACAAAATGAAAATCCTTGATCCCACTTGAAAGCAAGGACAAAATGCTGAACATTTTCGTTGATCAGCTTCAGATCTATAGTAAATAGCGACCAACAACTCTCTAACGACAACTATCGCACTCAATGTTCAAAATATAGATTTGATTTTTTTATTTTTTTTGTATCACATTTGTAGACTTGATGTGCATCGTTTTTGTTCTCCAGGAGAGAAAACAATCATCCCCTTATTTTCTCTAGTTGATGTATAATTGATCTTATAAATAGAATCATTATGAGGCTGTGTCTCGAAAGGATTGAAAGCAATCCAACATAATAATTTGATTGGTTAAAATCGATGTTGACCGCGGTTAGGACCTATTAAGGTGATTCCTCAGAAAAAAACAAAGTTATCCGACAATTTTTTCAGTCTTTCCTTAAACGTTCCTTGCCAATGTCTGTTTCGAAAAATATGGCCAATAGGATAGGTCACCTTGCTTGTTTGAGAGAAATGACGGGCCAAACTTACCCACTTCTGCCTCTACGACCTCTACTAGTGTTTCACGCGCCTCATTTCACGGCACATTTTTCGATAGCTGGAAGCAAATATAGTTTCTAAAGTAAAAATTAAAAAAAATTGACAGGTACAAAGTCTCGAGCGTAGGGAAGAATTTAATATATAATTTGTGAAAAAAATCGCGAAATTTTGAGACGTCGACTTGAAACGTTCCTCGACTCGTTGTTTTCCAGGTCATAATTTTCATCATCAAATAACGGGCTTTGTGCACGCTTTTAGCCATATCTTTTTTTGCCTTCGATGATTTTTTTTCATTCATCCAATATAAAGGGGATAAAATTTGTACACCAATATTATGCAATGAAAAATACAGATCACCGTGCTCAAGAGCTGAAGAGCATCGTAACTCTTTGCTTGGTCCATTTATTGAAAAGCAACACTGTGTTCTCGGAATACAAGCGCGCTTATTCGCCCGATTACGTGATTTTTATGCTCAGTACAGGATGCCCAGTGCAATACTGAGGAATCACAAGATTCAGTTGTTTTGTTCATTTCAATAGTAATTAATGGAAGAATATTTTCCCAAAATTAGGAAGCAGGCAAAGAGAATAAGGAAAACGTAGGCAAATTTTAATCTAGCCGACGAAGCTACGAGCAAAGTATGAAGTCTGAATTGGAGACTTTTGTATGTAGAAATCCAACAACACTTAATGCAAGACTAAGAGTGACTTAAACAGAAGGAAAAAGGTTTTGTCAGTTGCTGGAAAAGGCTCGAGCAAAACTGTACTAACCAGCAAAAATTGACAAGGGAAGATGAGCGATTCAATTTCCCCAGTTCTCAATCATGTTTAAGGGCTGTTAAATCGGGCAAGGTTTCGTCAATTAAAAAAAACCGATAAATAACAGTGAAATTCATTTTCAACTTTATTAAACTCTTCCTCTTGAAGTTCTTTCCTTAGTGTCGTATATTTCAAACGCTTTCGGTATTTTCTGTAAAATTTACGATATTTCAAAGCTGAAATTGCCACAAGTTTCAACTTGAACTTTTTTAACGCGAATTTTGATTGGTTTATGTGTTGTCAGGCACACGATTTGATTGGCTATTAGGAAATACTATCCTCCAGAGCGTGTATTGAGAAATAGATAAGATAATGATAATAGATAATGGGCGTAACTTTCTTTTCACAAAATTCTCAGTTGTTGACTTTTTCCTTATCGTCAAAAGAAATATTTTCATGTACACGGCCAAAATCGGCCTGTGGCAAATCTCTCAGTTGTCGATTTTCGTTTTCAGCCGCAAAAATACCATTACTTAGGTCAAGTACGTAACTTTCGGTTTTTGTTTTCGTATTTTGTTTTACTTCCGCCTCTAGGAATTTTGAACGACACTGTCTGTTACGAATACGATTTTTCGGTGCTTTAAGCAGCCATTAATCCGATAAAATCTCGACAAGCGACCCTGGATCGAGAACGGTCAACGCTTTTCCATTCATTTATTAACCTGACACAGCTGATTGGCGATATCAAACACATGTAAAAATTATCGTCATATTTAGCGCGTGCTGTTACGAATTTTCTTAGGGCGGGAAATCCTTCTAAAACAACGCAGTTTGTATGATGATTTTTTTTCCTTAAGCTTTCTTATAAAGAAAAATATATCAAACATCGCGTTAACCGAAATTCAACTTTTTAGCCGATCCGTGCCATAATTACAGAAACCTGAGCGATGCTGACAGAAAGAGCACCTACATCACACCTTACGGTGCAGAAAAATGTGACGACGATTCCTTATCCTTAATATTTGGGGAATGGTATCGTTTTGTGGGAGATGCAGGAACAAAAATGCCAACACAGTGCGTAAAGGGTAATAGATGTGGTGCGGCCTTCCCAGGCTGGCTAAATGGTGGTCACCCCACACTGGCAGATGGTGAGGTTCTCTCCAAGGTCTGCTTTACCAGAAGTGGAGATTGTTGCTGGAAATCAATAAACATTAAAGTGAAAGACTGCGGATCTTACTTTATTTACAAACTTGAAAAGCCATCTAGTTGTAATCTGCGTTACTGTGGCACAGACTAAACGCTATAAGCAAGTTATTCTGCAAAGTGAAAGGATTCACAAATCGATTTATTGGCACGCACATGTACATCAATGATAACAGGGACTTAAAATATTTCATAGGATCCAATTTTTATGATTAGTGTTAAACAGTGAGTAGTTTCAACACAAGAATACCTTTGGACTGCTTAGTTTGATCTTCCAGGTAAGAGTGCTCCTGAGAAGTTGTGACTGCAAGTAATCAGTAATAGTGACTGACGTTATAACCTTAGCGGAAATCATCATCAGAGTCGACTGAACAATAGTTGTTTATCCGAGTAATAGAACAGACTCCCCCCGTTCCCCAGCTAATGTCAACAACTATAGGCATTAGTAAGCTTCCAACTAATCATAATATCTCTATCTATTTCAATCGAGGTGCTTCACCATGTAAGTTTTAGGCACTCTTGATGTTTAATCAAGTCGTTAGAAACTAAAGCAGCTTAGGTGTGTTGTTGATAGAGACTGTAAATAATTTCTAGAATTGCATAATTGTTAGTCACTGTTACATTGATACTCAAACTTTCTGATGACGTATATGGAAAACTAGAACATTCTATTAGGCTATGTAATTATGATGCATTTCTACCACAATAGTTGTGTTGTAAGCTTCGAATTCGGAAATGTTTTGAAGTATTGACTGTCAATATATGAAAATCATGTATGCGCACTGTGGTGAAGAAACAAATATAAGAGATCCTCGCAGTTATGAACACTACTAAACTAGTACTTGAAATAAGACCTGAAAAAAATTCAGGCCCGTGCGGGATTTGAACCCATGACCTCTGCGATGCCGGCGCAGCGCTCTACCAACAACTGAGCCAACAGGCCAACTGGAAGCTGGTCATTATGTTGGATCTCTTATATTCGTTTCTTCACCATAGTGCACATATATGATTTTCATATATTTGCAGTCATTATTCACCACTTGGAAGGTTTATTCGGATCCAACATAATAATCAGTATGTAGTTGGCTTGATAGCTCAGTTGTTAGAGCGCTACACCGGTATCGTAAACATCATAGGTTCAAATCCCGTAAGGACCTGATTTTTTTTCAGGTCTTATGTCAACTACTAGTTCAGTAGTGTTCATAGCTGAGAGGGTCGCTTATATTCGTTTTGAAATGCGTTGTGAATGTATATAAGGACTCAGTCAGTTAGGAGTAATATTTTTTTTTTATCGGAAAAGATCAACTATCTAGGGAGCTCTAACAAAAGATAGCTCCGTACCGTGATATACTTCAAAGATTGTGTATTTTGAGGAGATTTGGAGGCAAGGGTGAGTCTTTGGTATCAGTAGAGAGCAAAGTTATAGTTTATAGTGGGCTTAAGTAAGTTTTTAAATAACAATTATTGTATTGCCTATAGGAGTAGGTCATGAGAAAGAATTATTACAAGTTGTTTAATAAAATAGTTTAAAATTGTAGGAGTATAGTATTCCTTATTTTGATTAAATCATACCTTTACAGGTGAATCTTGTAGGAAAGTAGGAAAACGTGTTGCTAGTAGAAAATACTGTCCATGCTAGTAACTCTTCTACAAGCCATTCCAGCGAAAAACTAAACAACACAAAAAAAGAGGCCCGGAATGACGACCAGTTAAAACCTAATTTAATAACCTTTTCAGGCTTATTTGCGTGTATGCAACCGGTAACAGAGAAGGTGTAATCTATTACTCTGGTTGTTTTAGTTATAACTGACAATGAGCCTAAGACAAATAGGACGTCTAAGTAATCAGAGGTTTACTTTTCTTTGCTGTACTTTAGAAAATCTAAATTGACTTTCCCAAAGCCTAAACCTTCTTATCGCCTGCTATTCAAATTCTCTACATGTAAAAAGTTTAAGGTTACATGAGAAGAAAATGAATTATCACTTTCCAGATGTCAATAAACAAAACCGATTCCACTTTATCTTTTTGTTGTCGTTAAAGGTACTATCGCTCGTGTTGTTGAAGTGCAAAGTTCATCGTATTCCTTCAAGTGAATAATCGATAATCTTCGGAAGGGTTTCCGAACTTTAAGAAGAGAGAGGTTGATTTGTTGAGATATCTCTTTCCTTTAGTGAGACATAAATCGCCATCTGGTACCTTTTAAATATATTAATATTTTCTAGGTTTGATTGGACTCTCGACTCTTTAAATGAGCTTTCCTCTAAAATTTATGACGAAGAATTTCTGAGAGAAACAGGTTCGTTGATCAATTCTCCATTTAGTCAATTATTTGATAGAAAAGATCTTTTCAAGAAATCCTACAGAACTGGTATCTCTGAGACAAAATTAAACGATACAATCGACTCGTTATCAACGTATCCCGGGCAGCAATAAACTATCAGACTTAAAAAACGCTAAAAACATTTATTCTTAAAAGTAATAATTACAATTTTAAAAATTAATACTTAAATTTGTATCCGATCCTTGTTATGAAGCAGAGGGACGACAAAAGAAATACCATTGACGACACACCACAAATGGTTCAGTGTTCTGTGTCACACAACTCTCTAAGGGATGGTACCGTTTCGTTACAGCTGTAGGAACTAGAACTCCAACAACCTGCGATGACAGTTATAAATTTGGTAAAGCCAACTTAAGCTGGTTAACCCTTTGACTCCCGGAGGCGATTAACCTGTTACTCCTCCCAACAAAATCCATTCATTATCCAGATAATGAGAATACCCAAACTTATCAGGAAGAGGTTGTTTACCTGATCTAAAATCAAACTCTCTGAGCACCTTAAAGGGAGAATCAACAATCAGATCTTGGAGGTTAAAGGGTTAACTTGTGATACTCCCGCAATGGAAGATGGGGAATTTAACAGGAAGATCCACTTTAAACATAAAAGTATAGGCTGTTGCTACCGATCAGTTCAGATTTAAGTAGAAAACTCTGGATCCTACCATTTATATTAAATTTTCCTCCCACCAATTTGTGACCTGCGCCACTATGATGCAGACAGACGTTGGGGAAAATAACCCCACTTAAAAAGGGCATTTATGAACCGCTATATAAGTAGACACCTATCAAAAATTTAACAAATTTTATTTCTCATCATAATAATCACTTCCATTGTTTAAACTCTAATTGTAATTGTTAATTGCTGACCCAGGCGAGATACCTGTCTGGCTGAATGGTAACCATCCTATAAGTCCTAAGGATTGGTCCGCTTTGGCACGACTAAAGTACTTTACCAGTGCTACTATAAGATTTCTGAAAAAAATTATGATATCAGCTATATGTACAAAATTGTTTTGAACAAGCTGTGAACTGTGCTTGGGTGGTCCAGATTAAATTTGAAGCAAATAACTGCACGTAATGAGAGGATTCATATATAAATGCGTGCAGGTAGATGTGCATCCTCCCCTCAGTCCTCTCCTCATTAACAAGACGCTAGAGAATTTATTAGATACTCAGATCTTCTTTGAAAGTCAAATCTTTTTCTAGGGTCAAATTAGCAGTTCGAGCGCACGGGGACGAATTAGACTTAGAACACAGCAGCCCATTGAACATGGCGCGTTGCCTAATTTAAATAGCGCTTTGATACATATGACCCTATTACAATATAAAAAGAAAAGTAACACAAATCTTTAAATAATCTATCGGCGTTACTGTCTTGTTGCCTTATCTATTATCATCTCGTGTCTCGGGAAGAGCCAAAATCATTTCACCTAGGTTTCTTGCGCTCTTGGTTATCTACTTGCAGGTTCTCATAGCTTCTAAAACCGTAGAATATTTCTTTGTTTGAAAATGTAAATTTCCACCACTGACCGTTATGAATTTGACAGCGAGAGTGAAAGGCTTGAACAAATCAAATATTTCGTATTTGATTAACACAGTTATGGCTGAGTTTAAATGTTTACATAATTCAAGTTACCTAGGGCTCGTTTACACTGGAAATTTTAAGGGAGCCATTGATCTTCTGTTCTTTAGCCAGCGGTTACAACAAAGTTAAGCTGCTGTGCTGCAGGGACTGCATTTCAGGCTATCAAAAGTGAGCCAAACGTTTCATTCAAACGTAGAAAGCTTTAAACAAAGTCAAGGAGGCTTAACAGCTAACAAAGAGAACACATTTACTTACTTCAAGTAACACACTTGTATGAATAAAGTCATCAGAATTTGAAAATAAAGTATATAAATAGGAATTCTGTGTCCACAAATAAAATGACTTTCTCTTCCTAGTAACAGAGCATCAACAAAAGCACGGAACTTTTTTCCTATTTAAACTTGCCGTGCGGAGAACAAGCCTTGAACCTGTTCCTTTTTCAGACACCTCATTAATTACTTCAAGCTACATAATAATAATAATAATAATAATAATAATAATAACCTTTATTTATTACCTTAGGCGATAAGAATTACGGTAATATTACAATAAAAATTCAAAACACTACATAATATATATACATATCAAATCAAGTTAAGTTTAGCACCTCTAGGAACAAATGATTGTTTGTGCCTAACAGTGCGTGATACAGGTATTCTGAGGTGCGCTGGGTTAGTCTTACAAGATCTTAGATTATGGCCATGATCCACTGGCTTTTCTAAAAAACGTTTACAAGGATGTGCTTCAGATTCTAGGATACGTTTAAATTCTTTTTTCGTCAAATTCTGACGCCTAGTTACAAGTGACTCAACAGTATCCCTAGGGAGACCAATGACATTTAGACATCTATTCTGCACTCTCTGTAGATCTTCTTCGAGGCAAATGGGCAGCCCTCCCCAGACAGGCGAGGCATATTCTAAAACAGGTCTAATCTTAGTGATGTAAGTTGTAAGACCAATGTCCCTAGGGAGATGGGCTGTTCTACAGACCCTAAGATAGTGGATCCGTTTACACGCTTTGCTGACAATACTTGAGACATGTGTATTCCACTTGAGATCGTTCTGCACATATACACCCAGTAGTTTAAACTCTGAAACCCTCTCCAGTTCAGTAGGCCCTATATTACTAGGAGTAGGAATTGGACAGGACTTTTTGAAGGTGATCCACATATCTTTGGTCTTTTTAACATTCAGCTCCATTTTATTCTGCACAGCCCATCTTTCCAAGTGAGTCACAGCATCCTGCATTTGACTGACAGAGTCCTTAAAAACAAGTTCGTATTGGGTGCAGTCATCAGCGTACTTGCAAGTGGATACAGGTATTCCCCTGGGGATGCAGTCCTCAATATCGTTGACATGCACATTAAAAAGTGCAGGAGAAATGACACCGCCCTGGGGTAAACCAGCAATCACCTCACCATGTCTGGAGAGGACTCCCGGGAGTTTGACCTGCTGTGTTCTGCCTAATAGGTAGCTCTGTGTCCATTTTCAAAAGCTCATGGTAATGCCCATACCCGCGAGTTTAGTCAACAGAACGCCATGATCCACCAGATCGAAGTCTACGAAGACCACATGCACGCCATTGTATAGACTTCCAGAATCTGTAGCGTTATACCAGTCTAGTACATCCTTCATTCCGTGTCCACTGGCTTCAGTGACGGCGAAGTAAGGGTTAAAAAAGTTCATATTTTAATCTTCTGGGAATAACAATTTACACCTATTCCTTTAGTCGATCACCATGTGGTCAAAAAATTCTAAAAACCTAGAAGCGCAATCATAACACTGTTACAATTATCTCATTAGCAGGATATTTCGCATGCTGTTCAATCGATCGAACTTATTTTAATTAACACATTTTCAATGAATTTTATTTACTTTAATCAGATCGAATGCCGCCTAAGCTAAATTCTGAGCCAATCGAAGCTCCTGCAAGGCACAAAGTCGCAAAGAAAATCCACATCTCCTTATTGTATGATTAGAACTCTCTGCATACAAAAGAAGTAAACAAATATCAAAATCTTTTAAGAAGTCACCAGCGATGATCCTACATAGCGACTCAAATTAGTCTTTACCATGGCTTCTTCCTCAAAATTTTACTTCTTGGTCGTCCTGTTGTCTTTATTGACAACTGACGTTGCCGGTGAAGAAGGTGAGTTATACTTTCATTTCCTCCGAGCTGATATAAAATCATTACAGTTCAACTAAGTTAGACGAACATTCGATTTCATATTCGTTATTTTCATTTTTTTTCCATAGATATATAGGTAACATAGTTCACCAGAATTGAGACCATCCAGCCTAAACTTACTTATCAAAACTCCTAGATAATTGTTGAAAAATTTTGTTGTCACATGAACGATAAGCCAAAGGCCTACGGGTTGATTTTTGGTAAATAATAACAACACGTTTTTTTTTCTGTTTAGTGTTGTTAAAACAACACAAATTCTAAGCCGCCAATAGCAGCCCACGCATAAAAAATGCAAGTCTTCCAACTGTATGATTAAAATTAAAACAGACTCCTAGTTAGTTTGGTTACAATGCAAGGACAGGAGAAACTAGTGGGTGACAAAATTCCCCGCTATCGTGAGGTAACAAGACTCTTCTTCAGTCTTCTCTTCTTGTTCTTCACTTTACGTTAATCACCCTGAGTAGTTAAGAAAAAGTTTAAAGTTCACAGCAGGCATGGACTTAATGTCTCATCCACATGAATTGAACTAACTAGTGAGATCACCAAATCAAGGATATCAAAAAGCCCTCTCAATGAAAACAAAAAAAATTCAGAGGGTTTAACTCAGACTGGCTTCTTATAGTAAAGATCAACACTGGAATGTTGCTTCTTTCAAATTTAGGCCATCACCCGATTATATCAAATTACCGGTATGCTAAAAATTCCCAATCGATTTTTCAAAGAAACAGAGATGTGTGTCTTCATTGATGCACATTAGCAAAAGCGAATTAAAAAATATTATATTCAATATCAAGTAAAATATGGAGTTGAAAATTCCCTAGACGAGTTAGAAATGGTTTTAACTTCAAATAATTCTCATATCTAATGAAATACACGATTCAGTGTGTTGTGCTCCAATTTTCTTAATCATAAACTATATCCATACTGCTATAGTGTTGCAAGTAAATTTAATTTATAATTGTAATAGAACCGAGTGAAGTCTAGTTTCGCTCACTCATGAGTATAATTGAAGATCGAATTGGATGACGCAAAGTCCCGCTACTGATTGATCATAACCATTAAAATTTAAGAAGAAAACAAATACATTTACATTTACTTGAGAAAATATCTTCGGTAGAGACACTGTTTTGTGGGGTAAGTGGTTGTTGCTACGGTTATTGCAATCAACTCTGTGATTGGGGGATTTGCAGTAGTGGACTTAATGTGATTAGCTGCTTTAACTGCCCGATTACAGGTGTCAAATTGACTGTCCGATACAGTCGACTGTCCGATCGCCTTGTCTGATTACAACTCTAAAGATTAATTAGCGCTAAAATAAAGCAGCTAAAGGACCAAAATCATTTGAGAACATTATAATGATTATAACTGGTCGTGGAGGAGAGGGAGGCGAAACTATTATGTTTTGTTACTTATACAACTCGTAAGTTTCATCACTCCATTGCCTTTGCTTAGTTCCTAAAAAACGCAACTGGTTCTTTACCTTTCTAGATGTAAACCATAAATGGTGCTAATCAAATCCGATTCAATTTCTCACAGATTTCTGTCGCAAGATGGAATTTACATCTTCTCTAGCTTTCCCTGGCAAACGGCTCATAAGCCACTTGATACGAACCGTAGAATCCCCTGTGCAAGACTTCTGCTCAGCTCTATGCTACATGGAACCCAAATGCGTCAGCTATAACGAATTAGTGGCGAGCGGATCTCCAGTAATTACAAAATGCGAACTGAATAATTCCACACAAAATAATAATTCGACACACAATGACAACATCCTCAGTATCTCAAGTCTTGGACAAACTACAGATATAAAGCAACAATGGTGAGTACCTTCTTGTCCTGTTTGTGCTTTTCCTTTATCCTTGGTTTAGTGATTTTTGATGGTTGGTTGGTATCCTATCATGGCCTAGCGAACAACATTACTTGTCATTTGGTAGATTAGTATATAAAGTTATAAAGCTCAACCTCGGGTTTTTTAGCTGGTAAAAGTTTCGACGGTAAGTTGTTTCACTAATATGTTGTTTGGCTGGTTGCGCAATGTTTTTTTGTAATTGGTTTGTATGGTTGACGGGTTGCGTGGCTGGTTGTTTGGTTGATTTGATCTCATGTGACATTTCAATTTTCATTTCAAAGTATCATTACCACTTGCCACTTCAATTGGCATCTATCTACTTTTAAACCTCATTTTCACAACAGAACATTTGTGGACGGACTCCTTGCCAACATAATGGCACCTGTCAGACAGGATTTACAGACAAAGGTTACAGATGCCTTTGTCCACCTGAATACAAGGGCACCAATTGCGAGGAAAGAAACGGTAGGTAAAAAAACATTTTTCATTTGGTGAAATACTTTTATGAAAAACTCTACCTAACCCTTTAAGTTATCTTTCGATGAATCCAACTGTAAGTCTTATTAAGCCAGCCATTCGTCCGTCTGCTCCTCCAGATGTCTGAATCCCCTTTTGTCCCTCCTGTTTTCCTATCCATCTGTCTGACTAAGCGGCTGGCTGTCTAGCCGTGTATTCTTTTTACCCAATTCACATTCTTTTGTTCAAAATCAATTCATCATATATATGCTGGTTCTTTCCAACAGTAAGATGGATACAGATGACGCCATCTACAGTTTGCTTTGGAGCAAGAGATGATTCGTATGGTTTCTCTAGAACTTCCAAGGCGGGTAACATCATTACATTCAATTTAACGTACAAATCCGGTTACGTGACCTGTCATTCATCGAACCCAAGCTATCAATCCAAATGGGGATGCCTTTGGAACCGTCTCATTCCCAACCAAATGGCCACGTTGATAACTGACAAAAACCGTAATCTTCTTCTCCCAAAGAGTGATTTCCTATCAGATCATTGGGGCTGCAAGTTTTACAGCCTGCCTTGGGCCACAACCGAATCGCCACAACTGCTCTTTGATAATTTCTCTACCCCCCTGATGGTGGAAACGAACCAAGAATTCCAAATCTGGTACAGTGAGGACTTGTTCAAATGGGGTTATGGCGATAATGGGTACGAGAAAACGTGTGTTGCAGTGTACGGTTTGTATCTTTGAGTAGTCGTCCAAATTACAAAGTAAATTGCTGGAGGAGAGTGACAAAATTGTTGTTCACGCCTTTATTACTTCAATATTAGATAGCTGCAACTCACTACTATATGGTCTACCTAAGCATCTACTTTCAAGATTGCAATCCGTTTAAAATACAGCGGCTCGAATTGTTACACGTACTAGGATGTTGATCGTATGACCACAATCCTAAAAAAAAAAAAGCTTCACTGGCTTCCTGTCCGTCACTGTATAGTCCTCTTTTCAACACCTTCTGGCGACCCCGAAAGTGAGACTAAAAGACATTTTAAAACATATATTTTTAAAAAAGTTCATAACTCCTCTTAGTTTTATTAGATGATAAATATGTTTAATTACCTCAGAATTTTTTCAATTTGTTTATTCCTGTATATAGATATAGAAATTTTTTTCTCTTTTGCCCCTTTCTTTTAGCTTTTTTATGATCTTAACGTTAAGCACCATGGACAATTAGTGGATTGGCGATGTATAAATACATTTTCTATCATCATTTATAACACATGTACTTATGATATAGAGAAAAATACTCTAACTTTAGTGAGGTTCCTCTCTTCGATTCAAGAACGAAGGAAAAGAATGCTTGTCCTGGTAAAGGCCTTGCTTGGAATCGAGAATTCACAAGTATGACTTGTGAGATTTTAAGATATGCACCCTAAGTTTGTAGAGATGAAATAAAAAACTTTAATATATGCTAGTCTATTTTCATTTTCGCTTTGCATCCGTTCCTACAATGGTTGGCCTCCGGGTTCATGGAACATTTGAGAATGAAACTGGCGAGTTATAATTCAAATTCTGCTTCTATTTTCTTATGTAAGATATCTCAAACTGGTATTAGTCCTGCGAGCATCCGCCCTTTTTAAATTATATAGTTTAATTTTCTGCCCTTAACACTTGTTGGAAAATAAAACTTACATTGATTTCCGAGAATACTTTGTCATTCCTCTCGTACTCGTAGGTTTTCCATGGACTTCATAATGATTTTCATATCCAGAACCAAATGATGCTCAGCAGAAAGTAAGGGAGGCAACAAGGTAATTAAGTATTATCAACTGAGTTGATAACCTAAATTAGCCAATGTACAGAGGCTAAAGCTTACGAATCGAGCGTTAGCCCGTAGTTACTCGCTCTGACGAAGGGCAAACGCTCTAAACGTTAGCTTTAAAACTCTTTGCGGATTCCAATCTACGTTATTAACTCAGTTGCTAAAACTAAATTACCCTGTGATACTCTCCCACGCAGCACCAAAATTTCTTTAGAAACGTCCCCCTCTAATAAAAGGAAGTTGGGTTTCTTCTCCATAGAGCACCTTATGCATAAACCTTTTGACTTATTTGGAAAATATCCACAGGGTATCAAATAGAAAGATGGTTAGATTTCGAGCCCGCTAAAGAAATAAAGAAAGAAATTTTTTTCCATCTCCATGTCCCCATGAGAATCGGACCTCAAATCTTTGGACTCCGCTCTCCGATGCTCTACAACTGAGCCACGGAGAGTCTGTGGTGGGCAAGGCCCACTCCGAAGTTCATGCATGATACTTGTCCTGCAAACTGCTAGGATCAGCAATGTCGTTAACGTCATGTTTTGTTAATAGAAAAAGAATGATGGTAAGGTTTTGGGCTCGGTAAAGGAATAAAGGAAGCTGTTATTTCATCTTGTCTCGGGCGTGGGACGAAGAAAAACTCTGAGCCCTCACGAGAAATCGAACCTCAGACCTCCAGATTCCGTGTTCCGATGCTCTACTACTTAGCCACAGAGACTCTCTATGACTATAGACTTCTATACTATATTAAAGTTCATACATGACACCCGTCCTGCATACTGCTACTATCAAGGTAACAAAGGTCAACAAATAGCGTAACAACAGGGTAATTGCTTTCATCAAGAGAAAGTAATGGTCCCATTATTTCTTTTGTTTTTATTTTTAAATTCAAGTTTTACAGGAAAAGAAGTGGCCAATATTCGTGGGTCATGTGTAACGAGTAAATTGTCGCGACAAATTTTCGCGGGCAAGTTGTCACGTGTGAATTGAAAAAAGGGTCGTTCAGTTAGAAAAAAGCCGTGAGTAAAGGACATTGTCGTAATAAAATTTGCTATTAATTTTAAACCTTGAAATTCAAAAAAGAGATGGGGGAGAGAGAAGTCAGCTGGGAAGAGCTGAGAAGAAGGCAAAGGGCAAACAGCATTGAGGGCCTCTGGCCACGGTGAGGATGGACTGAATTATGGTAAATAGTAATATAAATAGCAACACAAAATTAACACCAGCACATTTCTTTCTTTAAAACTTAAAGAGTAATAATTCGACAAAAAACTTTTTCGCGAACTGAAGGACGAAAGGTCTTGAATCCACGCTGTCCTCAACGAAAATAATGGGTCGGGTGGTGCACGATTTTTCATTCACTTTCCGTCATTCAAAATCCTTTATTATCCAGATTAATAACTCAAACATTTAAAAAATAAACGAATGACATTGTAGTACAACGTCTATCACATATCAATTTCAGATAGTGCACGGTTGTCGTTTCCCGCTTCGCATATGTTGTAATCAAATCGTTTTTCTTTGTTTTCAGATACGATAGCGGATCACAGAGCAGTTTCGATAGCCCGTCTACAATATTATAGATCATAACGCCATATAAATTTAAAACTGCCTTTTTTTTGTTTTTAATGTTTTTTTAAGGGCTTCGAGCACATTTTCCACGAAAAATGTCGATCGCAGTTATTAATGTAACTCCAAAAACTGACAAATTTCCGAATAATTGAACACGATCATGACCTTTCCATTAATTTCATGTTTATTATTACCAAAGTTGGTATTAAATAATTATACGTCGAACATTCAGACGCGATAAATCTTGCGATTTGTTTATCTTTTTTGCCCGGGATGCATTTTTTTATCTTTCACATTTTGAAAGTATTTGGATCAAAAAGTCCAATAGAACTTGAAGGTTTAAGTTTCTGTTATCCTAAGAATATGGAATAATATTCCCTAAGAGACCTTATCCCTTTTTATTGAGCACAGCGGAAAACAACTATTTGCGTCATTTGCGCTAATGTCCACATAGAACTGACAGCTGCTGAGAGCTTTGTTTGATGTATTTTCATGATACGCTTTCCTTCAGAACAATAGGTCGGTTTGAGCTGCTTAGTCCACTGCTGGGAGCTGGTGATCGACTTTAAACTTTTAGCACACGTGCGGGGTAGAAATAGAAGACCGTAATCTTGAATTGACTTGCTTGACGTTCGGTAAAGGTGACTGGAAAACTGCCAATCGTTTTCCATCGTTCGATTCATTTATGAGTGCAATCTTATTTCATACATCACTTTCATTCTCTTCGCTGATGGAGAACGAATAAAAGTTACAAATAAATTAAGTAAGGTAAACAGCCACGTTCAACCTCCACCCATGACTGAAACGCATTTTTGTAAAATTAAAGGGTATTTAACGAAGATTTTTAAGCGCATCCTACTCAGAAAGTTGGATATGAGATGCAAAACACAAACAACTTCGACCACCAGTTAAGTCAATTAAAAAATCCTACTTTCCCAACTCTCTTCTCTCAATAACATGCAAATATTACAATGTTAAGTTAACTTCCACTGTAGTTTAGCAAACGGAATTTGATGTCTTTTCATTTAACGGAGGTAGATTTTTACCGCTCTCAACCATCTCAGAGAATTTTGTTTTACCTTAGAACATTGCTGGAACATGAAAGAGTGTTTTATAAGTTCTAAAGAAAGCTATTGACGCAAATGACTAGTTTAAAATACTCTCTTCAAAAATTTCATCAAAAACGTAATGACCCAGTATGATTGGATTATTGGAAAAATTTGCATAAATGTTGCGTACAACTTGTAAAGTTTCTCTAGTTTGAAAATTTATGGCGTTGCAACGTTCGCTCGTTTGCCATTTATCAATAATAACTTTGATTTGGAAAGATCCCTCTTAATCTTTTTCGTCGAATTCAAATGCCAAGACCAAAACTTTTTACAGAGGAGGAAATAGTTTTTGCCGTGTTATTTCTGGAAAGAACCTCATTTCTACTCACAAAGGCTGGGTGTACATAACAGGTGGCATCTGTAAACAATTAAAAAAGAAATGATAACTTGACTACTCTCCATCTGAGATATATAATTTTCAACTTTCAAATCTACTTATCTTCCGGGAAGGGTCGATTTATCACGTTTATACTGAATTTATCAGTAAAAACATTTTTAATCTGCTGCGTGATGTCAGGAAACAATGGTACGTCTCATTGCGTATTAGCATAAATTACCTCGACTCGGGGGAAAACAAAACTAACTGTTTCCCTCGGGACCATACATTTAGTGTAGCAAATATAATTTTTTTTATAACTTCTCCACTATGACTTAGATAAGACACTTTAAAAAGATTGACAGATCGCTTCTCTTTACGGATTTTGTCCCATCTCCCCTAAAATAATATCGCTCTGGAGAATTCATGAGAATGCCTTGCACGATTTTATGCTATTCATCACAATCATAAAGAGATGAAATAAAGAAGCCAGCCTATATGTTGGTCTACTTTCATTTCTTTTCAATTTCTATTTTATCTTGCTTTAAGTTTTTGTTCGTGAGTAGATTTTGGTAACTCGATCTGTTTCAATTTTCCATCACATTTCTTACAACTTTTCATACAGTAGTTAGCTTTCGGGTTAAGGAAACATTTAGGGATGAACCTGGTGTGTTGGAAATTTAGTTTCTACTCCTATTTTCTACTGTACGTTATCTCAAAGTCGTGGTAGTCCTGTAAATGTTCGCATTCTATGAACTTTAATGATCAGTTTGCTTCCCTTAACATTTGTTTCCAAAAAAATTTAAATTCCTTCCGCGAATCCTTTGTCATTAGCGTCAAGTACCTGCAATTTTCAAATGGACGTTATAATGATTTACATATCCAGATGTAGATGCTACTCAGAGGGAAGTGATCGAAGTAGTTTTTTCGTTCATAAAAAGCCCTTATGAAAAAACAGTTTTAGCAAATTATTTAGAAAATAATCCTTAATAAACTCCTTTTTTTTGTTTTCTTTTTTAGGATGGATGATAAAAAGCGCCCATCTATTGTGCTTTATGATTAAACGCTAAGGTACATCTGGAAGACAATAATGGTTAGAGTAGGAATAGTGGTAATTAGACCTAATAAATTATTAAATTCCCCATTATCCCCATAAACATCCTTGTTTACCTTGAAGCTTATCCGCAATTAGAAGAGTGCATATACCAAAGAAGGCCTCACTGTCAGTGTGTTACCGTGTGTTAAAGACCTTGGAACCTCGAGAACATGTGAGGACATGTAAATCAAGCATCACTAACGTAAGGAATTACCTAAAGCTTGATCATGAAACTCAAAACACTTTCTTACTTATATATAAAAGTAAATATGTTCATAACTAAATTCAGGGTCAGGAAACAAAGCAAAGAAAACTTGGAGAATCTCACACAATCATCGATCAAGCTTGAACTTGTCGGGGAAAAGGAATTTAACTTATTTCAGATAAACGACCACCACCACGACCATTGTGCATAATTGAATTGATAGATAATATCGGAAAGTAATGATATTTGATATCATTTGATATCGCTTCTGATATCAGTTAAGCTTATCATTAGCAATGCCCCACTTTATTTCATAATCCCTCTCAAGAATTGGAAGGTAAAGAATCCAAAAAGAACACTATTCACAGACGCAAATTTGATTACAGACAATATCGGAAAACAAGGAAAACAGGTTGTCATAGGCCTCGTAGATATGTTTACAAAAAGAGAGGATGCGTCTGTTATAGACACGATATGCAAACAGGCGGTCGTCAGATTCCAAGAGAATAAAGGGAGTTTTAAGTAGTTTAAGAACATCTGGTGGAGGGAGATATCCACACGCTAAATTTTTATAATATTGTTCTAAGGACTGATTTCGGTGTCTGATAGGTATGTTAACATGTAAAGATAAATAATTATTCTTAAGAGACCTAATTCTCTCCATCGAGCGAAGCGGATAACATCTATTTGCATTTTAATTTCCACATAGAACTGACAGCTGCAAGCTTTTTTCTTTAATTTGTTTTCATAAAACGTTTGCGTTCACAAAAAACAGGTCGATTTTGGAAGTTTTATCCACTGATGAGGGCTGGTGATCAACTTAAACTTATGCCATGCGCGCGGGGTAAAAACAGAAAACCGTTAGCTCGAAGCCGGCACGCAATTTGTTTCATTTTTCATGATCGTAACCTAGAATGCATTATTGAATTATAGAAAAGGTGAGTGGCAGACGGCGAAGAAAGTTTTATCCTTCGATTCACGGATGAGAGCAACCTTATTTATATTTCTCCTCCTTGCTGATACAAAAAGAGTTAAGGTAACAGCAACTAGCAAAGACTAAGTCAAAAACCGACAACCATGGCTTGTCTTAATGGAAATTAGCATAAATTTCCTCTTTCTATGATCATCGGTCTAAATAACCAAAGACGATCATGTAAACTCGAATATGAAACTTTGAATTTTCAAGGACCTGTATAATGAAGAAAGCGAAAAAAGGTTTATAGAGGAAAATGAATATCTTTTTCATGACTTGGCGATCATGAAAAAAAATCTGCGGATAGCTTTTATTGACGGCTTTTGCTCTGTCTTCCTTAAAATAATATAGTTCAGGAGAACAAAACACACGAAAATGCTTTCTAGAAATCTTGTGTCTTCACAAAAGACAAGTGTTCATCGATGCTACCAAATTTTGTTCTCGTTTCATTGTTGTTTTTAACGTTTTTGGAGAGGGAGGGGGGGATGGCCTTATTATGCTAAAAAATCAGGAATTTAAGATATAACAGCGGTAACAGCGACATAAAAAAAACGAAACAAAACAATGAAAAACATTAGTTAGACTTGTCTTTTCCCCAAGCATTTTATGTGTTAACCTTCTTTATCGAAATAGATGTCTCAGCTGAAATAATGAGGAAATCTCTGAGCGCGGAATTGAAACATTTGAAAATTGTCCTAAATACCTATGTTCTCAGATAGACAAAGCCGCCCTACGTGCCACACGGCATAATGGGCATGAGTGAGTGAGTGAGTCAGATTGGCAAAAATCCGCAAATGAAGGTAGTATTAATTTTTCTCCATGTTCCCGTATTCTCCTCAGTAGGCTGGTTAAGTAACGCAGAACTTACAATTTGTCTTTTTCTTCTTTTTCCTTTTTTTTCTATTATTTGTTTACAAAACAGCACGGTAAAAGTAAAGTTATACAGAGAAAAAACCATAGAAACCGTTTCTTCATAAATTCCTGTTCTTAAGAAGACCGTAGAAAATGAAATGGAGGCAATGCATAATTCAAGGCACGAATAAAATTTAGTGAATGTTTTGCCGCCTTGATTTTCTAGAAGCCTGCTACTTAATGTTGTTACATGATTTTAAGAACCTCAATGCTGCAATGTTTCCGTGATGGCTAAAAGGTTCCATGGATTCTGTTTTCGATTATAAAACGACGAATGTAATGCTATTTTTTGCGTGGCTTTGAGGAGTTATCAATAAGTGGTTTTTCTTCAGCGGAAGTAGTATTGCTATGGCAGTCAGTGTTTAACTTCCCGAACTGATTATTTCATGAATGCTTGATTAAAAACCAGGAATATCATAATTTATCCTTTGTTAAGCGTAAGATGCAAGGTTCAGGATGAAGACTATAACACACACGATGCTTCGCAAAGTAAATCTGACAAGCTTCACCACAATATTCTGTATTTCTAGCATCTGCATTTCCTTGATTGCTAATTCCATATTCTACATATTCACCTACTTACTTCGTTTCAAGGCGCCAATGAAACACATTAAACGAGAGATGAATCGTAATCGTTGTAAAATAAGTTCAAATGAACTTTATTCGAGCAGTTATACATAACTGCAAAAATAGCACGATTTAATTTATCGCCTGCCTAAATAAAGTATTTTTCAGTGTTGTTGAAAACGCGAATGAGACCAGTCGACAGTTAAAAAACAACTATCTCATAACAACTCGTATAGTAAACAGGGCCTTAAGAGCGACGCTAAATGAGTTCCCTGAAAGATGCGGACGCCTTAGCTGAGGCAAACCCCATGTCCTGAAAGCTGTCACAACTTTTTGCTGAAACATTTTCTTGAATTAATGCACAGTTCTTCAGATATAAAACAAAAATGTAACGACTGCTTTAAGTTCTAAAGATTGTTTGAGAGTTTTCAATTTCAGAAAATAAACCATCCGTGCATTGAGACTACTACAGTTGCAATTTAAACAACAGAGGCCTGAGGAATAGAAATGTGGATCGCACGATTTTTCCACTTTTTTATTTCTTTAATTATGATGAAGTTCGAAATTACTGAGCTATTTTTCAGTGGCATATCGCACCTACTGAGAAGTTAAACAATTTTAAGAAGAATTAGGCAACCTGGTAAAATATGAGATAATTTATTAATGAGGTCATTTGGTGTCTTATAGAAAGACATAAACAGCTTCTGGTATCTGCCATCTTGAACGGAACATTTGCTATGTTAAATAAAAGGGAAAATGTATTGTTTATTCTGGTAAAGTGCGCCTAAACTATGTTCTAAAACTCCTACAGAGTGCGTGAAGCCGGCTAAATGTTTCATCCTGCACAAAATTAATTGTCGGGATGATTTTACCGAACGGACGGAAAACGTGCTTTTTGTCTAACTCGTGGTGACGAAGCCCTAGGAAGAAGAGCGAACGATTTTACATGAATAGGAACTTTTAAAATAATTTCGAGTCGTTTTTACGTGTTTATTTAACGTTGCATGAGACAAGACAGTGGACAATTCAATAAACCACGAGTAATATTAAAAGAACGGAAACAAATTTCGAGAAACTGTATATGACGAAGAAAAATAGTCATTTTTGCAGCGCCTATAATTTATTTGAACTATACTGTCGACGACTTATTAAAAACTGTCGAGCTAAAAAATATTTAGCGATTAATTTTAAGTATTTGGCATATCAATGAAAATTTATATCGCATCATGTTTAATCTTTTTGTCCTCACTGTCAACTTGAATTTGTATTGTAGCTCTGAAGCCTTTGAGGTTCGATCAAACTATTTGTATTGCATGTGCTTGACGTCCGTGAGTTATACTCACTATGGCTTTCGCGCAAAATGGAGCCGTACAAACTTTGATAGATAAATCCCAACACGAATCGTCAGTATTTGCTGGAAGACTTTCTCGAGGCCAGAGAAAGTTACTTTTTGAAACTAAAATTACGCGACAGGTTGATTTAAGTCCTTTCTTAATTAGAGAACTAACTAAGGAAAAAAGAAAAAAATTGCAGTTTTCCCTGCCCGTAAAAATCTACTCGGCCCCCACTTATTTTAAAGAAGTTCCATACTCTGTAAGAGGGACCCTTTTGGTTGATGCAAACATAGGAGTGTTATTGTATGTTTAGAGCTTTTGTGTATAGCTTATGCAACGGAAAGCTTAACGTTTCCCGAGGCTGGCAATATTTCCTTGTCAAAGACATCCTTTCCGTATTAGTTTTCATTAGCGATCCGTTATTATCACACGGTGGAGTTTCCTTAGATAAACACTGGATTATTTGAGAACTTAAGGGAAATCTTCTTAAACATCGTTTAAAAGCTACTTTAGACCGAATATGATGTTTCATAATGATAATTTGTCAACGTTACCAGCCGAGACTTAGGCTTATTGCAAAATTTGAGATCGTGATCGTGATAACTATTATTTAATTATTGTCATGGTTCAGTGACATTGTAGAGAGAACAAGGAAGTTCTTATCTTAAGTTAATCATCGTTTTGGCTTGAAACCAGGTGTTTCTACAGTTAATCATCGTTTTGGCTTGAAACCGGGTGTTTCTATGGTAACCGTAGCTACCATATTGTTATAAAAGAAAGCACTTTTACCTCGAAAGCAGTAAGGGACCAAAGAGCTTTGCATCTTGAGAGGTAAGAGTTGATCGTATCGAAAACCTTGATGGGTTTTTTGAGTAATACTTACCCTGGAAAATCCATATTCTTTACGAAAAGGATATTTACCCGCGGCTCCTTTAATTCTACATACCAAAAGAAAAAGGTTGGCTTCACTCTCAAATAAGGATATGGTACGATTTTGAAAGCAAACTAACGTAGGGTTTTTTCAACGAAAGCAGATTATCAATACTCGGGGATTACTAACCGAACCTTTAAATGTTTATCTCTATGCAACACGAAAGCTCTGGCAAACAATATTTTGCTCTGTTTACCAAAAAAATTACCAAAAGGTCGCTGAAGTTTCAACTCCGTCCAAAATGTTTGATGTATCAGAAAGGATTATTCATCGGATATAGTTTGGAAACTTTATGTTTGAATCTTTCTTGCCCTTTTGGTTATTGGACTTAGCAGATAAATAAAGGGTTTCAACAATCATCGGGATTTTTGTTTTATATAAGATGAGGATAAGCAGCAGCTTGTAAATGTTAATTAGCCAACTTGTCAAAGATCGTATTATTTTTCTCGCTCAATAAGAATATATTATTTCTTCTGAAGTTTTTGTCGAGGTCGAGTCGTCGTCACTTCACATCTAAAACCAACATTTCTGAATGGACATTCGTTTTTCTATGGGCAGTTTAAGAACACCTAATGGAGGGAGATATCCGTGCGCTAAAAAGCTTTGTATTAGGGTTGATTATCAACTCTTTCAGACAATTTTTAGGAGCGAAGTTTGATGAAAATAACACGTCTGCGTATTTTAACTCCAAATACTGACAAATGAAAGCGGACTTGAAACGGGAACATGACTTTTCTTTCGATTAAATGTCTATTATTAGCAAAATTGCCATACGACAAATATTAAAAGCATTTTAATAAGTTTTCCAAGGTGTTTATCTTTCGATAGGAATGAATAAAAAATATGCTGGATAAATATGCCGAAAATGTTCTTCATCTGTCAAATTTAATTAAAAAGTCCAAGAGAACTTAACGTCTAAATATCTGCTTTTCCTGAGGGTTTTTTGCCGTCAATTAGACGTTCTAAAGAAATAGATCGAAATTTTTACAATGTTGTTCTAAGGACTAATTTCAATGTCTAATAAGTATGTTAACTTGTAAAGATATTCCTGTGAGACCCACTTCTCTCCATCGAGGGAAGCGGGTAACATCTATCTGCGACATTTCTATTACTGTCCACATAGACTTGATAGCCCCAAGAATTTTGAATTGTTTTTTATGTTTTGATTGACTTTCATAGTATGGTTTCTTTCATAAAAACAGGCCAATTTTGGAAGCTTAATCCACTGCTAGGAGCTTGTGATCAACTTAATACTTGCGCCATACGCGTGGGGTAGAAACGGAAAACCGTTACTTTGAAGCAGGCATGGAGTTTGTTTTATTTTTCATGTTCATAGCCTGGAATGCATTATTGACTAACTTGACTTTTGGAAAAGGTGGGTCGCAGATGGCGAATCATTTTTTATCCTTCGATTCACTTATGAGTACAACCTTATTTATATAAAAAAGGTTTATGACTTATCGATCATGAAATAGAAAAGGAACTTGAGAAAAATTTGCGTATGGCTTTTGTTCTGTCTCCCCTAAAATAATATAGCTCAGGAGAAACAAAACACACGAAATGCTCTCTAAAAACCTTGTGCCTTCACAAAAGACAAGTGATACTCGATGCTGCCAATTTTTGTTCTTGTTTCTCCCTTTTTTACCGTTTTTGGGAGGGAGACGGCCAGAGCTATTTATCTAGGACCCGTATTATACATAAAGTTGGGAATTTAAAATATAGCAGCGGTAACAACGACATCAACAAAAACAATTAAAAAACTTTACTCAAATTTGTCTTGTCCCAAGTATTTAATGTGTTAACCTCCTTTATCTCAGCTGAAATCACGAGGAAATTTCTGAGCGCGGAATTGAGACGTAGAAAATTATCCGAAATACCTATGTTCTCAGATAGGCAAAAATCTGCAAATGAAGGCAGTGTTAATTTTTCTCCGTTTTCCCGTAATCTCCTCGGTGGGCTCGTTAAGTTACGCGGAACCTGCAATTTCTCTGTTTTTATTTATTTTGTTACAAGACAGCACACCAAAAGTAGAGTTGTAAGGAAAAAAATGATTTGGCAACCGTTTCCTTATAGACTCCTGTCCTTAAGAAGACCGTAGGAAATGAAATAGAGGCAACGCATAATTCAAGGTACGAATAAAATTTATTGGATGTCTTACCACCTTGAAGTTATACGAGCCTGCTGCTTAATGTTCCTATATGATTTTAAAAACCTAATTGCTGTAATGTTCCCGTGATGTCTAAAAGATTCCAAGGATTCTGTTATCGATTATAAAACGACGATGTAATGCCACTTTCTGAGTGGCCTTGAGTTGTTTTCCTTCAACGGAAGCAGTATTGCATGGTAGTCAGCGTTTAGCTTCCCGAACTGATTATTTCATGAATGCTTAAGTAAAAACCATAAAATCATAATTTACCCTTCGTTAAGTGTAAGATGAAAAGTTCAGGATGAAGACTATAACACACACAATGCTTCGTAAAGTAAATCTTGCAAGTTTCACCACAATATTCTGTATTGCTATCATCTGCATCTCCTTGATTGCTAGTTCCATATTCCACATATTCACCTACTTACTTCGTTTCAAGGCGCCAGTGAATCACATTTAACGAAAGATGAATCGTAATCGATGGAAAATAAGTCTACATGAACTTCAGTCGAACAGTTTGGTGTAGTCGTAATTGCAAAAAATAGCACGATTTAATTTATCGCCTGCCTAAATAAAATATTCTCGATATCGTTGAACACACGAATGAGACCAGACGACAGTTAAAAGACAACTATCAGATAACAATTTGAATAGTAAACAGGGCCTTAAGAGCGACGCTGAATAAGTTCCCTGAAAAATGCAAGCCTCTTAACTTAGGCAAAACCCCATGTCTTGAAAGCTGTCTTTGAAACAATTTCACTTTTCTTTACTGAAACGTTTTCTTAAATTTATGTACAGTTCTTCGCCTCAGATACAAAACAAATATGTAACGACTGTTGAAAAATGTTCGTCCGTACATAAGTTCTAAAGATTGTTTGACAGTTTTCAATTTCAGAAATTAAACCATTCGTGCATCGAGACTATTACAATTGAAACAATAGAGACTTGAGGATTAGAAATGTGGATCACACAGTTTTTCCAACGTTTTATTTCTTTAATTAAATTTAAGTTTGAAATTATTGAGATATTTTTCAGTGGCATATCACACCTATTAAGAACTTAAACAATTTTTAAGTGTACCTTGAAAATTCGAGAAACTTCCACCGAAGAATTAGGCAAGCTGGAATGATAAGAGATAATTTATTAAAGACGTCATTTGGTGTCTCATAGAAAGACGTAAACAGTATCTGATATGTGCCTCGTCTGTCATCTTGAACAAAACATTTAATATGTTAAATAAAGGGGAAAAATGTATTGTTTATTCTGGTAAAAGTGCGCCTAAACTATGTTTTAAAACTCCTACAGTGTGCGTGAAGCCGGCTAAATGTTTCATTATCATACGGACGGATAGAGTTGTGCTCTTTGTCTAACTTGTGGTGACGAAGCCGTGGGAAGAAGCGCGAACGATTTTACAAGAATAGGAACTTTTGAAATAATTTCGAGTCATTATTACGTGTTGATTTAACGTTGCTTGAGACAAGACAGAAGACAATTCAATAAACTTTGAGTAATATTAAAAAAAAAGTAAGCAAAATTCAAGAAACACTTTATGACGAAAAAAAATTAACATTTTTGCAGCGATAATAATTTGTTTGAACTACATTGTCGACGACTCATTAAAAACTGTCAAGCTAAAAAATATTTAGCGATCAATTTTAAGTGTTTGGCGGAACAATGCAAGTTTAAACCGCATTTTATTTGGTCTGTTTGTCCTCACTGTCAACTTGAATTTGTATTGTAGCTCAGAAGCCTTTGAGGTTCGAGCAATTAATTTGAATTGCGTGTGCTTGACGTCTGTGAATTATGCTCATTGTGACTTTCGCGCAAAATGGAGCCGTGTAAACTTTGGTGGAACAAGTAGAAGGAACACGGAAGTTCTTATCTAAAGTTAATCATCGTTTTGGCTTGAAACCAGGTGTTTCTATCGTAATCATAGCTATTATATTGTTTTAAAAGAAAGCACTTTTACCTCAAAAGCAGTGAGGGACCAAAGAGCATTTTGAGAGGTAAGCGTTTATCATATTGAAAACACCGATGAATGATTTGAGTAATACTTTCCCTGGAAAATATATATTCTTTACGAAAAGATTTTTAAGCCGCAACTCCTTTTATTCTGCATACCAAAGGAAAAAGGTTGGCTTCACTCCCATATAAGGGTATGGTGCGATTTTAAAATAAAATTATCTTGAGGTCTTTTTCAACGAAAGCAGATTATCGATACTCGAGGTTTACCAACTGAACCTTTACATGATTACTTCTATGCACCACAAAAGTTCTGATAAATAGTATGTTGCTCTGTTTATCTAAAAAAATTACCAAAAGATCGCTAAAGTTTGAACCCCGTCCAAAATGTTGAATGTGTTAAGAACAACTTGGAAAGAATTATTCATCACATATAGTTTGGAAGCCTTGTATTTGAATCTTTCTTGCCTTTTTGGTTACTGAACTTTATAGATGAGTAAAAGGTTTAAACAATCTTCGGGATTTTTATTTCACAACAGAATGAGGATAATCAGCAGCTTATAAATGTTAATTAGCCAACTTGTTAAAGATTGTATTTTTTCTCGCTCATAATGAGACTATGTTATTTAATCTGAACTTTTTGTCGAGTTTGAGTCGTTGTCACTTCACATTTGGAACCAAGATTTCGAAATGAAGATTTTTAATGCTTGAACATTCGTTCTTCTATGGGGGCGTAAAGTGATCAGGCCTATCAGGAGGACATTTCAAAATACCTTAAGCAGATCAAAGTTATCATTCCACTTTACGCCCCCATAGAAGAACGAATGTTCTTGTGCAAATTGTTTACTCACATCATAAACTAGAAAGTACCTGAACGAGTTTACAGGCAAGGTTTTAATGTACGGGTAGTATTGTTTCTATATGGCTTCATCTGATTTCAAACAAGTTTTGTTGAGGGAAAACTCGTCTTTTTTCTTTCTATGATCCTATTCTCAATATTTTCAGATTCAGCACAAGTAAAGAAGTATGTGGTGGCTGTTCTGCCATTTAAGATTCGTCCTTTTCGCTTCTACCATGGAGTTTGTCGCAGCTAACGATCAATGTAGGACAGAAATAAACATACAAGGAATGGCTCTCGAGGGTCATGTCTTCAAAACGTGGTCACTGGCGGCTCCTCACCTTTGCGATGTCAAATGTGGACAAGAGATCACGTGCCAAAGCTATAACTACAATCGAAAATATCACATATGTGAACTAAATAACCGCACCAAGGAGGCGAGACCAGAGAATTTCCTTTCAGCACTCGCTTGGTTTTACATCCGGCGATTGAACGGCAGAGGTAAAAAATCAAATGTCTCTCTATCTATGTGATTTCTATTTCTTTAAATCATCTCCATCCTCATCCTGGTTCCTTCTCACCTGGAAGAGCTAAGAATAGGAAGTGAATGTAAAACATATCTTTACTGCAGCTCCCTTAGGTTCTATCCCTGAATTACCGGCGCTGTCTTGTCACGAAATAAAGGCGAGTGAAGGTAAACACACCATAAGCGGCAAGTACTGGTTAGATCCAACAAGGAAAGGAAAGGCGAAACTGATTTACTGTGATATGGTCAACGAAGGTAGGTCCTATAACTTTGCTTGAGTTATTTTATCTTGTGGCGAGTTATCAGTATCATGAAATTATTATAAATTATACTATTATTGATATCATTATCGTAATATTTGGTTTGGATCAGTTCTAGCGTGGATGCCTCTCTCAAGTTGCTCTAACTTAGTCACCGCCTCTCTTTCTACATTCTAGATATGGATGAATGTAAATTTAACATCAGTGACTGCGACGTGAATGCAAACTGTACTAACACGTTTGGTTCTTACAAATGCACATGTAAAGTGGGATACATCGGCGATGGACGCTCGTGTTCAGGTAGTTTTAATATTTCCATATATAACTAGTTTTTGTTAATCGTCTCATAATTTTATGCAGCGTTATCCATGCATGTTTATGCAAAGAGTTACCACGATCTACATATTTTGTTACACATTTTGTAATGATAAGAGTAATTACATGACTATGGGTCATAAAAATGATAAAGTGCAAAATTTATCGATAGTTTCTCAGATATTTACGAGTGTTAAGGAAATCACTCTTGTCACGTGAATATTACATGCACGAACACCAAAGGATCGCATGTTTGTACTTGTCACCACGGATATACTGAAAATGGAAGCGACTGCACAGGTACATAATGCTTTTCCTTTGGAATCATTCCCATTAGAAAGAAAAGCACTATCATCTTTGCAAGAGTTGTTTTACCAGCATACCTTGTATAAGAAGAGATGAGTGTAGGCCTGAAGACAATGGCGATAATGACACCATTGTATTCAATAAACATTCAATGGTAAAACAATCTCAACTGGCAAAGGAGACTTGATGGATAGGCTTACAGGACAGAACAACGGATTTGAACTTGGGGAAACCAAGAAGAAATCTGGTAAGTGGTAACGTGAAGTGCTCACGTCTAGAACCACAGGACAAAGACTTCTCAGCTTATGCCCCGCAACTTTTCTCCAATTGCATTTTTTTTTATGTTTATGATTTTTCAGATATTGACGAGTGTAAAGGAAATCACTCTTGTCACGTGAACGCTGCATGCATGAACACCCTTGGATCACATGTATGTCAATGTCATGCTGGATATACTGGAAATGGAGAAAACTGCACAGGTAAATTTAATCTCTTCTCTACAATATGTAGAATAGTCCTGCATCACACGTTCGACTACAGTGCTGCACCATCCAGTTGCGTTGCAAGACAATTAGACAATTTATCACTAAGAAACTCGGTCATTTTGTCCTCACGTGTTCACCTCCTCGAGTGTTCAAGTCGCTATCTTATGAGAATATAAACAGTTGTAATCTCTTGGTATCGAGTTGAACAAGAAAAGAAAAGTTACATGACCGCAAGCAACCATGTACTATTTTGATTATCATATAAACACAATAGGCCTTTACTGAGAATGAAAGGTGACTTTTTTAAAGAATGATATGATTGGTTTCACAATCCGCGAAAAAAAATCGTAAAGCGCGTCGGCGATAAGGGTCAAGATGAAAAAATGCGTTGAACCATTACAGAAACAGACAAAGGGCGTAACCTTCTTTTCATAAAATTCTTAGTTGATTTTTTCCTTACCGAAAGAAAAATATTTTCATGTAAAAGGCAAAAATAGGCCTTTAGTAAGAAAAAAATAGAATTTTTTATAGAATGAAATTAGAAGTTTCACATTCCGCGAAAAAAAAGTCTACCAAGGAAGGCTTGCAAGGCTAATCTTTGACGATTGATATCCGACTACAGTTTGGAACGGTGTCTAGAGAGAGATTCCACTGCAGTGGAAGTTTTTGTTTAGTCTAAATTTATAATTAATTTGTTACAATGATAAATAACTTAATGCTCTTTCACCTCATAAAAGTTTAAAAAACGAATGCATATCTCACTCGTGCAACCACTAACGTTGAATAATTTTTCTTTTCTTTCCCATTTTTTTAGATATTGATGAATGCCAAAAAAATACTCACAATTGTCACCTGAACGCTACTTGTCAAAACACAAATGGATCCTTTGTGTGCACCTGTTTATTTGGATTTAACGGAGATGGACGGAACTGCACAGGTAAAGGCCTTTAGATTGTAATTGCCTCGTTATAACTTTATTTGTTTGCTTGTGTTTTTATTTTTAACTGTTTGTTTATTTTGTACGTACCTTCTCTGTTTGTTTGTTTTGATAAAGTTGTTACCCTTGCCTTAATATTTTTGACCAAAAAAAGAAAATGATCCCAATTTAAAGCAAGAGGACGAAATGCACTCAATGCTCAAAATAAGGAGGTTTATACATGTATCATACTCCAAGAATCGTGATTGAAAGCCTGTCATTTCTCAGATGTTGACGAATGTGCAAGAAATCTTTCTTGTCATGTGAATGCTAACTGTACCAACACAATTGGATCACATGTATGTACATGCCACACTGGATACACCGCAGACGGACAGACTTGCTCAGGTGATTTTGATAACTTTCCTTCAATGTCAAGAAAAGTCCTTTATGGCCGAAGAGAGGCAACCTCCATTGCTGCTCTTTCTATACATACAATCCCAGCTACTCAAAGCGGGAGGTAATCTGAAACGTCTTTTTAGCTTAAATTATAAGGCCGGAAACATTTATCCTAAAATTCATCCCTCATTAAAAATTGTGGATTGTTTTGTTTTGTCCCACATCCTTTGAGATTAGATTTGCAGTATTTTGGATAGGCATTCATTATATCTTTATTCACCAAAACATTTTTCATCATAACATCCAACTCTGGGTTGTGACGTGGTGCACTTGATCCCCATCAGACATTGACGAGTGTTCACAGATGAACATCTGCGGTAAGAACGCCTCTTGCAGTAATACCCAGGGCTCCTACAGTTGCGCCTGTAATCCTAAATACATTGGGGATGGTCTGACTTGTAAAGATTAGTCTCTTTTAATCCATGCCTTATATATTTTTTAAAGAGATGGTACAGGCTGAACCCCCTGTAAATAATGTTGAGTGAATGGCTATTCTTGTTCGGCCATGTAACAAGTCACGTTAGTTTTTAGTACCTTTAGTTTGCTAGGAAACGTCCTTCGACAAAACATTGGGGATAAAGAAAGATAGATTTGATTTTTTAAATCATATTTGTGGACTTGATGTACATTGTTTTTGTCCACCAGGAGAGAAAATAATTTTTTCTTGATGATGCATAACTGTTCTGCAAATGTAATTATATTGATGATGTCTCAATTAAACAGAATAGTCTGATTGGCTAAAATCGATGTTGACCGCAGTTACGATTTTCTCACTCTGACCTAATAAGGTAATTTCTCAGAAAAAAAGAAAGTCACCTATCAATTTTTTTAGTCTGCCTTTAAGGGGGGAATCTGGTTGAAATTTTGAGTTAGAAGGAGTCTGGTTACATTTTGGACCCAAATTTGTAATAAATTGTAGAGATTATAAAACTCCAGCTATTTAATGTATCACCATAAAATTTTGCATGCAAATAGACTAACCCACAGCCTAAAGTGGCATATTGTTCGCAGACCATAATAAGCAAATTTATGGTTAAATATTAACCAAATTCATCATGGAGGCTAATTTTCACTAATTTCATGCCCACCTACTTTTTTTTCTGTTCTATTAATACAGTAAGCATCATTTTTCACAATAACACTACACAAACTCTCCTACAAACCTATTGAGCGATTTTGGTTTTCACCAAATTGTGTTGCCATGGCAAAAGCAAACTTTTGTAAAGAGTTTAACCTGAAATAACTTCAACCGAATTCATCAAAAAGAAAAAAGGTTCGAAAGGTTTGTAGAACAGCCTTTCATATGTAACTGAGCCAAATTTGGCAGAAAATGGATAAAAGCAAGTGAAAAAGTCTAGGTGGGCATCTAAAAACTCCGTAAAAATGCCTTTTTGAGAAAAATGATGCTTAAAATTTCGAAAGCAAAATAAGTGGTGAAACATCCATTAAACAAAACAATCATTAAAGAACAGCCTTATTAAAGTATCCTGAGATCATTTCCTAGTTATAAATCACAATTTCTATTATTTTTTTCTCTTTTTCGCTGGTGCTGTAGTAACAGTGAGTTCGTTGAAAGCACCAGCACTGTACGTTGTGCCCTCTTTTTGTCTCCGCTGCTCCTCATCTCTTTGTTTTGCTTGTCTTCGAGCAACTCTGTATTTCTTATGTTGATCCTGGATCCTTTTTTCAGCCTTTTTAATTCGCTCAGAGTCTCTTCTAGTGCTCTCTTTCCTGGTGTGGCCCCTAACAGCAAGCCATGCCCTTGCCATCACCTCATGCTTTGCCGTTGCTCCTGCACTAAATTGAAGGGTAGCTGATGCTGTTGCCAAAAGAATTCTTTTCCTTCCATGCCATTTATGTTTTGGGCATCTAATCCACACTAATGAATTGATAGACTCATATTTATTTTGAGTAAACCCAGGAAGACAGTGTGAAATAAGGGCAGGATCACTGAGCCTCTCATAAATTGGACACAAGTACTTTTCAAACACCGGATCTAAGTGGTGAGGCTTATCAGGGCAAGGAATTTTCTTCTTGTACCTGCACCAAGAATTGTTTGGGCAATACTTGTGTCTTTCTTTGTTTGGTAACTTCAAGCTGTGGTACAAGCCAGCCATAATTTCAGTCTGCACAACCTGAAAAGTAGCATCTCGCTCCTCTACGGAGTTAATGTCTCTGTTGACATTATTTCGAATAGCTTTCCCTTAAGAGCGTTTCATTTTCTCGATTGCTGTTTTTGTTAATCGAACCTGTCTTCCTTTCACAGGCTTACTATCCTCTAGTTTTAAAGCAGTTCTTTGAAACTCGTACAGAGCCTTTCCTAGCCTCTTCTGGACATGTCCAAAACAATCAAGTTTGATTACCCTATCGCATTCCACAGATCCATCAAGATGTTCATTTTCTCACCTGACATAATCTTCAGATGCCTTCCAAGTTTTGTATTCTTCACTTGTTGACTCTAAAGATTGATATTGATTACAAGTGTCACATGCCCCATAGTAGTTCCAAATGGCACTATAAGACTTAGAGTCTCCATTGGAAATCATAAATTTGTATCGCATGAAGTAGTCCTGACTCCTACCCCACAGACGCTTCGCAGATTCCATCTTCATGCTAGCACTTGAGCCTCCAAAACTACCCAGACAGCTATGGTTTTCAGCCCACTGTTCAAAGTCATGTTCATTTAAATAAGATTTTTTTTGTATGCAAGAGTTGCATACATTTGAAATGACTTCGTAATTTCTGACATTAGAGGCATATTTTAAAGTTGAATATTTTTCCTGTCTAATAAAGTGTATAAAAAAATTTGACCGAGTTCACAATTTAAATGTTTCCTACCAATGGCTTTTTCGAAAAATGCAATAAGAAAGGCAGGTCACCTTGCTTGTTTGAGAGAAATGACAGGCAAAACTTACCTCACTTATGCCTTTACTAGCAATTTTTCACGCGCGTCATTTCAAGGTACATTTTTTTCTGTAGCTGGAAGCAAGGGTTTTCGAAGTAAAAATTAAAAGAAAAAACTTAAAAGGTACAAAGTCTCGAGCGTGTGGAAAATTTGATATGTAATTTGTGGAAATTATTTTTATATATTAGTAATTATTATCACTCAAAACGTTCCTCACGTCGTTGTTTTCAAGGTAATAATTTTCATCATCATGTAACGGGCTTTGTGCACGCTTTTAGCTATGTCTTCCTTTTTTTTATTTTTTGCCTTCGACAATTTTCTTAGTTTCTCCAAGTTCAAGGGGAAGATTTGTACACAAAAATTATGCAATGAAAAATAGAGGTCACCGCGCTCGTTCAAGAGCTAAAGAACATTGTACCTGTTTGAATAGTCCATTTATTGAAAAGCAATACCGTGTTCTCGGAATGCGTGCGCTTACTTGCCTGATTACGTGATTTTTATGCGCAGTACAGGATGCCCAGTGCAATACTGAGGAATCACCTTTAGACTGATAGCAAGATTCAGTTTGTTTTGTTTATTTAAATAGTAATTAATGGAAGAATATTTGTCTTAATAAGGAAAACGTAGACAAATTTGAGTGTAGCCGACGAAACTACGAGCATAGCAACTTGACTTTTTACTACGCGAATTTTTGTCAGATGCACGATTTGATTGACTATAAGAAAACACTTTCGTCCAGAGCATGTGTTGAGGAAATATTAATCATTTAATATTAAAATATTAAACAAATAACATTTACCTTTGATAGAAATAGTAGAGATTATAAGTTTTGAGCTCGATGAAGAATTAAGAAAGATGTTTTTTCGCCTTGTCACAAGCGTGGGATAAAGAAAAATTTTGGGTCTCCATAAGGAATCTTCCTCATGGGGGAACCCAGAATTTTTCTTTATCCTTCGCTCGTGACAAGACGGAAAAACATCTTTCTTAACATTTACCTTCCTCTGTAACGTTATTGGAAAATTTTGCTCATAATATATAGGGAACTTTTTCCCGTGTTTGCATTTTCTCATTTAAACACTCGAGGCTAGGAAATTTCTTGAAAGTTATGCAAACCCTTGACTGCGTATCGGGTTCGCATAACTTTCTCAAATTCTCCCAACCTCCTCTCGTGTTTAGGTGAGAGTGTGTAAACATGGAAAAAAGGTTCTCTATTGCTTAAGCATTAATCGCCTCCAACAAAGTTGTCCAGGCATATCTGCTCAGATCGAAGAAAAACTATTTACTTCACTACAATTTCATTACGACACAGAAAACTTTTTCACAGTCAAATAATTCTAGCCCTAGGAAATTTTTACGGGGGCACTTATTAACAAGTTTGATGGCTTTACATTCATCAACAACCTTATTTGTGGTCAGTAGTCGATTATTGCAGGGCTGTATGAAAAGGAATCACTAAGCGATCGCGCCACAGTCACGCATTGAAATTCGTTGAATATGGTAACTTTTAAGGGATTTTGTATTGAGGCTGTATGACAAACTCGGCTATTTTGTACTCATGCAATAAATAGAGAATGATACTTGGGTGTGCTTTGATATAGGATTTGTCTTGGAATATTCAACTTGTCATCTCGTGAGCGAGAGCAGCGAACGAGTAAAGTATCGAGCAAGAGAATATAAACTGTTATAATCTCTTGATATCGAGTTGAACAAGAGAAGAGAAGTTCCATATCTGCAAGCGACCATCTATTATTTTGTTTATTATATTAACACAATAAGCTTTTACAAGGAAGAAAAGTCGACTTTTTAAAAAATGAAATTATAGGTTTCACAATCCGCAAAAAAAAAGTCGTAAAGCGCATCGGCGATAAGGCTCAAGATGAATAAATGCGTTGAACCATTACAGAAACAGACGATGGGCGTAGCTTTCTTTTCACAAAATTCTCAGTTATTGACTTTTTTCCTTACCGAAAAAAGGAATATTTTCATGTTCACGACCGAAATCGGCCTGTGGCAAATCTTCCAGTTCTCGATTTTCGTTCTCAGCCACCAGAAATACCATTACCCAAGTCAAAGACCTAACTTTCAGTATTTCTTTTCGTATTTTGTTTTACTTCCCCTTTCTAGGAAATTTTGAGTGACATCGTTCGTTAGAACTACGAATTTTTCTCTTTTTTTTAAGCAGCCATAATTCGAGAAAATATCGACATACAACCCTGGATTGAGAACGGTCATCGCTTTGCCATTCATTTATTAACCTGACACAGCTGATTGGTGATATCAAACACATGTAAAAAATTATCGTAATATTATACGCGTGTTTAACAAGGATTTCCCGGCTCTTCTCAGGGCAGGAAATCGTTTTAAACCAACGCAGTTTATATAATAGCTTTTTTCCTTAAGCTTTCTTATAAAGAAATATTTAAAACATCGCATTAACCGAAATTCAACTTTTTAGCCGATCCGTGCTATAATTACAGAAACCTGAGCGATGCTGACAGAAAGAGCACTTACAACACACCCTACGGTGGAGAAAAATGTGACGACGACTCCTCATCCTTAATATTCGAGAAATGGTATCGTTTCGTAGGAGATGCAGGAACGAAAATGCCAACCCAATGCGTACCGGATTATAGATGTGGTGCGGTCTTATCAGGCTGGCTAAAAGGTGGTCACCCCACACTGGCAGATGGTGAGGTTCTCTCCAAGGTCTGCTTTACCAGAGGTGGAGATTGTTGCAAGAAATCAAGGGAGATAAAAGTGAAAGACTGTGGATCCTACTTTATATACAGACTAAAACGGCCACCTACTTGTGATCTGCGCTACTGTGGCACAGATTAAATGCTATAAGCAAGTCATTCTGCACAGCGAAAGGATTCACAAATCGATTAATTGGCACATGTGCATCAATGATATCAGGGACTTTAAGAATTTCACATCACCCAGTTTTATGGTAAGAGTTAAACAGTGAGTAGTTTAAAACACAAAAGTACCATTGGACCGCGTAGTTTGTTCTTCCATATAATAGTGACTGACGTTTCTATAATCTAAGCGGATATATCATCATCAGAGTCGACTGAACAATTGTTTATCCGACTATTGAAACAAACTCCCCCTACCCCTCCCCTAGCTAATGTCCACAACTATGGGCATTAGTGACCTTCCAAATAATCTTAATATCATCTCTATCTATTCCAATAGAAGTGCTTCACTAAGTAAGTTTTAAGCACATTTTTTAGCATTGCATTTTTCTTATTACTAAACGTTTTGAACTCTTGATGTTTACTCAGGTCGTTAGAAACTAAAGCAGATTTTCATACCCACGCCTTCTCTAAATGTAGTTGTTATTCTGTCTAAAAGCCTTCCACTATGGATCATGGCGGTCCATGATTATAGGCAAGTTGTTTACCATGTTTAGTCATGCTTTCATTAGCATCATCATTTACAAGGATTTTTAAATCGTGCTAGGTGTGTTGTGGATAGAGACTAAACAATTTCTAGAATTTTTAGTCCTTGTGACATCGATGCTCAAACATTCAGGTGAAAAACCGTGGAAAAAATTCTATTGGGTTATGTGATTACGATCTATTTCTACCACAATAGTTGTGTTATAAGCTTCGAATTCCGGGATGTTTCAAAGTGCCCAGTGCACTGATCACTGGACTGCTGGACAAAACCGTAACGTTGGCGTGCCCGCGGTACAGTTGACCACGCATCTTAAAAGTTGCACCTTGTACGGTCGTACGGTCGTATGGTCATACATCCAAATTTTTTCGACTTGATGGGTTACTACTATTTTGTATAATTATGGGGCTACGCTTTACGAGCTCCGCTATAAGGACTCAGTCAGCTAGGAGTACTAATTTCCTTTGTCGGAAAAGACCGAATATCTAGGAAGCTCTACCAAAAGCATGTATTGAGAAAATATTTATCAGCTATGTTATAAACAATAGCTCAGTACTGTGATATACTTCAAAGATTGTGTATTTTGTGGAGATTTTGAGGCAATAGTAAGTCTTTGATGTCAGTAGAGAGCTACGTTTTAGTCTGTAGTGGACTTAAGTAAGTTTTTAGAGGACAATTATTGTATTGCCTATAGGATTGGCTCCTGAGAAAGAATTACTACACGTTGTTTAACAAAATAATTTAAATTGTAGGAGTATAGTATTCCTTATTTCGATCAAATCATACCTTAAAGGTGAATCTTGTAGGAAAGTGTGTTGGGTGAAATAGGTAAAATCTCAATAATGTCTACGCTAGTAGCTCTTTCAAAGGCATTTCAACAAAGAACAAAACAAGAGCAGAAAGAGGTCGGAAATGAAGACTAGTTAAAACCCAATTTAATAACCTTTTCAGGCTTATTTGTGAGTATGTGACCGGTAACAGAGAAGGTGTGATCTTTTACTATGGTTGCTTTATTTAACATTGACAATGAGCCTAAGACAAATATTATGTCTAAATAATCAGAAGTTTACGTGTCTTTGTTGCACTTTAGAAAATCTACATTGACTTTCCCAAGGGCCAGACCCTTTAATCGCCTGATAGTCAAATAATCTACGAGTAATCAGTGTAAGGTTACATGAAACAATGAATTATCACTCTCCAGATGTCAGTAAACAAAACAGATTCCACTGTATCTTTTTGGTGTTGTTAAAGCTACTGTCGCTAGTGTTGTTTAAGCGCAAAGTTCATCATTCCTTCGGGTGAATAATCAATAATCTTCGTGGGGGTTTCCGAAATTTAGGAAGTGAGAGGTTGATTTGTTGAGATATCTCTCTCCTTTAGTAAGACATCCACAGCCTTCCGACACCTTTTAACTGTATTATTATTATTATTATTATTATCTAGGTTTGATTGAGCAATAATCCCAACTTTTTTAAATGAGCTCTCCTCTTGAGTTTAAGACAAATTTCTGACTGAAACAGGTTCGTAGATCAATTTTTCCTTTCGTCAATTATTTGATCGGAAAGATATTTTCAAGAAATCCCACAGAATTCGTATCTCTGAAATAAAACTAAACGATACAATCAACTTGTTATGAACACATCCCGGGCAATGTAACTGGTAAACTATTAGACTTTAAAAAAACGCAAAAAACATTTATTCTTCATTGTAATGATAACAGTTATTTTAAAATCGATACTAAAATTTGTAGCCGATCCGTGTTTTGATAATATAAACCTAAGTGATGACAATAGAAGTATAAATGTAGTAATAATAAATGTGGTAGAACCAACCTAAGAACCAAGAATTTGTTTTCTTGATCTAGCATCAAACTCTCTAAGCTAATATATAAGGAAATGTGAAGCGCCTAGAAGGGAGAATTAATACTCAGATCTTGGGGGTTAAAGAGTTAAGTGGTACTAATCCCGCAATGGAAGATGCGGAAGTTAACAGGAGGTCTGCTTCAAACACAAAAGTATAGGCTATTGCTACCGATCAGTTCAGATTAAAGCGAGTAAAGTGAGTGTGGATCCTACCATATTTACAAACTTTTCCAGCCACCAACTTGTGATCTGCGCCACTGTGGTACAAACTGATGTTGAGGAAAATAACTCACAATGTCCATTGTACAATGTGAAATGGTAAAGTCCCTGAGATGTTTTGCTTCAGCACGATTAACACATTTGGCCAGTATTACCAAAACATTTCTGAGAAAAACTGTTGCATCTGCTATATTTACATCCGGGATTTCACGCAGTCCATCATTATACCAGGTTACAACTTTTACTTGCGTAACGGAAGTCTACCAGCAGGATCTGAGATGGATATTAAGTCTAATTCTCGTTTTATAAAAATAAAAATAAAAACGAAAAGAAAACGGATTAGAACAAAATTATATAGGTAACAGACGGTATCCTCCCCTTTGTCCTCTCCTTATTAACATGACGCGTGACAATCTACTTAAAAGTTTATTAAGTACGCAGATATTCTTTGAAAGTTGAATCTTTTCCAAGGTCAGATTAATAGTTCCAGGCTCTCAGTTTTGGCCCACGGAACCAGCATCTCCGCTGATCGAGCGCACGGCACAAGTTAGGGACGAATTAAACCCAGAATATATCAGCCCATTGAACATGACACGTTGCATAATGTAATTAGCGCTTTGATACATACGACCCTCTTGCAATATAAAAAGAAAAATGACACAGATTCAGATTCTCGTAGCTTCTAAAATTGTACAATATTGCTTTCAAATATAAATATTCAGCCCTGACTTTTATGAATTTTTTACTGCGACGTCTTGCGCTTTTGTTTGTTTCGCTTTGTTTTGTTATATTTTTTAAGGTACGTCTATAAACAAGTCTATGTAGCCGTTCAGACATCTCTGCGAGAAGAACCGCTCGCAAATATGTGACTGATAGACTAACATCACTGTCGCTTCCACTGACCTCGTCCTCCATAATCTGTCAGCTTAGGAAGATCTACGTACATTTATGCCCAAATAATTTATGATATTAACGAGTTTCCGACTTATAGTATTTTGAGAAGTGCGCAATAAGAGTGAAAGGTTTAAGCAAATCAAAAACTTCATATTATATCTTAGCGTCAACCACACAGGATGATTAACACAATAATTGCTGAGTTTAAAAGTTCACTTAAGTCAATTACCAAGTCATTACCTGGGCTCGTTTACACTTGAAATTTTAAGGGAGCCATTGATCCTCTCTTCTTTAGCCAGCGGTTACAACAAAGTTAAGCTGTTGTGCTGCAGGAACCGCATTCCAAGCTATCAAAAGTGAGCCAAACGTTTCATTCACACGAAGAAAGCTTTGAACAGAGTCAAGGAGGCTTGGTAATTCACCGGCTTAATTTGGATTGAGAGGGAAGCAAAGGGGATCGACAATCTCGAAAAAATGAAGGTTGATAAAGTTATCGGAACTTGGAAAAAAATTATGTAAATATGAATTCTGTGTCCACAAAATAATATGAATTTCTCATCTAAGTAACAGAGCATTAAAAAAAGTGCGGAATTTTTTCTCGATTTAAACTTGACGTGCGGAGAACAAGCTTTAAAACCTGTTCCTCTTTCAGACACCTCATTAATTACTTCAAGCCACATCATTTATGTCATGTCCACCGACTTCAGTGACGGCAAAGGAAGGTTAAAAAATATATATTTTGATCTTCTGGGAATTACAATTACACCTGTTCCTTTAGGCGATCATTTTGTGGTCAAACAATTTTAAAAACCTAGAAGCATAATTATAACACTCTTTACAATTATCTTATTAGCTGAATATTTCGCATGCTGTTCAATAGATCGAGCTTACTTAAATCATTTTGAATGATTTTTATTTACCTTAATCGGACTGAATGCCGCCTAAGCTAAATTCTGTGCCAATCGCAGCGCTGCTGCAAAGCACAAAGTAGCAAAGAAAATCCACATCTCCTTATTGTATGATTAGAACTCTCTGCATACAAAAGAAGTAAACAAGCATAAAAATATTTTCAGAAGTCACCAGCGATGATCCTATGTAGCGGCTCGATTTAGTCTTATCATGGCGTCTTCCTCAAAATTTTACCTCTTGGTCGCCCTGTTGTCTTTATTGATAACTGAAGTTACAGGTGAAGATGGTGAGTTATACTTTCATTTCCTCCGAGCTGACATAAAATCAACTAAGTTAGACGCAGATTCGATTTCATATTCGTTATTTTCAGTTTTTTTTTTATAGATTTAAAGCTTACTTAGTTAAATAGGCTTGAGAAAATCCAGCCTAAACTTACTTATCAAAAATCTAAGATAATTCTTGGAAAAAAATTTGATGTCGATGTGTTGATTTTTCGTAAATAAAAATAACATTTTTTTCTGTTTAGTGGTATTTAAGCAATCCAAATTTTAATTGTAGTAATTGCGAGGAAAGAAACGGTCGGCAAAAAACCATTTTTATTTGGTGAAATACTTTTATGAAAAACTCTATATCACCCTTATCTATCTATCTATCGATGAATCCAACCGTCAGTCCGATCAGCCAGCCATTCGTCCGTCTGCTCCTCCAGATGTCTGAATCCCCTTTTGTCCCTGCTGCTTTCCTATCCGTCTGTCTGACTAAGGCTGTCTTGCCGTGTATTATTTTTACCCAACTCACATTCTTTTGTTCCAAATCAGTTCATCACATATGTGCTGGTTCTTTTCCCAACAGTAAGATGGATACAGATGACGCCATCTACAGTTTGCTTTGGCGCAAGAGATGATTCGTATGGTTTCTTTAGAACTGCCAAGGTGGGTAACATCATTACCTTCAAATTAACGTACAAATCCGGTTACGTGACCTGTCATTCATCGAACTCAAGCTATCAATCCAAATGGGGATGCCTTTGGAACCGTCTCATTCCCAACCAAATGGCCACGTTGATAACTGACAAAAACCGTAATCTTTTTCTCCCAAAGAGTGATTTCCTATCAGATTATTGGGGCTGCAAGTTTTACAGCCTGCCTTGGGCCACAACCGAATCGCCACAACTGCTCTTTGATAATTTCTCTACCCCACTGACGGTGGAGACGAACCAAGGATTCCAAATCTGGTACAGCGAGGACTTGTTCAAATGGGGTTATGGCGATAATGGGCACGAGAAAACGTGTGTTGCAGTGTATGGTTTGTATGTTTGAGTAGTCGCCCAAATTACAAAGTAAATTGAAGAAGAGAGTGCCAAAATTGTTGTTCATGCCTTTATTGATTCAATATTAGATAGCTGCAACTAACTACTATATGGTCTACCTAAGCATCTACTTTCAAGATTACAATCCCGCCCTTTTTGAATTTTAAAGTTTAATTTGCTGCCCTTAACACTTGTTGGAAAACAAAACTTACATTGATTTCCGAGAATACTTTGTCATTCCCGTCGTACTCGTGGGTTTTCCATGGACTTCATAATGATTTTCATATCCAAAACCAAATCATGCTCAGCAGAAAGTAAGGGAGGCAACAAGGTAATTAAGTATGATCAACTGAGTTGATAACCTAAATTAGCCACCGTAAAGTGGCTAGAGCTGAAGAATCGAGCGTTAGCCCGTAGTTACTCGCTCTGACCATGGGCGAAAGCCCTAAACGTCAGCTTTAAAACTCTTTACGGATTCCAATCTACGTTATTAACTCAGTTGCTAAAACTAAATTACCCTGTGATACTCTCCCATCCACGCAGCACCAAAATTTCTTTAGAAACGTCCCCCTCTAATAAAAGGAAGTTGGGCTTCTTCTCTATAAAACACCTTATGCATAAACCTTTTGACTTATTTGGAAAATATCCATAGGGTAAAAAAAAAAATAAGAAAGATGGTTAGATTTCGAGCCCACTAAAGAAATAAAGAAATTTTTTTTTTTCGTCTCGTCACGAGCGTGAGACAAAGAAAAAATTCTGGGTCCCTATGAGAATCCGACCTCAAATCTTCGGACTCCGCCCTCCGATGCTCTACAACTGAGCCAAGGAGACTCTGTGGTGGGCAAGGCCCACTCCGAAGTTCATGCATGATACGCGTCCTGCAAACTGCTAGGATCAGCAATGTCGTAAGCGTCATGTTTTGTTAATAGAAAAAGAAAGATGGTAAGATTTTGGGCTCGGTAAAGGAATAAAGAAAGATGTTTTTTCATCTTGTCCCGGGCGTGGGACGAAGAAAAAATTCTGAGTCCTCATGGGGAATCGAACCTTAGACCTTCGGATTCCGTGTTCCGATGCTCTACTACTTAGCCACAGAGACTCTATATGACTATAGACTTCTATACTATATTAAAGTTCATATATGACACCAGTCCTGCATACTGCTACTATCAGGGTAACAAAGGTCAACAAATAGCGTAACAACAGGGTAATTGCTTTCATCAAGAGAAAGTAATGGTCCCATTATTTCTTTTGTTTTTATTTTTAAATTCAAGTTTTACAGGAAAAGAAGTGGCCAATATTCGTGGGTCACGTGTAACGAGTAAATTGTCGTGACAAATTTTCGAGGGTAAGTTGTCACGGGTGAATTGTAAAAGGGTCGTGCAACTAGAAAAAAACCGTGAGTAAAGGACATTGGCGTAATAAAATCTGCTATTAATCTTACACCTTAAAATTCAAAAAAGGGATGGGGGAGAGAAGAGTCAGCTGGGAAGAGCTTAGAAGAAGGCAAAGGGCAAACAGCATTGAGGGCCTCTGGCCACGGCGAAGATGGACTGAATTATGGTAAATAGTAATATAAATAGCAACACAAAATTAACACCAACACATTTCTTTCTTTAAAACTTAAAGAGTAATAATTCGACAAAAAACTTTTTCGCGAACTGAAGGACGAAAGGTCTTGAAACCACGCAACGAAAATAATGGGTAAGGCAGTGCACGATTTTTCATTCACTTTCCGTTATTCAATATCCTTTCCTATCCAGATTAATAACTCAAACATTTAAAAAATAAACGAATGACATTGTGGCACAACGTCTATCACATATCAATTTCAGATAGTGCACTGTTGTCGTTCCCCGCTTCGCATATGTTGTAATCAAAGAGCAGTTTCGATAGCCCATCTACAATATTATAGATCATAACGCCACATAGATTTAAAACTGCCTTTTTTCGGTTTGAATGTTTTTTTAAGGGCTTCGAGCACATTTTCCACGAAAAATGTCGATCGCAGTTATTAATGTAACTCCAAAAACTGACAAATTTCCGAATAATTGAACAGGATTTCATGTTTATTATTACCAAAGTTAGTAATAAAATAATTATACGTCGAACATTCAGACGCGATAAATCTTGCGATGTGTTTCTCTTTTTTGCGCGGGATGCATTTTTTGATCTTTCACATTTTGAAAGTATTTAGATCAAAAAGTCCAATAGAACTTGAAGGTTTAAGTTTCTGTTATCCTAAAAATATGGAATGATATTCCCCAAGAGAACTTATTCCTTTTTATTGAGGAAAGCGGAAAACAACTATTTGCGTCATTTGCGCTAATTTCCACATAGAACTGACAGCTGCTGAGAGCTTTGTTTGATGTATTTTCATGATACGCTTTCCTTCATAACAATAGGTCGGTTTGGGCTGATAACTTGACTACTCTCCATCTGAGATGTATAATGTTCAACTTTCAAATTTACTTATCTTCCGGGAAGGGTCGATTTATCACGTTTATACTGAATTTATCAGTAAAAACATTTTTAATCTGCTGCGTGATGTCAGAAAACGTCTCATTGCGTATTAGCATAAATTACCTCGACTCGGGGTAAAACAAAACTAACTGTTTCCCTCGGGACCATACATTTAGTGTAGCAAATGCAATTTTTTTTTTATAACTTCTCCACTATGACTTAGATAAGACACTTTAAAAAGCTTGACAGATCGCTTCTCTTTACGGATTTTGTCCCATCTCCCCTAAAATAATATCGCTCCGGAGAATTCATGAGAATGCCTTGCACGATTTTATGCTATTCATCACAATCATAAAGAGATGAAATAAAGAAGCCAGAGTATATGCTGGTCTACTTTCATTTCTTTTCAATTTCTATTTTATCTTGCTTTAAGTTTTTGTTCGTTTGTAGATTTTGTTAACTCGATCTGTTTCAATTTTCCATCACATTTCTTACAACTTTTAATACAGTAGTTAGCTTTCGGGTTTAGGAAACATTTAGGGATGAACCTGGTGTGTTGGAAATTTAGTTCCTACTCCTATTTTCTACTGTACGTTATCTCAATTTCGTAATAGTCCTGTAAATGTTCGCATTCTATGAAATTTAATGATCAGTTTGCTTCCCTTAACATTTGTTTGAAAAAAAAATTACATTCCTTCCGCGAATCCTTTGTCATTCGCGTCAAGTACCTGCAGTTTTTAAATGGACGTTATAATTATTTACACATCCAGATGTAGATGCTACTCAGAGGGAAGTGATCGAAGTAGTTTGTTCGTTCATAAAAGGCCTTATGCAAAAACAGTTTTAGCAAATTATTTAGAAAATAATCCTCGATAAACTCCTTTTTTTAATTTTCTTTTTTAAGATGGATGATTTGGTGCAAAGTGCGTTTACTTTTCTCAATCCAAGGTTGTTTGTTGAATTTACTTTTGTCAGTAAATGCATATGGTGTTTATATAATAAACAAAAAAATAGATGGTTCCCCGTAGATATGGAATTTCCTGTTTCGTGTTCAACACTCACGAGTGAGTGCAGTGAACGAGAAGAGAAATTATCTACGCGCGCCCATCTATTGTGCTTCGTGATTAAACGCAAAGGTACATCTGGAAGACAATAATGGCTAGAGTGGGAATAGTGGTAATTAGACCTAATAAATTATTAAATTCCCCATTATCCCCATAAACATCCTTGTTAACCTTGAAGCTTATCCGCAATTAGAAGAATGTACATACCAAAGAAGGCCTAACTATCAGTGTGTTAAAGACCTTGGAACTTCGAGAACATGTGAGGACATGTAAATCAAGCATCACTAACGCAAGAAATTACCTAAAGCTTGATCATGAAACTCAAACCACTTTCTTACTTAGATATAAAAGTAAATATGTTCATAACTAAACTCAGGGTCAGGAAACAAAGCAAAGAAAACTTGGAGAATCTCGCACAATCATCGATCAAGCTTGAACTTGTCGGGGAAAAGGAATTTAACCTTTTTTCTGATAAACGACCACCACCACGACCGTTATGCATCATAGAATTGATAAATAATATCGGAAAATAATGATTCAAAGTTTTCTTCTGATATTAGTTAACCTCATCATTATTTTAACGAAACGTGGCTGAGATTAGGAATGCCCCACTTTTTTTCATAATCCCTCTCAAGAATTGGAAGGTAAAGAATCCAAAAAGAACACCATTCACAGACGCAATTTTTGACTACAGACAATATCGAAAAAACAAGGAAAACAGGTTGTCATAGCCCTCTTAGATATGTTTACAGGATGCGTCTGTTATAGACACGATATGCAAAAAGGCGGTCGTCAGATTCCAACAGAATAAAGGGAGTTTTAAGTAGTTTAAGAACACCTGGAGGAGGGAGATTTCCACACGCCAAATTTTTGTAATATTGTTCTAAGGACTGATTTCGGTGTCTGATAGGTATGTTAACATGTAAAGATAAATAATTATTCTTAAGAGACCCAATTCTCTCCATCGAGCGAAGCGGTTAACATTCATTTGCGTCATTTGCTTTAATTTCCGCATAGAACTGACAGCTGTAAGCTTTTTTCTTTAATTTATTATCATAAAACGGTTGCGTTCACAAAAAAAAACAGGTCGATTTTGGAAGTTGAATCCACTGATGAGGGCTGGTTATCAACTTTAACTTATGCCATGCATGCGGGGTAGAAACAGAAAACCGTTACCTCGAAGCTGGCACGGAATTTATCTCATTTTTCATGATAGTAGCCTAGAATGTATTATTGAATTATAGAAAAGGTGAGTCGCAGACGGCGAAGAAAGTTTTATCCTTCGATTCACGGATGAGAGCAACCTTATTTCTCCTTTATTCTCTTTTGCTGATACAAAAAGAGTTAAGGTAACAGCAACTAGCAAAGACTAAGTCAAAAACCGACAACTATGGCTTGTCCTAATGGAAATTAGCATAAATTTCCTCTTTCTATGATCATCGGTCTAAATAACCAAAGACGATCATGTAAACTAGAATATGAAACTTTGAATTTTCAGGCACCTGTATAATGAAGAAAGCGAAAAAAGGTTTATAGAGGAAAATGAATATTTTTTTCATGACTTATCGATCATGAAGTAGAAGAGGAACTTGAAAAAATCAGCGGATAGCTTTTATTAATGGCTTTTGCTCTGTCTTCCTTAAAATAATATAGTTCAGGAGAAACAAAACACACGAAAATGCTTTCTAGAAATCTTGTGTCTTCACAAAAGACAAGCGTATGCAGTATGCTACCAATTTTTGTTCTCGTTTCATCGTTGTTTTTAACGTTTTGGGGAGGGAGTCGGGGCTGGAGTTAATTATCTAGGGCCCTATTGTACAAAAAATTAGGAATTTAAGATATAACAGCGGTAACAGTGACATCAGACGAGTGCAGAGTTTTGTCAACGTTTCGAGGTTTTGAAGATTTGAGAAGTGGGTATTAAAAGAAAGAAAGGGAAAAAAGGAGAAAAAGGAAGAAAAAAAGAGGGTAGAGGAAAATGAAAGAAAGCGAGAAAAAAAAAAAAAGGTAAAGGCAAAACAAACTGCTCATCAGTTATTTTCTTTGGACAAGGAAAAGAAACCGAGTTCCTAACGTACTGGAAAGTGCCTGAAAGCTACATGTGGCTCAAACAATCGAGACTCAAGGTCACGTTTATGCATAAAATATCATGCATGACTGCATCATTAACAGTTACGAAACTGAAACTCGAAACTGAAAGCCACGCCGACGAACAGAAAGAAAGATGCTGTGTTGACCTTTCATGATTATAAGCTAAAACTTCGAGTGGAGGCACTTTCTCAGCATTTTGAGAGTGAAGTAAATCCTGCATTCACGCCAAGAGATCTCATCTGAGATGGCGTCGTCAGAAAATGAGACTATCTATTTGGATCATATCCATCCAAAACCTGAAAATCTTGGAGAACAACTCTCCATTACGGGAAGCAGAGATCTACTGACAGCTGCCAATCGTTCTTCTAGATCCCGCCGAAGAGTTATGGTCATTCTTGTTGCTATTGCAGTGGCAATTTCTGCAATCATCGCGGCATTGTTCATTGGAAAATACGTTTCAGAATACCTTAGTGATGATAACATGAAAAGTAAGTATCAGATGTCACTCAAGTTTTGCTATTTATTCAGAAGTCAACAATAAAAAACAAACATATTGGAACAAAACAGAGAAGTTGGTCGAAATTTCAGCATATCGATGTGTCATTGTCGATGTCCTCAGTAATAGAAAGTAATCATCTTATTTTCACATAAAGCTAAAAGCTAGCGGATAAAATTAATCAATAGATGTATGGACAAGACGATAAAGTATTCAGTTTGATCATGTAAATGGTAAGCATTAAAGAAGGAAACATGTAGGAGCACTTTCGTTCGCGTTGTCCAAACCCCGCCAGATTTATTTTTCAAATTCGATATCAAAAGCTTCGTAAATTTAAAAAATACCAATTCTACAAAAAAGTCATAAAGCTGGCGTTTTTGTCCTCTCATCAATGTTAGGGTAAGAGCGATAAGTTTTAAATGTGCTTTGGAAATCAAAGAGGCAAGCGATCCGTTGACAGAACATGCACGAGCACATAAAAAGCTGCGAGGCTACTTAAGAACATTCCAGCGGTAAAATTTCAGTTTTACAGTGTTATCTGCCTGTTTGAATTACCCAGTGGTTACCCAAGCGTGCGTTCCTACAAAAGTGAAGTAGGCTCCCGAATACAACCAAAAGTTACAAAATGGCCAATAAGTAGCAGATAACCATTGTTCCAGTTGTTTTCTTAATACCTAGTTTCATCAGTTAGCTTTAGATTAGTAATAAATTGGTCCTTTTATGGAGCCTGGGAAAAAATCCACGTCATTCCAAGCATTTTTAAAGAAGTCATGTGCAGTTCAATTTTGGGATCATTTGCGATCCGGATTAACTTTTTACAAAAACTTTTTTAAAACTTTTTCTTAAATAATAAACAGCACTGCATGAAATGAGATGCTAAAAACTTGCCTCATTCTCCTACGCGTCCTATTTGACAACAGCAGGAGTTTATAAAAGTAGGCAAATAAGTTTGCTCAGTGAAGTGAAATGAAGCAAAAGTATGACAAAAGTGTTCTACATGCGTGACATTTTGAAGACGTTACATATAAGAGTACGCGTTGTGTATGGTGGTCAAAGATTAAGAACTAAATCTACGAGCTGAGTTCTTGTAAGTTTTGCACACGAATTTCGGTTCTTGAGTCCATGCTATTTTGATGTAGAAGGCAGAAATAGCAACTCTTATTTCACTTTAATGGCGTAAGGTGTCACGATGACAAATGGCAAGTTAAGTAGATTAATTTACTTTTCTGATACTTTGTTTTCTTTAACTCTAGATTGCACTGAATTATAAATTCTTCGGACAACAATCAGGCTAAAACGATGTCATATTTCCTCCCAGGGTTAAAGTTAAAATGAATGCTTTCATAAAAAAATTCATCTCTTGTGTTGTTCCTCCATTAAGCTACCTTTTTCTACATTTACTTGTGTCCTCAGGCATCGACGAGTGCAGCACTGGAAGCTATGTATGTGACATAAATGCAAACTGTACTAACACTGACGACTCTTATATCTGCGCCTGCAAGGAAGGATACACCGGAGACGGGCATTCATGCCAAGGTATAATCATTGCATTTGACCTAACAAATAGCGGAATAAAGTTTCCCACAAATATAAAAACTCTTTCCATTAAAACTTAGAAATCTGATGTTTTTCTCTCTGTCTAGTAACGTCTTGGCAATTCGTTTTTGTTCACAGATGTCAATGAGTGTAGCGATGGCAACCATGTTTGCGATGTTAATTCGAATTGTAACAACACAAATGGTTCTCATATTTGTACCTGCAAAGAAGGATACGCTGGAGATGGACAGTCATGTCAAGGTGAATACGAGTAGTCCACACTGCTAAAAACAAACAGCTTTGCTCCTAAGCTATTGCCCATGAAAATTAGCCCACATTTTAGAGGCCTGTTTTGACGCACCACTATCGTATTTCTATTAAATTACCTTTTATACATCACTGACGCTGCTAGATATCGACGAATGCAGCAAAGGAAGCCATGATTGTGACATAAATGCGCACTGCACCAACACTGATGGCTCCCATAGCTGCACCTGTAAGGAAGGATACACTGGAAAAGGTGAATCATGCCGAGGTAAAATTAGATTAGACTTTGAAAAAAAAAAGCAGAATAACTGTTCATCACAAATAATTGCCTTGTCATCCAAACAAACTGGCTAAAGATTTTTTTTCTCTATTCAATTACCCATTGAAAATCTTTTGTGTTCACAGATGTTAATGAATGCAACGATGATGTTTGTGATGCTAATACTAACTGTACCAACACTGTTAAGAATATATGAAAGTCAAATATTTGAACTGCAGATAAACGCGTAAATGAAAGTGATCCTCGCAGTAATGTGTACTACTTAGGCAGTAGTGGAAATAAGGCCTGTACGGGATTTGAACACATGACATGTTGGTTCTAAATAAACCCGTGAAGTGATGAATAAACGGTTAAGAATATATGAAAGTCATATATTCGAACTGCGGATAAAGACGTGGATGAAAGTGATCCTCGCAGGAAAGTGCACTACTTAGGCAGTAGTGGAAATAAGGCCTGTAAATAATTCAGGCTTGTACGGGATTTGAACCCTTAACTTTTGCGATACCGGTGCAGCGCTCTACCAACTGAGCTAACGAGCCAACTGGGAGCGGGTCATGATGTTGATTCTAAATTTTTACCAACACTAATGGTTCACATAATTGCATATGTTAGGAAAGATACATTAGAGATGTACAGTCTTGCCAATGTAGATTAGAAAAGCGACACCTTATGTCGAGCAAAGCACCTTTCCATAACCAGAATTGTCTTCGTAACTGGGCTAACGATCAAGAGGCAACGCAATGGTTTTCACACCCCGACCTCGTGTTTCTATTAAGTTACGGATATCATAATATGCATAGATACACAATTTTTGCTGGTTTAAAATATAATACGTGCGGATATTTTACGAGTGGCCAAAAGTGTTTCCGAGCCCAGAAGGAACGAGGATAAAAGAAGGCATAAGCATGAGATATATCATACCACCATTACCTGGAATATTTTTCTCGAATATGCGGCGACGCTCGGATAACCACCCCCCCCCCCCCCCCAACCCTTCTCCTCCCTCAGTTTTTTAAATAGTATAGATACAAGGAAAATCTGTTTCTACTGCCACATTTTTTTATATAACTTTTCAACCTTCGACAACAGCGCAATCAGTACAGCAGAATAATTTTTTTTCCATACGAAATTTTTCTATGTTCATGAGTTTGCAGAGTTCCTTTATGTATTATCTATTATTTTGATTTTATGTCCTACTCCTAAGGTAATTTAAGAAGCGCCCCTCTCGACTAATCGATGACGCACCCCCCTACAAATAAGTGCCCACCCCTCCCCCCCCCTCAGTTTTAGCCGAAATTTTCAGTAAGTGCCTAAGCGCTCATTGAAAATGTCTAATATTTCAATTATTAAAGTATACACAGTATCGCTTGAGGAACTAGACATGTATCTTGCGGGGTTTATTCGCTCTTTTCGACTTAGAGACAGAGAATATTATGAACCTTCAGGCTTAATATGCCTTGTTTCAAGTTCTGAGAGGTACTTTGATATTTTTTGCTTGCTTTCAGTATGTTGCATTATTTCTATCGAGAAGGGAAATTTATGTGGCTATTATCTTTCATGATCGATTTATAAACCATTGTCTGTTTGACAATTAAATGCTATAAAGGACGAATTTACTCTCCTTATGTAATGTATACTATATAATAAACCTAATACATCACATATAGTCAGTCCGTACGGTATATAAACAATCGTTGCTTTATATCAAACATCTCACTCGTTTGCTGCGTTCACTCCCTCGACTTTCGATACTACGATCTCGCGCGTAAATACCATAAAGAAAGACTTTGCACGAATTATTCTATTTATATCATATGTACTACCAGATATCGATGAGTGCCTCAATAGAAGCCATGCTTGTGACGTGACTGCGAATTGTACCAACACTGACGGCTCCCACATCTGCACCTGTAAGGAAGGATACACTGGGGACGGACACTCATGCCACGGTATAATCATCACATAAGACTTTGCAAATAGCAGAATGAAGTTTCCCACAAATAAAAACAAAACTCTTTCTTTGAAAACTCAGAAATTTGATGTTTGTCTCTGTCAAGTAACGTTTCGGCAATTCCTTTTTGTTCTCAGATGTCAATGAGTGTAGCGATGGCAACCATGTTTGCCATGTCAATTCGAATTGTAACAACACAGATGGTTCTCAAATTTGTACTTGCAAGGAAGGATACAATGGAGACGGACAGTCATGTCAAGGTGAATAAGAGTTGCCTACACTAATTAAAACAAGCAGCTTTGCACATAAACTATCGCCCATGGAAATTAGCCACATTTTAGAGGCCTGTTTTCACGCACCACTGTCATATTGCTATGGCGTTACCTCTTATACATCACTTATGCTTCTAGATATCGATGAATGCAGCAATGGAAGCCATGATTGTGACGTGAATGCGAATTGTACCAACACTAATGGTTCCCATAGCTGCACCTGTAAGGAAGGATACACTGGAAAAGGAGAGTCATGCCAAGGTAAAATTAAATTAGACTTAGAAAAAAGCAAACCTTTCATCAGAAATAATTGCCTTGTTATCCGACAAACTGGCTAAGATTCTATTCAGTTACCCTTTGCAAATCTATTATGTTCACAGATATTGATGAATGCAACGATAATAGTCATGTTTGTGATGGTTCATATAATTGCATCTGTAAGAAAGGATACATTATAAATGGACAGTCTTGCCAACGTAGATTAGAAAAGCGATACTTCATGTCGAGCAAAGTAGTTTTTCATAATTAGTATTGTCTTCGTAACTGAGGTTATGATCAAGAAGCAACTTAATGATTTTCACGCCCCGACCTCGTATTTCTATTAAGTTACGGGTTTCATTATATGCATGCATTCACATTTTACCAAGATTTAAAATATAATACGCGCAGATATTTTACGAGTTGCCTGATATTTTTCCGAGCGCGAAAGGAACAAGGATAATTAAGAGCAATGAGCAAGATTTTCTCTCGTATTATTTGATAAACCATCGAATATGTGATTTATTATTAGTTCCTCACTTTTTTAAATAGTATAGATAGAAGGAAAAATCTCTTTGTACAGCCACACTTTTTTTATAACTTTTCAACCTTCAACAACAGCGCAATCAGTACAGCAGAATAATTTTACTTTCAATTTCAGATTTTTTTAAATCTTCATGTGCTTTCAGAGTTCCTCTACGTATTATCTTTTATTTTGATTTTGATGTCCTATTGCTGAGATAACTTAAGGCGGGGTTCCACCTAAAAAAGTGACATTTTTGCATCACTTGTGACAGCTATGATTTTCATCAAAATTATAGCACACTATACATCATTAGAAAGCTATCGGCCTGAAGATTATGAAAATGTGTATTTGAATGCGGTATTTTTTTTGTAACCTGATACCAAACCCCTTAAATAGCACATGCTGTGGCTGACCTGGACCTACTTGAGAAAGGATTTTTTACATATAGTTTCACATGAAACATGTATTTTTACTATTTTTCTCAAGTAAACAGATTGCTTACTGGGATGAATGAAGGACTTTGCAAAATTTCAAAATGTGAAGCCTCAACACCCATCTAAAGTTGCGCAATCAAAATTAGGAAGCATTTCTTAAAATAACCTTTTTTCTAAACACTTATGACAAATTCCTTCATTCATCACAACTAACTCAGTGAGACCCAGCTAACCTGAAAATTTCAGGTCAATAACTCAAATCCCTCTTGAGTTATCTCTTCTCAAAGGCAAAAATGCCGCATTTTGAGAAACGTAGCCTTAAACTTCAGAAATGAAATAATTTGGACGGGACTGCATAGGTACTTGATGCGTTTCTTTTGTAACCATTCCCAACAGAAGGAAAAGCACTATCATATTTTACCAACACAATCAATCCTTGTATGAAAAAGAGATGAATGTAGGCCTAAAGAAAATGGTGATAATGACACATTTGTATTCAATAAACATTCAAAAATCTCAACTGGCAAAGGGAGACTTGATGGAAGGGCTTACAGGACAGAACAACGTAGTTGAAATTGGGGGAACCGAGAAAAAGTCTGGTGAGTGGTAACATGAAGGGCCTGTCTCTAGAACCACAAGACAGAAAGACTAAGGTTCCCAAGCTTATGCGCGGCAAATTTTTCTCAATTAATTTTTTTAATGCTTATGATTTTACAGATATTGACGAGTGTAAAGGAAGTCACTCTTGTCACGTGAATGCTACATGCACGAACACCCTTGGATGACATGTATGTCAATGTCACGCTGGATATACTGGAAATGGACAAAACTGCACAGGTGAATTTAATCTCTTCGCTACAATATGTAGAACAGTCCTGCATGTCACGTTCGACTACAGTGCTGCACCATTCAGCCGTGTTGCAAGATAATTAGACAATTTATTACTAAGAAATTCGGTCATTTTGTCCTCATTTAATATATAGTGAATAATACCCAGGTTCCCGCTGACTTGGAATTTCTCTTCGAGTGTTCAACTGGCTACCTCATGAGTGAGAGCAGCAAACTAGTGAGGTATCGAGTAAGAGAATAATATATAGATTTAGCCAAGCCTAAAAGCGGTGATGTGATTAGCTATACGAACACAATAGGCCTTTACTGAGAATATAAGGCGACTTTTTGAAAAGAATGATATAATAGGTTTCACAATCCGCGAAAAAAAGTCGTAGTCGTATATCTCACTCGTGTAACCACTAACGTTGTATAATTTTTCTTCTCTTTCCCATTTTTTTAGATATTGATGAATGCCAAAAAAATACTCACAATTGTCACCTGAACGCTACTTGTCAAAACATAAATGGATCCTTTATGTGCACCTGTTTATTTGGATTTAACGGAGATGGACGGAACTGCACAGGTAAAGGCCTTTAGATGGTAATTGCCTCGTTATGATCTTACTTGTTTGTTTGTGTTTGTATTTTTAATTGTTTGTTTAATTTGTACGTTCCTTCATTGTTTGTTTGTTTATTTTGATAAAGTAGTTACCCTTGCCTTAATATTTTTGACCAATGGTAGAAAATGAAAATCTTTAATCCCAATTGAAAGCAAGAGGATGAAATACACTCAGTGTTTCAAATAAGAAGGTTTACACATGTATCATGCTCCAAGAATCGTGATTGAAAGCCTGTGATTTCTCAGATATTGACGAATGGGCAAGAAAATCTTTCTTGTCATGTGAATGCTAACTGTACCAACACAATTGGATCACATGTATGTACATGCCACACTGCATACACTGGAGATGGACAAACTTGCTCAAGTGATTTTGATAACTTCCCTTTAATGTCCAGAAAAGCCCTTTATGACGGAAGAGGGGCAACCTCCATTGCTGCTCTTTCTATACGTACAATCCCAGCTACTCAAAGTGGGAGGTAATCTGAAACGTCTTTTTAGCTCAAATTATAAGACTGGAAGTAATCAAACATTTATCCTAAAATTCATCCCTCATTAAAAATTGTGGATTGTTTTGTTTTGTTTTGTCCCACATCCTTTGAGACTAGATTTGCAGTATTTTGGAAAGGTATTCATTATGTCTTGATTCGCCAAAACATTTTTCATCATAACATCTAATTCTGGGTTGTGACGTGGTGCACTTGATCCCCATCAGACATTGACGAGTGCTCACAAATGAACATGTGCGATAAGAACGCCTCTTGCAGTAATACCCAGGGCTCCTACAGTTGCGCCTGTAATCCTAAATACATTGGGGATGGTCGGAATTGTAAAGGTTAGTCTCTTTTAATCCATGCCTTATATATTTTTTAAAGATGGTACTGGCTGAACTCGCTGCAAATAATGTTGAGTGAATGGCTATTCTTGTTTGGCCATGTAACAAATCACGTTAGTTTTTAGTACCTTTAGTTTGCTTGGAAACGTCCTTCGACAAAACATTGGGGATAAAGAAAGATAGATTTGATTTTTTATATCATATTTTTGGACTTGATGTGCATTGTTTTTGTCCACAAGGAGAGAAAATAATTTATTCTTGGCGATGCATAAATGTTCTGCAAATGTAATTATATTGATGATGTCTCAATTAAACAGAATAGTCTGATTGGTTAAAATCGATGTTCACCGCAGTTACGATTTTCTCACTCTGACCTAATAAGGTAATTCCTCAGAAAGAAAAAAAGACATCTAACAATTTTTTTAGTCTGCCTTTAAATGTTTCCTACCAATGGCTGTTTCGAAAAATGCAATAAGAAAGGCAGGTCACCTTGCTTGTTTGAGAGAAATGACGGGCAACACTTACCTCATTTATGCCTCTACTAGCAATTTTTCCCGCGCGTCATTTCAAGGTACATTTTTCGGTAGCTGGAATCAAGGGATTTCGAAGTAAAAATTAAAAGAAAAAACTTAAAAGGTACAAAGTCTCGAGCGTGTGGAAAAATTGATATGTAATTTGTGGAAATTATTTATATATATTAGTAATTATTATCACTCAAAACGCTCCTCACGTCGTTGTTTTCAAGGTAATGATTTTCATCATCAAGTATGGGGCTTTGTGCACGTTTTTAGCTGTCTTCTTTTTTTTTTTTTTTTTTTTTTTTTGCCTTCGACAATTTTTTTAATTTCTCCAAGTTGAAGGGGAAGATTTGTACAAAAAATTATGCAATGAAAAATAGAGGTCACCCCGCTCGTTCAAGAGCTAAAGAGCATTGTGCCTGTTTGCATGGTCCATTTATTGAAAAGCAATACCGTGTTCTCGGAATGCGTGCGCTTACTTGCCTGATTACGTGATTTGTATTCGCAGTACAGGATGCCCAGTGCAGTACTGAGGAATCACCTTTAGACTAAATAGCAAGATTCAGTTTGGTTTTTTTTTTTTAATCTAAGTAGTAATTAATGAAAGAATATTTGTCTAAATAAGGAAAACGTAGACAAATTTGAGTGTAGCCGACAAAACTACGAGCATAGCAACTTGACTTTTTACAACGCGAATTTTTGTCAGATGCACGATTTGATTGGCTATTAGGAACACTATCGTCCAGAGCATGTGTTGATAAAATATTTATCAGTCATGTTATAAACAAACAACATTTACCTTTGATAGAAATAATAGAGATGGTAAGTTTTGAGCTCGATGAAGAATTAAGAAAGATGTTTTTTCGTCTTGTCACGAGCGTGGGATAAAGAAAAATTCTGAGTCCCCATGAGGAATCGAACCTCAGACCTTCGGATTTGCGCTCCGATGCTCTACCACTGAGCCACCAAGACTCTTCGATGAGCGAGATTTATTATGAAGTTCTTATAACACGCGTCCTGCATACTGCTGGGATCAGCAATGTCGACAGCGTAATGTTTTTGATGGAAATAGTAGAGATGGTAAGTTTTGAGCTCGATGAAGAATTAAGAAAGATGTTTTTTCGTCTTGTCACGAGCGTGGGATAAAGAAAAATTCTGAGTCCCCATGAGGAATCTTCTTCACCGAGCACAAAACTTATATAGGTTTCACAATCCACGAAAAAAAAAGGCGTAAAGCGCATCGGCGATAACGCTCAAGATGAATATATGCGTTGAACCATTACAGAAACAGACAATGGGCGTAGCTTTCTTTTTACAAAATTCTCAGTTGTTGACTTTTTCCTTACCGACAAAACAAATTTTTTCATGTACACGCCCGAAATCGGCCTGTGGCAAATCTTTCAGTTGTCGATTTTCGTTCTCAACCACGAGAAATACCATTACCCAGGTCGAGGACCTAACTTTAGGTTTTTCTTTTCGTATTTTGTTTTACTTCCCCTTCTAAGAAATTTTGAGTGACATTGTCTGTTAGAAATACGAATTTTTCTTTGTTTTTTTTTAGCAGCCATAATTCAAGAAAATTTCAACATACGACCCTGGATTGAGAACGGTCAACGCTTTGCCATTCATTTATTAACCTGACACAGCTGATTGTGAAATTAAACACATGTAAAAAATTATCGTAATATTACACACGTGTTTAACAAGAATTTCCCAGCTCTTCTCCGGGCGGGAAATCGTTTTAAACCATCGCAGTTTATATAATAGCGTTTTTTTTCTTAAGCTTCCTTATAACGAAATATATTAAACATCGCATTAACCGAAATTCAACCTTTTAGCCGATCCGTGCTATAATTACATAAACCTGAGCGATGCTGACAGAAAGAGTACTTACAACACACCCTATGGTGGAGAAAAATGTGACGACGATTCCTCATCCATAATATTCGGGAATTGGTATCGTTTCGTGGGAGATGCAGGAACAAAAATGCCAACCCAGTGCGTACCGAATCATAGATGTGGTGCGGTCTTCTCAGGCTGGCTAAAAGGTGGTCACCCCACATTGGCAGATGGTGAGGTTTTCTCCGAGGTCTGCTTTACCAGAGGTGGAGATTGTTGCAAGAAATCAATGAATATTAAAGTGAAAGACTGTGAATCCTACTTTATTTACAAACTACGAAAGGTATATTCTTGTGATCTGCGTTACTGTAGCACAGACTAAATGCTATAAGCAAGTTATTCTGCACAGCGAAATGATTCACAAATCGATTTATTGGCACATGTATATTATTGTATAACAGGGACTTTCAGAATTTCACATGATCCACATTTTATGATTAGTGTTAAATAGTGAATAGTTGGAACAGAAGACTACCTTTGGACGGCGCAGTTTGATCTTAGTAGAGTAGGAGTACTCCTGAGAAGTTGTGACAGAAGGTTGTCAGTAATAGTGACTAACGTTTCTATAACCTCAGCGGAAATCATCATCAGAGTCGATTCAACAATTGTTGTTTATCCGAGTGTTAGAACACACTCCCCCACGTGGCAAATTTAAACAACTATGGGCATTAGTGAGCTTTCCAATAATCTTAGTATCACCTATATCTATTCCAATCGAAGAGCTTCACTAAGTAAGTTTTAAGCACAACTTTGAGCATTGTATTTTGCTTATTACAAAACGCTTTGGACTCTTGATGTTTACTCAGGTCGTTAGAGACTAAAGCAGCTTTTAATACCCATCCATTCTGGGCATGTAATTGTTATTCTGTCGGCAGTCCGTGATTATGAGCCAGTTGTTTATTATGTTCGGTCATGCTTTCATTGGCATCATTATTTACAAGGATTTTTAAGTCGCATTAGGTGTGTTGTGGATAGAGACTGTAAATAATTTCAAAAATTATCAGTCTCTATGACATTCATACCCAAACTTTCTGATGACATAGCTTGGAAAACTAGAACATTCTATTAGGTATGTAATTATGATATATTTCTGTCACAACAGTTGTGTTGTAAGCTTCGAATTCCGGAATGTTTTAAAATACATCGTGAATGTATATAAGGACTCAGTCAGCTAGGAGTGGTAATTTAGTTTTTCGGAAAAGACTGACTATAAAGGAAGCTCTACAGAAAGATAGCTCAGTACTGTGATGTCCTTCAAAAATTGTGTATTTTGTGCAGATTTGAGGCAAAGTTGAGTCTGGTTTCCGTAGAGAGCGAAGTTAGTCTGTAGTTGGCTTGGTAAGTTTTTAAATGACAATTTTGTATTGCCTATATGAGTAGCTCCTACTAATGGGTAAAATTTCAATGATGTCTACGCTAGTAGCTCTTATACAAGCCGTTCCCACAAAAAAGAAAAACAACAACACCAGAAAGAGGTCCGAAATGACGACCAGTTAAAACCTAATTTAATAATTTTTTCTGGCTTTCTTGAGTGTATGTGACCTGTAACAGAAAAAAGTATGAGCTATTACTCTAGTTGTCATAGTTATAACAGTCACTGAGCCTGAGACAAATAGCACGTGAAAGTAATCGGAGGTTTGCATGTCTTTATTGCACTTTATCAATTATCGTACTGCCTAAAGGAGTGGCTTCTGAGAAAGAATTATTACACGTTGTTTTGTAGTAAAGTAGTTGTAGTAACCATAGTTATAACTGTCACTGAGCCTGAGAGAAATAGCACCTCTCTGTAATCAAAGGTTTGCATGTCTTTGCTGCACTTCATCTATTATCAATTGGATAGCTGCAATGCAGGAAGCAAGTTATTTATTTCGTGTTTTCCGTTTTTACGCAATAATTATGGACCATATTCAGGTAGTTGTCCGCATCAGTCAATGATCAAAGTGTCTGACAAGGGTAATACTTTGTAAGAGATGGAAAAATAACTGAGGTTGACTGTGAACAGTCACGCAGTTGAACACTGAGCAAACGAAAATCCAGTGAGTAACATGATAGGGTTTGAACCCGGGACCAACAGATTACAATTCTAACGCGCCCTGGCCACTGGGTCACACTGCCGGAAAATTTGACAACTTCAATAAAGAAGATTGAAAACTTTGACGTTGAATCTTAATTCAAAACGAGTAAATAAAAGACGTATTTTGATCAGCACTGCACTAGCCTTTTCCATTCCGGTTACACGTCCCCTCGGGTATAGGCCCCTCTGTTATATATATAATTGCTAAGGTGCATTCTGCCAGCATGGGTTAACTGTGCCTACATCGCTTATTTCTTCTTCTTCTTCTTCCGAGTCAGTTCTCAGGTCGCCGTCAAAATTAATATTCATGTCTAATCCATATCGGAGTATTTTTAAAATAATTGCAAGCTTTAGTTTCCTTTGAAGCCAACAAACAAAATGAGTTGCTTTCAAATTCGTGTTGTGGAGGTTCCTGACTGCATGGCAAAAATTCAAATAGCGTCCCTTTGTTAAAAATGGTCCTCATGGTTGTTCGGTTGGCTGATGAAGCTTCTTTTCCTCGTGTGACAAAATGTCACGTCGGTGAAGGATAAATTAACGCGCGCAAAAAAATGCAAAGGTTTGATAGCGGAAATTTGTTTCCTTTTTCATTTTTTAATTGTTCTAGCTAACCAAGAATAAAGACTTTTTCAGAATTAATTTCATTATGAACACCATAGGTTACGTTTTTCAGCTAATTGTTGTACGCGTGACTTAAACGCATCACTCGATTAAAATTATTGTCTTAACACTGAATTTATTTGAAACAACACTTAACAGCAGCTGTAAAAACCTTTACTTCTCTGTGTATTTATTCTCTGCTGCTTATGTGGATAAATGCTATCAGGCTCTGAAAGTGTAAAGGGACAATCAATATTCAGGTACTTAATGTAATAGCTTTGTAACTTTCTCCTTAACCCTTAGGAGTCAATTATTTTATCCCTCTTGCGGTAAAATTGTTAATTTAAAGACGGGGAGCATTTTTTTCTGTGTATCGCAAAATAACTTAATTTCCGGTACATATGTCGATTCTGTTGATGAAGACGTGTTTGCTTTGTGCTCTAATGCAATATTTATTCTTCACTATTTATCACTGGAACGTAAAGTTTGTTATTTGATCCGTCTTGTTTCTTTAGGTTCTGTGATATCACCGAAAAATGAACTCTACAATGAACTTTCTTAGTGGTTATACAACAGAGGAAACATAGCACTTCTGTAAAACTGATCAAAATTAATTTTCTCTCTATAAATATTACTACAATATTGCGTAAACTGCTGACGAGAATAAAAAACAATCAACTTGTTAAAATGTCCAAATGCTCAGAGAAACACATCAAGATTTAGTGGTAAGATCTTCGGACCTCAGAATGGAAAAATCTGCATGGGAGCGTCTACTTTGAATTATTGTAAAATGATTTAATATATAACAAAAAAAGAAGGGAAAAATTGGCGATTAGTTCGTAAAACCAAAAATTTGAAAGTCAAATGAAAACTGAGTTGGAGACAAGAAGCAGTCAGCTTGTGGATGATGCGGGTTCTAAAAACTACTAATATTCCATTTTTTTCGTGTCGACATTGGCCTTTCCTCAGCATCAATGAATATAAAAGGACATTTTAAAAAATAGAAAAAAGAAAAACATACTTTGTCCACATGTTCTTTAAGAAGACGTAATAACTACTAGAGTTTCAATAACTTTTAGTATATAAATAACTTCTCTAGTCTATAACTGTTTACTTCCAAACAATAAATTCTTAATTCTCTCAACCATACCGGAGCTTTCTCAGGAAAGAGGGTAGTGGGAAAAACGCGATTCATCAAATCCCTTGTTCCTTTTTCAACGAGTGATGATAAGAATGCTCGTCCTCTGGCTAGGTATTAAAACCACCGTCACCGTCTTTGTATTTTTGTTGAAGTCGATTTCAAAGGTTAAAAAGGTTGAGAGACTGACGGCTTGTAACATCACTGTTAGGTCACGTGATTTGTCCTCATTTGTTATAAAAAATGTATCTGTTCGTGGTCGCAAAAGAACATGAGCCACGCCCAAACTGATTTCCGTTGGTGCAAAATTTTGAATTACAGTGGTAAAGTCAAAGTATGAGATTGTAGACTGCATTTAAACTGCACAGCTTCTATCATTGTCCGTGCTTACTTAAACAAATTCAAAACACTCTAATCCCACGTTAATTCGATAGAGATAACCAGCGATCATCACCAAAACATGCAAGGATCAACAATATGAATTTACAGGAAGTTATCGGTTGTTTCTTATGAATTGAGACTGGTAACAGCAGTCCCATTTGTTGCGGTTTACGACATAAGCATATAGATTTTGACTAACATTGTTGAAATTACTCATATCCGTAATTATCTTCTTGTACGTGCCTTTTAGTGAAAATTATGTGAAATTGTTCGGTTACCGGGCATAAAGCCAAAGAGACATTTTATGTGCTAAAAAATTCCTTCCTGACTTTTTTTCTTTTCGGATTTCGCTTATTTCTTGGACAATTTTCTACTAGGAAGCGCGTAAGAGCGCAAAATACTACAAAACCAAAATGTCATGCCGGTATAACGTTACCCTCAGTCAAGCTCTGTTCACGTGTAGCGGTGGTTGTCAGTAAATACGTGCACGAGTGGGAGACATTCCATTGCTACCTTCTAATGTCATAGATTTTGTAATGTTGTCCGCTCAGATGGTTCTTATGTTTTCTCGGTTACCAGGTGAAGCTTATTTTCTCCGTGTGACAGGCATGTCACGCCGGCAGGGGCTAAATCAATGCGCGAAAATTAATGCAAAGGTTTGATAATGGAGATTTGTTGCCTTTTTTTTTTAATAAATTGTTCTAGCTAGCGAAGAGTTAAGACCTTAACTTTTTCAGTATTAAATTCCAACAAAACAACATAGGTTATGTTTTGCACCTAATGGGGCAATTGCATTAACACTCGGTAAGCTGCAGATAATAACATAAGAGTAGTAAATGATGATGAAAATGGTAATGATTATTATTCAAAATGCATCCACCTTTGTTTCAGCTTTTTGATTCCTAGCAGAGAGTAACTGACGTAGGAAAAATATTTTCATCCAAAGGACAACATCATATATTTTTTGAGATCCGGTTTCAAAGAATTAACACAAAAAATCGTCTTTAATGCACACGGCGTAACAGAAATTCTGATCTGAAGCGAATTAATAAAAACGTCAGTTGTCGAACGATAGTTATCTTTCGATATGATCAGGGATTAAGTTTTGGTTAGAAAGTCTTAATTTTGCTGCAGCATTCTATCAGTTGTCTTTTTAGTTTTCAATAGTAGTAGTAATCAGCCCTTTCTTTAAACCTAAACTAATTTTCTTTTCTATTTTTGTTGTACCTGTGACTTTAACGAGTTACGCCATTAAAATTCCTGTCTAAACTCTAAATTTCTTTAAACAACAATTAACAGCAGCTGTAAAAACCTTTACTTTTTAGTGTATTTATTCTCTGCTGCTTATGTGGATAAATGCGATCAGGCTCGGAAAGTGGACAATCAGTATTCAGGTACTTAACGTGATAGCTTTGTAGCTTTCTCCTCTACCCTTAGTAGTCAATTATTTTATCCTTCTTGCGGCAAAATTGTTGATTTAAAGACGGTGAGCAATTTTTTTCGGTGTATCGCAGAATAACTTCATTTCCGATACAGATGTCGATTCTGTTGATGAATACGTGTTGGTTTTGTACTCTAACGGAATAGTTATTCTTCACTATTTATCTCTGGAATGTATAGTTTGTTATCCGTCTAGTGTCTTTAAATTCTGTGAAATGACCGAAAAATGAACTGTACAATGAACTTTCCTCGTGGTTTCAAAAGAAAGGAAACATAGTGCTCCGGTAACACTGATCAAAATTTTATTTCTCTCTCTAAACATTACCACAATGTTATACAAACTACTGACGAGAATCAAGAACAATCAACTTGTTAAAATGTCCAAATGCTTAGAGAAACACATCAAGATTTTGTGGTGAGATTTTCGGACTTCAGAGTGGAAAAATCTGTATGGGAGCGACCACTTTAAATTTTTGGTTTACACTTAAGGACAAAAAAGTGGAAAAATTGGTGATTAGTTTTTAAAACCGAACATTTGAAAGTCAAATGAAAACTTAGGCGGAGACAAGAAGCAGTCAGCTACCAATATTCAATTTTTTATATTTTTGTGGAGGTTAGCATTGCTTTCTTCAGCATCAATGAAATTAAAAGGAAATAAATAAAATGAAATAAAAATAGGAAAAAGAAAGACACACTTGGTCCACATGCTCTTTAGGAAGACGTAAAAACTACTTGAGTTTCAATTATTTTAGTATATTAATAACTCTTCTAGTTTATACCTGTTAACTTTTAACCAATAAATTCTTAATTCTCTCAACCATACCGGCACTTTCTCAGGTTAATTGAAAGACGGTGAACAATTTTTTGGGTGTATCGCAAAATAACTTCATTTCTGGTACAGATGTCGATTCTTTTGACAAATACGTGTTTGTTTTGTACCCTAACGGAATATTTATCATTCATTATTTATCTCTGGAACATACATATATGTTATTTGCCGGCTGGGAGGTCCGTATGGTGAAAAACTGTGACCGAGGTCTTGAAAATGCTGCCCGAGGCCGTAGGCCGAGGGCAGCATTTTCAAGGCCGAGGTCACAGTTTTTCACCATACGGACCGACCCTTAGCCGGTAAATAACATATTTATTGTTTTTTTACCCATCTCTCAAATCACTTACGACTGATTAAGGTTTTCCTCCCGTACATTTCGCTCACTTCTCTCCCGCAAATGAAATAAACGACTACAAGGATCTTTGATTTAAAGAGCAATATTTGTATTTCAACGTATATTTTGTAACTCCTGCATCATAAAAATCTATTTTGAAATTACATTTGGAATGGTTTCTCTGTCAAAAACACCATCCGTCCATCAAACAACGAGTGGCTTCAGAAAGCGTCAACAGCGTGTGAACCGTGCATAAAATCACTTCAGGAACAAGAAATGACTACAGCCGAGTGTTTTATCAACAACTTTAGGTATCTGTACACCTGCAAAAATGTTTTAGTAGAGAAGTCCAAACAAAGGTGTTTCACAAAGTTTTTAATCTGAATCAGAGTCGTCGCTTATAATTATGTGGCGTTTTCTTGGAGGTTTTTCTTTGTTCGCGCCATCAACAACATTGAAGGTGAACGAACAGCCTTCGATTTTGCCAATTGTTGCACCAGAAAACAAGCCCTTGGCAGATGCTGTTTCTGGAGTGACTGGTGGATTAAGCAAAGCATTGGCTTTGGTTTTACTGGCAGATGCTGTAGATGCTTCGATCTCTTCTCTTGTCGTGGTGCTAGTGCTGTGTTGCACGTGCTTTGAGCGACTCAGGACGAGAGACATTTTGCGCTGGTGATCTAAAGAAGCCGATTTGTAAGAATCCAGACTTTTTAGATTCTTATGGCCGCTGAGCTGGGCCACGTAGTTCGAAGGAAAATCAGCATCTAGGAGACGGCCAATGGAAGTCTTCCTTACCGCGTGGTTTGTCACATTCCCTTGCAATCCCGTTCTTTTCGCCGCTATCTTCAAGAACTTTCCGAGGGAATTCTTTCCAAGTGGCGCGTTTGCATACCACACTGGATCATCTGCTTTTCGTTTGTATTTTATCGCTAAATAGAAAGGCGACTCTGGCTTATTCATCTCTGTCGGACGATGGCTTCGAAAGGCTTTGTAAAAGAAGACAGGACAGCGTGTGTTATTGCTGGCTTGTGCTGTGGGGCAGAATGGCCTTCCAGGTCCTTCACCACTGCGACATTTTGATCCTCTCTCCGCGATCCACACTAATTCTTCATTGCCTGTTTCACCATTTATTTGGAGCTTTACATCACCCCACTTCAGCTTTCTACTCTCATCACGTGCTCGGAACCCAAAGTGGAGCGACAAGAGCCACCAGACGGTTCTTTGTAGGACTTCAGGGTCTTGTTGACCAAATTCGCCGCGCTCAAACATCAAGTCTTCCTCTGCATCTGTCAAGGGACGAGCGGCCTTTGGGCGATTTCCTTTGCCAAAATGACGTAATAACTGCCTTCTTCTTGAGGCAAGAGCCTCACGGGACAAAGAGAACTGCTGATCTTTCAGGATGTTAAGGGTCGAGCCATGGTCGTTCAGATATCTTTGTAGACTTCGATGAAATGAAGTCAGTGTCGCCGGCTCGTACTGGTCGCCATCTTTCTTCTTTATCTCCATAAAGAAATGGGACATAAGGACATTGAGGTCCTTTGCAGGTATGTCTTCAATATTTCGCTCTTCGCCAGCCGAAGTTAGGAACCGTTTCCAAACATTTATGTCGTAGAATGTTTTTTTCTTGGTGTTGTCCGGCCTTTGCCCTTCGATGAATTCACGCACTTCAAGCAAGAACTGTTGCTCATTGTACGGCTTTTCATTGACATGTTCATGTTTGTCAATGTTTTCAGTGTTAATGTTCTCGTCTGTATTACTAGGATAGTAAAATTCGCTCTCGCTATGCCATTCAGGGCTGTATGACTCCATTAAGGAGTGAAAATTATTGAATAAAAATGTAAACAAACTGTTTCGATTTTGTAAACTAAACCCTACAAAACCTCACGAAAGCGTTACCGTGGCCCGTGGGCAGAGATAGGAAAATACTGACCGGGTTGAGAACCAATCAGATTGCAAGATTCGTTACCGTGCCCTCTGAAAAAACAATAATGTCTGTTATTCGATCCGTCTAGTGTCTTTAAGCTCCGTGAAATCACCGAAAAATTAACTCCACTATGAACTTTCTCAGTGGTTTCAAAACAAAAGAAACAGCACTTCTGTAAAACTGATCAAAATTTATTTTCTCTTTATAAACATTTATACAATGTTGCGTGAACTCCTGACGAGAATCAAGAACAATTAACTTGTTAAAATTTCCAAATGCTTAGAGAAACACATCAAGATTTAGTGGTGAGATCTTCGGACTTCAGAGTGGAAAAATCTGCATAGGAGTGTCCACTTTGAATTGTTGTTTTGCATTTAAGATATGACGACGAAGAAAAGGAAAAATTGGCGACTAGTTTGTAAAACCAAAAATTTGAAAGTCAAATGAAAACTGAGTCGGAGACAGGGAGTAGTCAGCTTGTGGATAATGCGGGTTCTAAAAATTACTAACTTTCAATTTTAATTTTTTTGTCGACGTAACCATTTCTTTCCTCATCATCGATGAAATTGAAAAGAAATTAGAAAACAAATGGAAAAAATAAAATACTTTTTCCACGTGCTTTTTAGGACAGCTTCTATCGTTGTCCGTGCTTACTTAAACAAATTCAAAACACTTTAATCCCACGTTAATTCGATAGAGATAGCCAGTGATAATCACCAAAACAAGGAAGGATCAACAACATGAATTTAGAGGAAGTTATCGGTTGTTTCTTGTGAATTGAGACTGGTAACAGCATTCCCATTGGTTGGAGTTTACGACATAAGCATATAGATTTTGACTTGACATTTTTGGAATTACTCAAATCCGTAATCTCATTTTCTGCGTACCCTTTGGTGAAAATTATGTGAAATTGTTCGGTTACCGGGCATAGAGCCAAAGGGACATTTTATGCGCTAACAAATTCCTTCCTTACTTTTTTCCTTTTCGGATTTTGCTTTTTTCTATGAAAACTTTGGTGCAATTAAGCAAAGTAAATTAAGAGTAAATGTCAGTAAAAATCAAGGAAAATTCAAAAAACGTGGCCACGGTCAAAAAATCGATTGCGCTCATACTTTGTCAGTTTGAAGGCCTAGGTAAGTAACTGAAGGATATGAGGTTAGTTTTTTGAAATATTCCATATAACGGCAGAAAACCACGAAAAACGGTTACCCTACCGGAAGCTCGGATTTCACCTGGCGGAAACTCGAAATTTTACACTTTTCAGCTTCTCGCTACACAGACGTTTACATAGCTGTGAATCTTTCTTAAGTATAATTGAATACATTGATTCTTCCTTAGTCAAACCATGGGAATTATTTTTATCTCTGCTTATTTGTGAGCGAACTGAGACCCGATTAAGAAGACACACTTTTCTCATTTACGCGAAGGTGTAAAATAATCCAAACTCAGCGACGAAAAAAGCTGACCGGTAGTTCTTCAAATCCTCTGATATTATAACCAAAGACAGCTCAGTCATTGATTTTTAGGTCTACGGTTTTAAATCTTTAGGATCTAGTAGCACTTTTGCACGAACGCCGATCAAAATTCGATAAAATTCCAATTGAGCGCCTTTGAAATCTACAACTCTACATAACAATGCACTATTGAATAAATTAACTCCTCGGCCAAAGTTTGTACATAAAACATAAGGGTTTTGCTTTTTAGCGGTTTGAAGCGTTTTAAAAATATATATTAATGTTAAATATTGTCTACACAGGTAAAACAAACTATGAAACACCAAAATTACCACGAGCTGAAATTAAATCTCACAGGCTCGCTCCTAATCTGCGTCACACACGAGCGACTTAGCTACAATTAGTACAGTAACAAACAGATATTTACATCCGTTGATTTTAAATAAGTCGTATTTTTAAAATGTCTTACTCAAAGATGTGCCAGGTTTCCCAGTTAACTTGCTGAAAAAAAAAGAAAACCTTAATGGTAATTCTAGCTCAATAATAATTGATTTTATTTAGTATGAGAAGTTTTGTGCCGTCGAAAACCAATCGGAAGTAACTGTTTCCACGAAAAGCAAATATTGCATCGTTCTCTAAATAAACAAATCTACTTAATCATATAACCAGAGTATGTTGTTGGCGAAGTTAATAGACATACATAACAACGACGTCTTGCTCGTTCTTGAATATTGTCGGTGGGATTTGCGGCGCAGACGAACGCACTTGCTAAGTAACTTCCAATGGCTAATTTCTACCCTTACTCAGCTTTCGTCACACTGCTCACGCTGTGTAACAAGGATATAAAACATCGCACGAAGTCCTAAAAAACTCTCCGGACTTGAGCCAGAATTGATTTTAGCAAGATTGCGTGTTTTTAAAAGCCAACGAGTTTATTGGAGATGACTACCCGTACCGTCTCATCATGTCACTTAGGCATAACCTGACACGATGTCGATAGTTTGGACTCCTGATGGCCGAGAGCACTCGGATTTCTTTTTTTCGAGTACGCCTGTGTCACTTACTGAATAATACATCATTCTCATTTATTCACCAGGCTTAAAAATATTCCATCACATTTATTTTATTGCGCGTATGCCACACATGACATTCCAATCCTAGCAGTATGCAGGGTGTTTGTCCCATGAAGCACTCGGATTTTTTTTTCCGATTATGCCTGTGTCACTTACCGAGAAATACATCATGTTCAAAAGTATTAATTTTTGCACCATACAGGAAGTTGTTTCGGGTCACTCAGCAAGAGCTGTGAAAAGTAGCCGCACTGGAATAGGAATATATTTTTTCCAATCCATGAAGATATTTGACCTTTCAAAATAGCTCGTCCCTATGGGCTCAGGTAAATAACAACTAAAAAATGTACCACCAAGCAGGAACTGTCTCCAATGAGTTTTGTATCCTCTTCATTCTGTTGTCCAATGCGACTATTAAAAACACTATGAGTTTTACGACTTGCATGTTTTATTGATTGCGCTTGTCAAACAACACTACAGTCTGTCATTGATAGAGAAAATAAAGTTTAATTTAGACAATATTCGATGAAAAATACTAAGAATTTTCCAAAGAGGGCACCGAAGAATAAATGATGTGCACTGTCATTTTTACGACATTTAAAAAGGAGGGAAGGGGTGGGGGAAAGGATTTAACAACCATACTACTCTCTCTCCCCAACCACCCACAAAGTGCACAGTTTGCACAGTATACTAGTGGAAACGTCACACCAACATTTATATGTTTACGTTTAATAGCACAATTACGGTCGTTGCATCACTCCAATATGGCCATAATAAATAATTCATTGGAGACAGTTTCTTTTTGGTAGAACATCAAGTAGTTGGTTGCTTACCTGAGCCCACAGGGACGAGCTGTTTTGAAAGCTCAAATATCTTCATGGATTGGAATAAATTTATTCCTTTTTCCAGTGCGGGTGCCTTCCTCAGCTCCTTGCAGTGACCAGAAACAACTTCCGGGATGGTGCAAAGATTACCCGTCCTTCGCCAACCTAAACCTAACTTGGCACGATGAACCGGACAGATAGTCATATCCGATAAATTCGCCGGCTTTTGAAAACATCCACATCTCGCCAAAATTAATTCTACCTCCGTTTCAATTCCGGAAAATTTCAACGACTTTTTGTGAATTTTGATATCCCTGTTACACCGCGTGAGAGGCGTGACGGAAGTTGAAGAACTTGTGCGTTCGTCTGCGCCGCAAATCCCACCAACAATATTCAAGAACGAGCAAGACATCGCTGTTCTATGAAGTTCCCCGACAATAAATTCTGGTTTTAGATGCAATGTTTCACATATAAAGATAATTCGATTTATTTATTTAAAGAACGATGCAATTTTCGTGAGAACAGGTACTTCTGATTGGCTATCGACGGCATAAAGCTTCTTATTCTTAATAAAATCAATTCTTATCGTTTCAGTTTGAATTGCTATTATGATATTTTCTTTTATTTTTACTTCAGCAAGTTAACCGGGGAACCTGGCACATCGTCGAGTAAGACATTTTAAAAATACGACTTATTGTAAATTAACAGATGTAAATATCTGTTTGTTACTGTACTAATTGTAGCGAAGTCGCTCGTGCGTGACACAGATTAGGGAGCGAGCCTGTGAGATTTAATTTCAGCTCGTGGTAATTTTGGTGTTTCATAGTTTGTTTTACCTGTGTAGACAATATTTAACATCAATATATATTTTTAAAAGGTTCAAACCGCTAAGAAAGTAAAACCCTCATGTTTTATGAACAAACTTTGGCCGAGGAGTTAATTTATTCAATAGTGCATTGTTATGTAGAGTTGTAGATTTCAAAGGCGCTCAATTGGAATTTTATCGAAATTTGATCGGCGTTCATGCAAAAGTGCTACTAGATCCTAAAGATTTAAAACCGTAGACCTAAAAATCAATGACTGAGCTGTTTTTGGTTATAATATCAGAGGATTTGAAGAACTACCGGTCAGCTTTTTTCGTCGCTGAGTTTGGATTATTTTACACCTTCGCGTAAATGAGAAAAGTGTGTCTTCTTAATCGGGTCTCAGTTCGCTCACAAATAAGCAGAGATAAAAATAATTCCCATGGTTTGACTAGGGAAGAATCAATGTATTCAATTATACTTAAGAAAGATTCACAGCTATGTAAACGTCTGTGTAGCGAGAAGCTGAAAAGTGTAAAATTTCGAGTTTCCGCCAGGTGAAATCCGAGCTTCCGGTAGGGTGACCGTTTTTCGTGGTTTTCTGCCGTTATATGGAATATTTCAAAAAACTAACCTCATATCCTTCAGTTACTTACCTAGGCCTTCAAACTGACAAAGTATGAGCGCAATCGATTTTTTGACCGTGGCCACTATTTCTTTGATTTTTACTGACAATCACTCTTAATATTGAATATAGAAAACTGGAGACTTCATATAAGTAAAGAGTATAAACCTTTTAATACATTCCCCCAAAGAAAAGGTCATGGTATTTCATACGCTTAAGTTTAACATCCTGAGATTTAACAAACACCATTATAAGGTTAATAATTTGAAGGGAACTGTCCAATGAGTTCCATCGATTAACTATCCTATTGTAGAAAGTTTTTTGATTAGTGAAAGGACGCTTGACAGTGGGCACAGTCGTGTAGTAATTTGTTGTATAGCAAAATAACGAAATAAAGAAATCAGAGAAGGCGATGGAGAAACATATCGAAAATTTGGAAAACCTAATTGAAAGCGCGTAAGAGCGCAAAATACTACAAAACCAAAATGTCAAGCTCTGTTCACGTGTAGCTGTGGTTGTTAGTAAATACGTCCATGAGTGGGAGACATTCCATTGCTACCTTCTAATGTCATAGAGTTTTGGAATGTTGTCCGCTCAGATGGTTCTTATGTTTTTTCGGTTAGCTGGTAAAGTTTGTTTTCCCCGTGTGACCGGCATGTCACGTCGGCAAGGGATAAATTAATGCACAAAAATTAATGCAAAGGTTTGATAGTGGAGATTTGTTTCCCTTTTTTTTATAAATTGTTCTAGCTAGCGAAGAGTTAAGACCATAACTTTTTCAGTATTAAATTCCTACAAAACAACATGGATTATGTTTTGCACCTAATGGGGCAATTTTTTTATGCATTAACACTCGGTAAGCTGCAGATAATAACATAAGAGTAGTAAATGATAATGAAAATGGTAATGATAATTATTCAAACTACGTCCACCTTTGTCTCAACTTTTTGATTCCTAGCAGAGAGTAACTGACGTAGGAAAAATATTTTCAACCACAGGACAACATCATAAATTTTTTGAAATTTAACACAAAAAATCGTCTTTAATGTACACGGCGAAACAGAAATTCTGGTCTGAAGCGAACTAATAAAAACGTCAGTTGTCGAATGATAGTTATCTTTCGATATGATCAGGGATTAAGTTTTGGTTAGAAAGTCTTCATTTTGGTGCAGCATTCTATCAATTGTCCAGTTAGTTTCCAATGGTAGTAGTAATCAGCCCTTTCTTTAAACCTAAACTAATTTTCTTTTCTATTTTTGTTGTACGTGTGACTTTAACGAAATACGCGATTACAATTCTCGTCCTAACTTTGAATTTCTTTAAACAACAATTAACAGCAGCTGTAAAAAACCTTTACTTTTCTGTGTATTTACTTTCTGCTGCTTATGTGGATAAATGCGATCAAGCTCGGAAAGTGTAAAGGGACAATCAATATTCAGGTACTTAATGTAAAGGCTTTGTAGCTTTGTCCTTTATCCATAGTGGTTAATTATTTTATCCTTCTTGGGGCAAAATAGTTGATTTAAAGACGCTGAGCAATTTTTTCTGTGTATCGCAAAATAACTTCATTTCCGGTACAGATGTCGATTCTGTTGATGACGACGAGTTTGTTTTGTACTCTAACAGGATATTTATTCTTCACTATTTATCTCTGGAACGTATAGTCTGTTATTCGATCCGTCTAGTTTCTTTAGGTTCTGTGAAATGACCGAAACATGAACTCTGCTATGAACTTTCTTAGTGGTTTCACAACAAAGGAAACAGCACTTCTGTAAAACTGATCAAAATTTATTTTCTCTCTATAAACATAACTACAATATTGTGTGAACTCCTGACGAGAATCAATAACAATTAACTTGTTAAAATGTCCAAATGCTTAGAGAAACACATCAAGATTTAGTGGTGAGATCTTCGGACTTCAGAATGGAAAAATCAGCATGGGAGCGTCCACTTGTCAGAGCTTCAGGTTGTCACTCTCTTTGAATGTGATCCGAAACCAGCAATGACATCACGCTGTCCCAATTACTTAGTTAAATTCAATGTGGAAAATGGTCGCTGACGGGTGATCTCATCCCGTATAGTGCAATAAGAGACGAATTGTCTAATTGCGAAGGAAATGTTCTCCGAGGAAACCGAATTGTTGTGCTACAGTCGTTACGGAAAAAAAATTCTGAAATTAGCATACGAGGCCCATCAGGGAATCGTCAAGACTAAACAATTTCTTTGAACTCGTTTTTTTGGCCTGGCATGGATGATGCAACAGAGACTATGGTGAAGAATTGTCAAGCGAGTGTAGTTAATCAGCCTCTTGATAAGTACATGCTGCTTCAACCAGCACCTTAACCTCATCATCCTTGGGTAAAAGGTTTACTGGATCTTGTAGGTCCAATCATGGAAAATCCACTTTGACTTATATCAATTAATATTCATCCTATCTGGAAGGTACGTGTTTTTCCGTACTATGCGCGAAGCAACGAAAAATTAAAGGAGAACTTTCGAGAAGCCATCAGCGAAGGTAAATCCTGGCAAATGGAGTCGCCTAAAAATTCATGCGCTACAGAGCAAATCGGCTTCATACTAGTGGAAGACCGCCTAGTATGCTTTTGTTCAATCGCGAACTTCGAACAAAAAAGCATCATCGACACTCTATCGCGAACATTGGTCAAAATCCAATTTGTAGCAAACGCGTTCGAAGGCATATCACGATAGAAGGAAACATGCAGAACCGCATTATTTTAAAATTGGCGATCTCGTACTTTGTGCCAACAAGAAACCAGACGAACTAGATTTGAATTTCTCTACGGCCGAGCTCGTAATTATTAAGACCAAAGCAAGAGACACTTTTAGTTTAGTCAATGTGGACACGGGTACCACTTTGAGACGCGATGCGAAGTTCCTCAAACATGCATCCAGTCAGCATATTGGTAACGACATTGATGTAGACATTAGTGCTAAAACTGAGGAGTCTATTGACCATTCAGTGAAAAGAAATGACCCTATCAAAAGTACCAAGCCCTCTAGTAAGGATCCGGAATATTTCTCGGATTAGAAAGTTTTTGTCAGTTAGTAGTACTAAGGCGTTAGTACACGCCTTCGTCACATGCAGATTAGACAACTGTAACTCTCTGTTATATGGTCTTCCGAAACATTTAGTTCATAGATTGCAATTTGCCCAGAATTGTGCGGCACGGCTGATCTTATGTGGTCGTAAGCATGACCACGTTACTCCTTTACTGAGGGAACTGCACTGGCTTCCCGTGGAGCTGAGGATTATTTTTAAAATGTTATTTTTTACTTTTAAAACTTTAAATAATCTATGCCCAAGTTATATCAGTGACTTGTTAGAAACTTATAAGCCTAATAGGTCTTTACGATCATCGAGTAGGAACTTGTTAGTGATTCCTCGCTCCAAGTTGAAATCTTATGGCGATCGCACCTTTTCTGTCTCTGCACCTAAGTGTGGAATGACATTCCTGAAACCATAAAATGTATTGTAGATCTTAACGCTTTTTAAACGTAATCTTAAAATTTATCTTTTTAAGGGTTATTTTATGAATGAATACGTTTGATTATTATTTTTATTTTTTACGTCAACCACTATTCGTCAAAGTTTAAAAATTTCTAGTCGAAGTTCCTTTCGAAAATGGCGCGTTTCGAGTTCGACACCATTGTTTTCAGCCCACGCTTGAAGAACAATGGCTGTTAAAACTAAACAATAGCCTATTGAGAAAATTGAGAGGTTTAACGTAAATTTTTACTTCTTAACGTATTGTAATTTTTTTTCGAGGCTTGTTGTAATTTAACAGCGACTGTATTGTGGTTTTTAGATGATGAACATCAAAAAGCCCTACTGGGGAGTGTTGATAAATTTTATATTGTATTGTATTGTAACTTAAAAAATTGACAATTTTTACCAGTAAATTCTTCTGCGCTCCTCCTCCTTCTTGAGACTCTCTCCATTTCCCATGCCCTTAGCCAGTTGATGACTCGCGCTGGGTTGGCGCGAAAATTATTCCTGTTGTCGTTTTCTTTCTTTTCACTTTCTTTTAATGACGGCGGCTTTTAGAGTCCTGCAATTAGTCGTTACTTACACATACATAACGGGGAGTGATAAGCTCGCAATAGAGTGCAGAGTTTTGTTTTCGAGATTTTAAAGATTTAAGAAGTGGGTACTAAAAGAAAGAAAGGAAATAGGAGAAAGGAAAAAAGAAAGAGGGAAGAGGAAAATGAAAGAAAGAGAGAAAAAAGATAAGGGAAAGGTAAAAAAACTGCTCAGTTATTTTCTTTGGACAAGGAAGAGAAACCGAGTTCCTGACGTACCTGACAATACCTAAAAGTAACATGTGGCTCGAACAATCGAGATTCAAGGTCACGTTTATGCATGAAATACCACGCATAACTACATCATTAACAGTTACGAAACTGAAACTCGAAACTGAAAGCCACGCCGACGAACAGACTTTTAGAATAACGCGAGATGCTGGGTTTACCTTTTTGGTCATAAGCTATAACTTGGAGTGTAGAGAGTCATCTGCCTTTTTTTTCACGCAAGTAACTTTGTTTCTCAGCAACTTAAGAGTGAAGTAAATCCTGCATTCACGCCAAGAGATCTCAGCTGAGATGGCGTCGTCAGAAAATGAGACTATCTCTTTGGATCATATCCATCCAAAACCTGCAAATATTGGAGAACAACTCTCCATTACGGGAAGCAGAGATCTATTGACAGCTGCCAATCGTTCTTCTAGATCCCGCCGAAGAGTTATGGTCATTCTTGTTGCTATTGCAGTAGCAATTTCTGCAATCATCGCGGCAGTGTTCATTGGAAAATACGTTTCGGAATACCTTAGTGATGATAACAGGAAAGGTAAGTATAAGATGTCACTCAATTTTTGCTATTTATTCAGAAGTCAAGAATAAAAACAACATATTTGAACAAAAGATAGAAGTTGGTCGAAATTTCAGCACATCAATATGTCATCGTCGATGTCCTAGTAGAAGAAAGCAATCATCTTATTTTTACATAAAGCTAAAAGCTAGCGGACAAAATTAATCAATAGATATATAGACAAGACGATAAAGTAAGTATTCAGTTTGATCATGTAAATGGTAAGCATTAAAGAAGGAAACATGTAGGAGCACTTTCGTCCGCGTTGTCCTAACCCCGCCAGATTGATTTTTTTAAAATTCGATATCAAAAGCTTCGTAAATTCAAAAATACCAATTCTACAAAAAAGTCATGAAGCTGGCGTTTTTGTTCTCTCGTCGATGTTAGGGTAAGAGCGATAAGTTTTAAATGTGCTTTGGAAGTCAAAGAGGCAAGTGATCCGTTGACAGAACATGCACGAGCATATAAGTAGTTGCGAGGCTACTTAAGAGCATTCCAGACTTAAGACTTAAGACTTAAGAGCATTCCAGCGGTAAAATTTCATTTGTACAGTGTTATCTGCCTGTTTGAATTCCCTAGTGGGTACCCAAGCGTGCGTTCCTACAACAGTGAAGTAGGCTCCTGAATACAACCAAAAGTTACAAAATGGCCAATAATGAGCAGATAACCATTGTTCCAGTTGTTTTCTTAACACCTAGTTTCATCAGTTAGCTTTAGATTAGCAATAAACTAGTCCTTTTATGGAACCTGGGAAAAAATCTAATCATTCCAGGCATTTTTAAAGGAATCATGTACAGTTCAATTTTGGGATCATTTGCGATCCGGATTAATTTTTAACAAAAACTTTTTTAAAACTTTTTCTTAAATAATAAACAGCACTGCATGAAATGAGATGCTAAAAACTTGCCTCATTCTCCTACGCGTCCTATTTGACAACAGCAGGAGTTTATACAAGTAGGCAAATAAGTTTGCTCAGTGAAGTGAAATGAAGCAAAAGCATGACAAAAGTGTTCTACATGCGTGACATTTTGAAGACGTTACATATAAGATTACGCGTTGTGTATGGTGGTCAAAGATTAAGAACTAAATCTACGAGCTGAGTTCTTGTAAGTTTTGCACACGAATTTCGGTTCTTGCGTCCATGCTATTTTGATGTAGAAGGCAGAAATAGCAGCTCTAATTTCACTTTAATGGCGTCTTTCAATCGTAGTGTGTCACGATGACAAATGGTGGATGATGGCAAGTTCACTAGATTAATTTACTTTTCTGATACTTTGTTTTCTTTAACCCTAGATTGTACTGAATTATAACTTATTCGGACAACAATCAGGCCAAAACGATGTCATATTTCCTCCCAGGGTTAAAGTTAAAATTAATGTTTTCACGCTCTTGGGTTGTTCCTCTATTAAGCTACCTTTTTCTACATTTACTTGTGTCCTCAGGCATCGACGAGTGCAGCACTGGAATCTATGTGTGTGACATAAATGCGAACTGTACTAACACTGACGACTCTTATATCTGCGCCTGCAAGGAAGGATACACTGGAGACGGGCATTCATGCCAGGGTATAATCATTGCATTTGACCTAACAAATAGCGGAATAAAGTTTCCCACAAATAAAAAAACTCTTTCCATTCAAACTTAGAAATCTGATGTTTTTCTCCCTGTCTAGTAATGTTTTGGCAATTCGTTTTTGTTCACAGATGTCAATGAGTGTAGCGATGGCAACCATGTTTGCGATGTTAATTCGAATTGTAACAACACAAATGGTTCTCATATTTGTACCTGCAAAGAAGGATACGCTGGAGATGGACAGTCATGTCAAGGTGAATACGAGTAACCCACACTGCTAAAAACAAACAGCTTTGCTCCTAAGCTATTGCCCATGAAAATTAGCCTACATGATGATAATAATATGAAACATAATGAATGCAACGATGATGTTTGTGATGCTAATACTAATTGTACCAACACTGTTAAGAATATATGAAAGTCATATATTTGAACTGCAGATAAAGACGTAAATGAAAGTGATCCTCGCAGTAATGTGCACTACTTAGGCAGTAGTGGAAATAAGGCCTAAAAAAAAATCAGGCCTGTACGGGATTTGAACACATGACCTCTGCGATACCGGTGCAGCGCTCTAACAACTAAGCTATCATGCCAACTGGGAGCCTGTCATGATGCTGGTTCTAAATAAACCCGTGAAGTGATGAATAAACGGTTATGAATATATGAAAGTCATATATTTGAACTGTGGATAAAGACGTGGATGAAAGTGATCCTCGCAGTAATGTGCACTACTTAGGCAGTAGTATAAATAAGGCCTGAAAAAAATTCAGGCCTGTACGGGATTTGAACCTCTGCGATACCGGTGCAGCGCTCTACCAACTGAGCTAACAAGCCAACTGGGAGTGAGTCATGATGTTGGTTCTAAATTTTTACCAACACTAATGGTTCACATAATTGCATCTGTTAGGAAAGATACATTAGAGATGTACAGTCTTGCAAATGTAGATTAGAACAGCGATACCTTATGTCGAGCAAAGCACCTTTCCATAACCAGAATTGTCTTCGTAACTGGGCTAACGATCAAGAGGCAACGCAGTGGTTTTCATACCCCGACCTCGTGTTTCTATTAAGTTACGGATATCATAATATGCATAGATACACAATTTTTGCTGGTTTAAAATATAATACGTGCAGATATTTTACGAGTGGCTAAAAGTGTTTCCGAGCCCAGAAGGAACGAGGATAAAAGAAGGCATGAGCATGAGATATATCATACCACCATTCCCTGGAATATTTTTCTCGAATATGCGGCGACGCTCGGATAACCACCCCCCCCAACCCTTCTCCTCCCTCAGTTTTTTAAATAGTATAGATACAAGGAAAATCTGTTTCTACTGCCACATTTTTTTATATAACTTTTCAACCTTTAACAACAGCGCAATCAGTACAGCAGAATAATTTTTTTTTTCCATACGAAAGTTTTCTATGTTCATGAGTTTGCACAGTTCCTTTATGTATTATCTATTATTTTGATTTTATTTCCTACTCCTAAGGTAATTTAAGAAGCGCCCCTCTCGACTAATCGATGACGTACCCCCCTACAAATAAGTGCCCCCCTCTCCCCCCCCCCCTCAGTATTAGCCGAAATTTTCAGTAAGCGCCTAAGCGCTCATTGAAAATGTCTAATATTTCAATTATTAAAGTATACACAATATCGCTTGAGGAACTAGACATGTATCTTGCGGAGTTTATTCACTCTTTTCGACTTAGAGACAGAGAAGATTATGAACCTTCAGGCTTAATATGCCTTGTTTCAAGTTCTGAGAGGTATTTTGATATTTTTTGCTTGCTTTCAGTATGTTGCATTATTTCTATCGAGAAGGGAAATTTATGTGGCTATTATCTTTCATGATCGATTTATAAACCATTGTCTGTTTTCTACTTTCATGTGCTTGCAGAGTTCCTTTATGTATTATCTATTCTTTTGATTTTTGTCCTATTGCTGAGATAACTTAAGAAGCGCCCCTTTCGACTAATCGACAAAGCGCCCACCCTACATATTAGTGCCCCCTCCCCCTCTCCCTCAAAGTTTTTGTCGAAACTTACAATAAGCGCCCAAGCACATATTGAAAATGTCTATCATTTCAATTATTGAAGTACACACAATATCGGCTGAGGAACTAAACGTGTATCTTGCGGAGTTTATTCACTGTTTTCAACTTAAAGACAGAGACGATTATGAACACTCAGGCTTAACATGCCTGGCTTCAAGTATCGAGAGGTATTTTGATATTTTTTGCCAGCTGATAGTATGTTGCATTATTTCTATCGAGAAGGGACGTTTGAATGGTTTAAATCTTTCATGATCGATTTATAAACCATTGTCTGTTTGACAGTTAAATGTTATAAAGGAGGAATTTACTCTCCTTACGTACATGTAAACTTTATAATAAACCTCATGCATCACGTAAAGACTGTCCTTACGGTACATAAACAATCGTTGCTGTATATAAAAAATCTTACTCGTTTCTTGCGCTCACTCCCTCGATTTCCGATACTACGAGTTCGTGCGTAAATACAATATAGACAGATTTTCTATGAAGTATTACATATCTATTTATATTCATATTTGTAATACTAGATATTGATGAGTGCCTCAATAGAAGCCATGCTTGTGACGTGACTGCGAATTGTACCAACACTGACGGCTCCCACATCTGCACCTGTAAGGAAGGATACACTGGGGACGGACACTCATGCCAAGGTATAATCATTACATAGGACTTTGCAAATACCAGAACGAAGTTTCCCACAAATAAAACAAAACTCTTTCTTTAAATACTCAGAAATTTGATGTTTGTCTCTGTCAATTAACGTTTCGGCAAATTCTTTTTGTTCTCAGATGTCAATGAGTGTAGCGATGGCAACCATGTTTGCCATGTCAATTCGAATTGTAACAACACAGATGGTTCTCACATTTGTACTAGCAAGGAAGGATACACTGGAGACGGACAGTCATGTCAAGGTGAATAAGAGTTGCCTACACTAATTAAAACAAGCAGCTTTGCACATAAACTATCGCCCATGGGAATTAGCACACACTTTAGAGGCCTGTTTTCACGCACCACTGTCATATTGCTATGGCGTTACCTCTTATACATCACTTATGCTTCTAGATATCGATGAATGCAGCAATGGAAGCCATGATTGTGAAGTGAATGCGAATTGTACCAACACTAATGGCTCCCATAGCTGTACCTGTAAGGAAGGATACACTGGAAAAGGAGAGTCATGCCAAGGTAAAATTAAATTAGACTTAGAAAAAAGCAGAATAGCCGTTCATCAGAAATAATTGCCTTGTTATCCGACAAACTGGCTAAGATTTTTTTCTCTATTCAGTTACCCTTTGCAAATCTATTATGTTCACAGATATTGATGAATGCAACGATAATAGTCATGTTTGTGATGCTAATGTTAACTGTACCAACACAAATGGTTTATATAACTGCATCTGTAAGAAAGGATACATTATAAATGGACAGTCTTGCCAACGTAGATTAGAAAAGCGATACTTCATGTCGAGCAAAGTAGCTTTTCATAATAAGTATTGTCTTCGTAACTGAGGTTATGATCAGGAAGCAACTTAATGATTTTCACGCCCCGACCTCGTATTTCTATTAAGTTACGGGTTTCATTATATGCATGCATTCACATTTTACCAAAATTTAAAATGTAATACGCGCAGATATTTTACGAGTTGCCTGGTATTTTTCCGAGCGCGAAAGGAACAAGGATAATTAAGAGCAATGAGCAAGATTTCCTCTCGTGTTATATGATAAACCATCGAATATGGGATTTATTATTAGTTCCTCACTTTTTTAAATAGTATAGATAGAAGGAAAATCTCTTTGAACAGCAACACTTTTTTTATAACTTTTCAACCTTCAACAACAGCGCAATCAGTACAGCAGAATAATTTTACTTTCAATTTCAGATTTTTTAAAATCTTCATGTGCTTTCAAAGTTCCTTTACGTATTATCTTTTATTTTGATTTTGATGTCCTATTGCTGAGATAACTTAAGGCGGGGTTTCACCTGAAAAAGTGACATTTTTGCATCACTTGTGACAGCTATGGTTTTCATCAAAATCATAGCACACTATACATCATTAGAAAACTATCGGCCTGAAGATTATGAAAATGTGTATTTGAATGCGGTATTTTTTTTTTGTAACCTGATACCAAGCCCCTTAAATAGCACATGCTGTGGCTGACCTGGACCTACTTGAGGAAAGATTTTTACATATAGTTTCACATGAAACATGTATTTTTATTATTTTTCTCAAGTAAACAGATTGCTTACTGGGATTAATGAAGGACTTTGAAAAATTTCAAAATGTGAAGCCTCAACACCCATTTAAAGTTGCGCAATCAAAATTAGGAAGCATTTCTTAAAATAACCTTTTTTCTAAACACTTATGACAAATTCCTTCATTCATCACAACTAACTCAGTGAGACCCAGCTAACCTGAAAATTTCAGGTCAATAGCTCAAATCCCTCTTGAGTTATCTCTTCTCAAAGGCAAAAATGCCGCATTTTGAGAAACGCAGCCTTAAACTTCAGAAATGGAATAATTTGGACGGGACTGCACAGGTGCTTGATGCGTTTCTTTTGTAACCATTCCCAACAGAAGGAAAAACACTATCATATTTTACCAACACAATCAATCCTTGTATAAAAAAGAGATGAATGTAGGCCTAAAGAAAATGGTGATAATGACACATTTGTATTCAATAAACATTCAAAAATCTCAACTGGCAAAGGGAGACTCGATGAAAGGGCTTACAGGACAGAACAACGTAGTTGAAATTGGGGGAACCGAGAAAAAGTCTGGTGAGTGGTAACATGAAGGGCTTCTCTCTAGAACCACAAGACAGAAAGACTAAGGTTCCCAAGCTTATGCGCGGCAAATTTTTCACAATTAATTTTTTTAATGCTTATGATTTTACAGATATTGACGAGTGTAAAGGAAGTCACTCTTGTCACGTGAATGCTACATGCACGAATACCCTTGGATCACATGTATGTCAATGTCACGCTGGATATACTGGAAATGGACAAAACTGCACAGGTGAATTTAATCTCTTCGCTACAATATGTAGAACAGTCCTTCATGACACGTTCGACTACAGTGCTACACCATTCAGCGTCGTTGCAAGATAATTAGACAACTTATTACTGAGAAATTCGGCCATTTTGTCCTCATTTAATATATAGTGAATAATACCCGGGTTCCCGCTGACTTGGAATTTCTCTTCGAGTGTTCAACTGGCTACATCATGAGTGAGAGCAGCAAACTAGTGAGGTATCGAGTAAGAGAATAATGAAAAGATTTAGCCAAGCCTAAAAGCGGTGATGTGATTACCTATACGAACACAATAGGCCTTTACTGAGAATAAAAAAGGCGACTTTTTGAAAAGAATAATATGATAGGTTTCACAATCCGCGAAAAAAAGTCTTAAAGCGCGTCGGCGATAAGGCTCAAGATGAAAAAATGCGTTGAACCGTTACAGAAACAGACATTGGGCGTAACTTTCTTTTCACAAAATTCTCAGTTGACTTTTTCCTTTCCAAAAGAAGATTATTTTTATGTACACGACAAAAATAGGCCTTACTAAGAAAAAATATATAATTTTTAAAGAATGACAGAAGTTTCACATTCCGCGAAAAAAAAAAGGAAGGAAGGAAAAAAGGAAAAAAGGAAGCCACCAAGGAAGGCTACCAAAGCTGATCTTTGACGACTGATATCCGACTAAAGTTTATAATAGTGTTTAGAGAGAGATTCCGCTGCGGTGGAAGTTTTTGTTTGGTCTAAATTAATAATTGATTTGTCACAATGATAAATAACTTAATCCTTTTTCACCTCATAAAAGTTTAAAAAACGAATGTATATCTCACTCGTGAAACCACTAATGTTGTATAATTTTTCTTTTCTCTCCAATTTTTTTAGATATTGATGAATGCCAAAAAAATACTCACGATTGTCACCTGAACGCTACTTGTCAAAACACAAATGGATCCTTTGTGTGCACCTGTTTATTTGGATTTAACGGAGATGGACGGAGCTGCACAGGTAATTGCCTCGCTATTACTTTGAGAAATGTTAGTTTGCTTTCGTCTGTATGTGTGTCTAATTTGTATGTTCCTTCTTAGTCGGCTGATTTGTTTGTTTTGATAAAGTAGTTACCCTTGCCTTAATATTTTTGACCAATGGTACAAAATGAAAATCCTTGATCCCACTTGAAAGCAAGGACAAAATGCTGAACATTTTCGTTGATCAGCTTCAGATCTATAGTAAATAGCGATCAACAACTCTCTAACGAAAACTATCGCACTCAATGTTCAAAATATAGATTTGATTTTTTGATTTTTTTTGTATCACATTTGTAGACTTGATGTGCATCGTTTTTGTTCTCCAGGAGAGAAAACAATCATCCCCTTATTTTCTCTAGTTGATGTATAATTGATCTTATAAATAGAATCCTTATGAGGCTGTGTCTCGAAAGGATTGAAAGCAATCCAACAGAATAATTTGATTGGTTAAAATCGATGTTGACCGCGGTTAAGATTTTCCCATTCGGACCTATTAAGGTGATTCCTCAGAAAAAAACAAAGTTATCCGACAATTTTTTCAGTCTTTCCTTAAATGTTCCTTGCCAATGTCTGTTTCGAAAAATATAACCAAAAAGATAGGTCACCTTGCTTGTTTGAGAGAAATGACGGGCCAAACTTACCCCACTTCTGCCTCTACGACCTCTACTAGTGCATTTTCACGCGCCTCATTTCACGGCACATTTTTCGATAGCTGGAAGCAATTATAGTTTTTAAAGTAAAAATTTAAAAAAATTGACAGGTACAAAGTCTCGAGCGAAGGGAAGAATTTAATATATAATTTGTGAAAAAAACCACGTAATTTTGAGACGTCGACTTGAAACGTTCCTCGACTCGTTGTTTTCCAGGTCATAATTTTCATCATAATTTTTTGTGCACGCTTTTAGCCATATCTTTTTTTGCCTTCGATGATTTTTTTTCATTCATCCAATATAAAAGGGATAAAATTTGTACACCAATATTATGCAATGAAAAATAGAGGTCACCGTGCTCAAGAGCTGAAGAGCATCGTAACTCTTTGCTTGGTCCATTTATTGAAAAGCAACACTGTGTGCTCGGAATACAAGCGCGCCCGATTACGTGATTTTTATGCTCAGTACAGGATGCCCAGTGCAATACTGAGGAATCACAAGATTCAGTTGTTTTGTTCATTTCAATAGTAATTAATGGAAGAATATTTTCCCAAAATTAGGAAGCAGGCAAAGAGAATAAGGGAAACGTAGGCAAATTTTAATCTAGCCGACGAAGCTACCAGCAAAGTATGAAGTCTGAATTGGAGACTTTTGTATGTAGAAATCCAACAACACTTAGTGCAAGACTAAGAGTGACTTAAACAGAAGGAAAAAGGTTTTGTCAGTTGTTGGAAAAGGCTCGAGCAAAACTGTACTAACCAGCAAAAATTGACAAGGGAAGATGAGCGATTCAACTTCCCCAGTTCTCAATCATGTTTAAGGGCTGTTAAATCGGGCAAGGTTTCGTCAATTTAAAAAAACCGATAAATAACAGTGAAATTCATTTTCAACTTCATTAAACTCCTCCTCTTGAAGTTCTTTCCTTAAGGTTTCATATATTTCAAACGCTTTCGGTATTTTCTGTAAAATTTACGATATTTCAAAGTTGAAATTGCCACAAGTTTCAACTTGAACTTTTTTAACGCGAATTTTGATTGGTTTATGTGTTGTCAGGCACACGATTTGATTGGCTATTAGGAAATACTATCCTCCAGCAGAGCGTGTATTGAGAATAAGATAAGATAATGATAATAGATAATGGGCGTAACTTTCTTTTCACAAAATTCTCAGTTGTTGACTTTTTCCTTATCGTCAAAAGAAATATTTTCATGTACACGGTCAAAATCGGCCTGTGGCAAATCTCTCAGTTGTCGATTTTCGTTTTCAGCCGCAAGAAATACCATTACTTAGGTCAAGTACGTAACTTTCGGTTTTTGTTTTCGTATTTTGCTTTACTTCCGCCTCTAGGAATTTTGAACGACACTGTCTGTTACGAGTACGATTTTTTCTGTGCTTTAAGCAGCCATTAATCTGATAAAATCTCGGCAAGCGACCCTGGATCGAGAACGGCCAACGCTTTTCCATTCATTTATTAACCTGACACAGCTGATTGGCGATGTCAAACACATGTAAAAAATTATCGTCATCTTAAGCGCGTGCTGTTACGAATTTTCTTAGGGCGGGAAATCCTTCTAAAACACAGCAGTTTGTATGATGATTTTTTTTCCTTAACCTTTCTTATAAAGAAAAATATATAAAACATTGCGTTAACCGAAATTCAACTTTTTAGCCGATCCGTGCCATAATTACAGAAACTTGAGCGATGCTGACAGAAAGAGCACTTACAACACACCCCACGGTGCAGAAAAATGTGACGACGATTCCTCATCCTTAATATTTGGGGAATGGTATCGTTTTGTGGGAGATGCAGGAACAAAAATGCCAACAAAGTGCGTAAAGGGTAATAGATGTAGTGCGGTCTTCTCAGGCTGACTAAAAGGTGGTCACCCCACATTGGCAGATGGTGAGGTTTTCTCCGAGGTCTGCTTCACCAGAGGTGGAGACTGTTGCCACAAATCAATTTATATTAAAGTGAAAGACTGCGGATCCTACTATATATACCAACTACAAAAGCCGCCTACATGTGCCTCGCGCTACTGCAGCACAGACTGAATGCTATGAGCAAGTCATTCTGCACAGTGAAAGGATTCACAAATCGATTTAGTGGCACGCACATGTACATCAATGATAACAAGGACTCAAAATATTTCATATGATCCACTTTTTATGATTAGTGTTAAACAGTGAGTAGTTTCAACACAAGAGTACCTTTGGACTGCTTAGTTTGATCTTCCAGGTAAGAGTGCTCCTGAGAAGTTGTGACTGCAAGTAATCAGTAATAGTGACTGACGTTTCTATAACCTTAGCGGAAATCATCATCAGAGTCGACTGAACAATAGTTGTTTATCCGAGTAATAGAACAGACACCCCCCCCCCGTCCCCCAGCTAATGTCAACAGCTATAGGCATTAGTAAGCTTCCAAATAATCATAATATCTCTACCTATTCCGATCGAGGTGCTTCACTATGTAAGTTTTAAGAACTCTTGATGTTTAATCAGGTCGTTAGAAACTAAAGCAGCTTAGGCGTGTTGTGAATAGAGACTGTAAATAATTTCTAGAATTGCATAATTGTTAGTCACTGTTACATTGATACTCAAACTTTCTGATGACGTAGTATGGAAAACTAGAACATTCTATTAGGCTATGTAATTATGATGTATTTCTACCACAATAGTTGTGTTGTAAGCTTCGAATTCCGGAATGTTTTGAAGTACTGACTGTAAATATATGAAAATCATGTATGCGCACTGTGGTGAAGAAACAAATATAAGAGATCCTCGCAGTTATGAACACTACTAAACTAGTACTTGAAATAAGACCTGAAAAAAATTCAGGCCCGTGCGGGATTTGAACCCATGACCTCTGCGATGCCGGCGCAGCGCTCTACCACCAACTGAGCCAACAGGCCAACTGGAAGCTGGTCATTATGTTGGATCTCTTATATTCGTTCTTCACCATAGTGCACATATATCATTTTCATATATTTGCAGTCATTATTCACCACTTGGAAGGTTTATTCGGATCCAACATAATAATCAGTATCTAGTTGGCTTGATAGCTCAGTTGTTAGAGTTCTGCACCGGTATCGTAAAGATCACAGGTTCAAATCCCGTAAGGGCCTGATTTTTTTTCAGGTTTATGTCAACTACTAGTTCAGTAGTGTTCATAGCTGAGAGGGTCGCTTATATTCGTTTTGAAATGCGTTGTGAATGTATATAAGGACTCATGAATAAAGGGGTAAGTTTCTAAAGAAACTGTGGTGCTGCGTCAGTGGGAGAGTATAGCAGGTAATTTAGTGTTAACAACTGGGTTGAAAACGTAAATTAGCCACCGTAAAGGGTAAAAAAGCTGACGTTTCGAGCGTTAGCCCTTCGTCGGAGCGATTGCTATTACAAGTTGTTTAATAAAATAGTTTAAAATTGTAGGAGTATAGTATTCCTTATTTTGATTAAATCATACCTTTACAGGTGAATCTTGTAGAAAAACGTGTTGCTAGTAGAAAATGCTGTATATGCTAGTAACTCTTCTACAAGCCATTCCAGCGAAAAACTAAACAACACCAGAAAGAGGCCCGGAATGACGACCAGTTAAAACCTAATTTAATAACCTTTTCAGGCTTAATTGCGTGTATGCAACCGGTAACAGAGAAGGTGTAATCTGTTATTCTGGTTGTTTTAGTTATAACTGACAATGAGCCTAAGACAAATAGCACGTCTAAGTAATCAGAGGTTTACTTCTCTTTGCTGTAATTTGGAAAATCTAAATTGACTTTCCCAAAGCCTAAACCTTCTTATCGCCTGCTATTCAAATTCTCTACATGTAAAAAGTTTAAGGTTACATGAGAAGAAAATGAATTATCACTTTCCAGATGTCAGTAAACAAAACCGATTCCACTTTATCTTTTTGTTGTCGTTAAAGGTACTATCGCTAGTGTTGTTGAAGTGCAAAGTTCATCGTATTCCTTCAAGTGAATAATCGATAATCTTCGGAAGGGTTTCCGAACTTTAGGAAGAGAGAGGTTGGTTTGTTGAGATATCTCTTTCCTTTAGTGAGACATAAATCGCCATCTGGTACCTTTTAAATATATTAATATTTTCTAGGTTTGATTGGACTCTCGATTCTTTAAATGAGCTTTCCTCTAAAATTTATGACGAAGAATTTCTGAGAGAAACAGGTTCGTTGATCAATTCTCCCTTTAGTAAATTATTTGATAGAAAAGATCTTTTCAAGAAATCCTACGGAACTGGTATCTCTGAGACAAAATTAAACGATACAATCGACTCGTTATCAACGTATCCCGGGCAGTAATAAACTATCAGACTTAAAAAACGCTAAAAACATTTATTCTTAAAAGCAATAATTACAATTATTTAAAAAATTAATACTTAAATTTGTATCCGATCCTTGTTATGAAGCAGAGGGATGACAAAAGAAATACCATTGACGACACACCACAAATGGTTCAGTGTTCTGTGTCACACAACTCTCTAAGGGGTGGTACCGTTTCGTTACAGCTGTAGGAACTAGAACTCCAACAACCTTCGTGGATAGTTATAAATATGGTAAAGCCAACTTAAGCTAGTTAACCCTTTGACTCCCGGAGGCGATTAACCTGTTACTTCTCCCAACAAAATCCATTCATTATCCAGGTAATGAGAACACCCAAACTTATCAGGAAGAAGTTGTTTACCTGATCTACCACCAAAATCTCTGAGCGCCTTAAAGGGAGAATCAACAATCAGATCTTCGAGGTTAAAGGGTTAACTTGTGCTACTCCCGCAATGGAAGATGGGGAATTTAACAGGAAGATCTACTTTAAACATAAAAGTATAGGCTGTTGCTACCGATCAGTTCAGATTTAAGTAGAAAACTCTGGATCCTACCATTTATATTAACTTTTCCTCCCACCAATTTGTGACCTGCGCCGCTGTGATACAGACTGACGTTGGGGAAAATAACCCCACGTAAAAAGGGCATTTATGAACCGCTATCTAAGTAGACGCCTATCACAAATTTAACAAATTTTATTTCTCATCATAATAATTACTTCCATTATTTTAACTCTAATTGTAATTGTAGATTATTGACCCAGGCGAGATAACCTGTCTGGCTGAATGGTAACCATCCTATAAGTCCCAAGGATTGTCTGCTTTCGCACGATTAAAGTACTTTACCAGTATTACTATAAGATTTCTGAAAAAAATTATGATATCAGCTATATGTACAAAATTGTTTTGAACAAGCTGTGAACTGTGCTTGAGTGGTCCAGATTAAATTTGAAGCAAATAACTGCACGTAATGAGAGGATTCATATATAAATGCGTGCAGGTAGATGTGCATCCTCCCCTCAGTCCTCTCCTCATTAACATGACGCGAGAGAATTTATTAGATACTCAGATCTTCTTTGAAAGTCAAATCTTTTTCAAGGGTCAAATTAGCAGTTCGAGCGCACGGGGACGAATTAGACTTAGAACATAGCAGCCCATTGAACATGGCACGTTACCTAATTTAAATAGCGCTTTGATACATATGACCCTCTTACAATATAAAAAGAAAAGTAACACAAATCTTTAAATAATTTACCGGCGTTACTGTCTTGTCGCCTTATCTATTATCATCTCGTGTCTCGGGAAGAGCCAAAATCATTTCACCTAGGTTTCTTGCGCTCTTGGTTATCTGCTTGCAGGTTCTCATAGCTTCTAAAACCGTAGAATATTTCTTTGTTTGAAAATGTAAATTTCCACCACTGACTGTTATGAATTTGGCAGCGAGAGTGAAAGGCTTGAACAAATCAAATATTTCGTATTTGATTAACACAGTTATAGCTGAGTTTAAATGTTTACGTAATTCAAGTTACCTAGGGCTCGTTTACACTTGAAATTTTAAGGGAGCCATTGATCTTCTGTTCTTTAGCCAGTGGTTACAACAAAGTTAAGCTGCTGTGCTGCAGGGACTGCATTTCAAGCTATCAAAAGTGACCAAACGTTTCATTCAAACGTAGAAAGCTTTGAACAAAGTCAAGGAGGCTTAACAGCTAACAAAGAGAACACATTTACATACTTCAAGTAACACACTTGTATGAATAAAGACTGCTATTGATTCTCTTACTAAAACAGGTGCCGAAATAATAGTTCGTATGAAAGACCAGATCTTTGTTTGTGAAAGATAACTTTCTCCTAAGCTTAAAGAAATAAAAAAAAGGTGAAGTAGCTGACGCCTGCATGGTATTTCACCGGCTTAATTTGGATTGAGAGGGAAGCAAAGGGGGTTAATAATCTCGAACTAATGAAGGTTGATAAAGTTATTAGAATTTGAAAATAAAGTATATAAATAGGAATTCTGTGTCCACGAATAAAATGACTTTCTCTTCCTAGTAACAGAGCATCAACAAAAGCACGGAACTTTTTCTCTATTTAAACTTGCCGTGCGGAGAATAAGCTTTGAACCTGTTCCTTTTTCAGACCCCTCATTAATTACTTCAAGCTACATAATAATAATAATAATAATGATAATAATAATAACCTTTATTTATTACCTTTGGCGATAAGAGTTACGGTAATATTACAATAAAAATTCAAAACACTACATAATATATATACATATCAAATCAAGTTAAGTTTAGCACCTCTAGGAACAAATGATTGTTTGTGCCTAACATTGCGTGATACAGGTATTCTGAGGTGCGCTGGGTTAGTCTTACAAGATCTTAGATTATGGCCATGATCCACTGGCTTTTCTAAAAAACGTTTACAAGGATGTGCTTCAGATTCTAGGATACGTTTAAATTCTTTCCTCGTCAAATTCTGACGCCTAGTTTCAAGTGACTCAACAGTATCCCTAGGGAGACCAATGACATTTAGACATCTATTCTGCACTCTCTGTAGATCTTCTTCGAGGCAAATGGGCAGCCCTCCCCAGACAGGTGAGGCATATTCTAAAACAGGTCTAATCTTAGTGATGTAAGTTGTAAGACCAATTTCCTTAGGGAGATGGGCTGTTCTACAGACCCTAAGATAGTGGATCCGTTTACACGCTTTGCTGACAATACTTGAGACATGTGTATTCCACTTGAGATCGTTCTGTACATATACACCCAGTAGTTTAAACTCTGAAACCCTCTCCAGTTCAGTAGGCCCTATATTAATAGGAGTAGGAATTGGACAGGACTTTTTGAAGGTGATCCACATATCTTTGGTCTTTTTAACATTCAGCTCCATTTTATTCTGCACAGCCCATCTTTCCAAGTGAGTCACAGCATTCTGCATTTGACTGACAGAGTCCTTAAAAACAAGTTCGTATTGGGTGCAGTCATCAGCGTACTTGCAAGTGGATACAGGTATTCCCCTAGGGATGCACTCCTCAATATCGTTGACATGCACATTAAAAAGTGTAGGAGAGATGACACCGCCCTGGGGTACACCAGCAATCACCTCACCATGTCTGGAGAGGACTCCTGGGAGCTTAACCTGCTGTGTTCTGCCTAATAGGTAGCTCTGTGTCCATTTCCTAAAGCTCATGGTAATGCCCATGCCCGCGAGTTTAGTCAACAGAACGCCATGATCCGCCAGATCGAAGGCTCTTCGGAAGTCTACGAAGACCACATGCACGCCATTGTATAGACTTCCAGAATCTGTAGCGTTATACCAGTCTAGTACTTCCTTCATTCCATGTCCACTGGCTTCAGTGACGGCAAAGTAAGGGTTACAAAAGTTCATATTTTAATCTTCTGGGAATAACAATTACACCAATTTCTTTAGTCGATCACCATGTGGTCAAAAAATTCTAAAAACCTAGAAGCGCAATCATAACACTGTTACAATTATCTCATTAGCAGGATATTTCGCATGCTGTTCAATCGATCGAACTTATTTTAATTAACACATTTTCGATGAATTTTATTTCCTTTAATCAGATCGAATGCCGCCTAAGCTAAATTCTGAGCCAATCGAAGCTCCTGCAAGGCACAAAGTCGCAAAGAAAATCCACATCTCCTTATTGTATGATTAGAACTCTCTGCATACAAAAGAAGTAAACAAACATCAAAATCTTTTCAGAAGTCACCAGCGATGATCCTACATAGCGACTCAAATTAGTCTTACCGTGGCTTCTTCCTCAAAATTTTACTTCTTGGTCGTCCTGTTGTCTTTATTGACAACTGAAGTTGCCGGTGAAGAAGGTGAGTTATACTTTCATTTCCTGTCCGATTACAACTCTAAAGATTAATTAGCGCTAAAATAAAGCAGTTAAAGGACCAAAATCATTTGAGGACATTGTAATGGCTATAGCTGGTCGTGGAGGAGAGAGAGGCGAAACTGTTATGTTTTGTTATTTATACAACTCATAAGTTTCATCACTCCACTGCCTTTGCTTAGTCCCTAAAAAACGCAACTGGTTCTTTACCTTTCTAGATGTAAACCATAAATGGTGCTAATCAAATCCGATTCAATTTCTCACAGATTTCTGTCCCAAGATGGAATTTACATCTTCTCTTTCTTTCCCTGGCAAAAGGCTCATAAACCACTTGATACGAACCGTGGAATCCCCTGTGCAAGACTTCTGCTCAGCTCTATGCTACATGGAACCCAAATGCGTCAGCTATAACGAATTAGTGGCCAGCGGATATCCAGTAATCACAAAATGCGAACTGAATAATTCCACACACAATGAACATCCTCAGGATCTCAAGTCTTAGACAAACTACAGATATAAAGGAACAATGGTGAGTACATTCTTATCCTGTTTGTGCTTTTCGTTTATCCTTGGTTTTGGTGATTTTTGATGGTTGGTTGGTATCCTATCATGGCCTAGCGAATAACATTACTTTTCATGTGGTAGATTAGTATGTCAAGATGGCTCAACCTCGGGTTGTTTGGCTTGTAAATGTTTCGATGGTAAGTTGTTTCGCTTTTATGTTGTTTGGCTGGTTGCGCAATGTTTGTTTGCAATTGGTTTGTATGGTTGACGAGTTGCGTGGCTGGTTGTTTGGTTGATTTGATCTCATGTGACATTTCAATTTTCATTTCAAAGTATCATTACCACTTACCATTTTAATTGGCATATATCTGCTTTTAAACCTCGTTTTCACACCAGAATACTTGTGGACAGATTCCTTGCCAACATGATGACACCTGTCAGACAGGTTTTACAGACAAAGGTTACAGATGCCTTTGTCCACCCGAATACAAGGGCACCAATTGCGAGGGAAGAAACGGTAGGTAAAAAAACATTTTTCATTTGGTGAAGTACTTTTATGAAAAACTCTACCTAACCCTTTAAGTTATCTTTCGATGAATCCAACTGTAAGTCTTATTCAGCCAGCCATTCGTCCGTCTGCTCCTCCAGATGTCTGAATCCCCTTTTGTCCCTCCTGCTTTCCTATCCATCTGTCTGACTAAGCGGCTGGCTGTCTAGCCGTGTATCGTCAAAATCGATTTATCATATATATGCTGGTTCTTTTTCCAACAGTAACATGGATACAGATGACGTCATCTACAGTTTGCTTTGGGGCAAGAGATGATTCGTATGGTTTCTTTAGAACTGCCGAGGCGGGTAACATCATTACATTCAAATTAACGTACAAATCCGGTTACGTGACCTGTCATCCATCGAACCTAAGCTATCAATCCAAATGGGGATGCCTTTGGAACCGTCTCATTCCCAACCAAATGGCCACGTTGACAACTGACAAAAACCGTAATCTTCTTCTCCCAAAGATTGATTTCCTATCAGATTATTGGGGCTGCAAGTTTTACAGCCTGCCTTGGGCCACAACCGAATCGCCACAACTACTCTTTGATAATTTCTCTACCCCCCTGACGGTGGAGACGAACCAAGACTTCCAAATCTGGTACAGTGAAGACTTGTTCAAATGGGGTTATGGCGATAATGGGTACGAGAAAACGTGTGTTGCAGTGTATGGTTTGTATGTTTGAGTAGTCGCCCAAATTAGAAGAGAGTGCCAAAATTGTTGTTCACGCCTTTATTACTTCAATAGTAGATGACTACAACTCACTACTATATGGTCTACATAAGCGACTACGTTCAAGATTACAATCCGTTTAAAATACAGCAGCTCGAACTCTGTTACGCGTACAAGGATATTGATCTTGTGACCCCAATCCTTAAAAGAGCTTCACTGGCTTCCTGTCCGTCACTGTATAGTTTGTAAAATTCTTCCATTGGTCTACAAAGCTATCAATGGAGCAGTGCCTTGCTGCATCAGTGACTCACTTAATTATCGCACCTCTAAACGGACACTATGATCAGTCCTCTTTGCAACACCTTCTGGCGACCACGAAAGTGAGACTAAAAGACATTTTAAAACGTATCTTTTTTAAAAAAGCTCATAACTCCATTTAGTTTTATTAGATGATAAATATGTTTAATTACCTCAGAATTTTTTCATAGATAAAGAAATTTTTTTTCTCTTTTCCCCCTTTCTTTTAGCTTTTTTATGATCTTAACGTAAAGCATCATGAACAATTAGTGGATTTGGCGATGTATAAATACATTTTCTATCATCATTTATGATACATGTACTTATGACATCGGGAAAAATACTCTAACTTTGGTGAGGTTTGAGAATGAAACTGGCGAGTTATAATTCAAATTCTGCCTCTATTTTCTTATGCAAGATATCTCAAACTGGTATTAGTCCTGGGAGCATTCGCCCTTTTTGAATTTTAAAGTTCAATTTGCTGCCCTTAACACTTGTTGGAAAACAAAACTTACATTGATTTCCGAGAATACTTTGTCATTCCCGTCGTACTCGTAGGTTTTCCATGGACTTCATAATGATTTTCATATCCAGAACCAAATTATTCTCAGTAGAAAGTAAGGGAGGCAACAAGGTAATTAAGTATTATCAACTGAGTTGATAACCTAAATTAGCCACCGTACAGAGGCTAAAGCTTACGAATCGAGCGTTAGCCCGTAGTTACTCGCTCTGACCATGGGCGAACGCTCTAAACGTCAGCTTTAAAACTCTTTACGGATTCCAATCTATGTTATTAACTCAGTTGCTAAAACTAAATTACCCTGTGATACTCTCCCAAAATTTCTTTAGAAACGTCCCCCCTCTAATAAAAGGAAGTTGGGTCTCTTCTCCATAAAACACCTTATGCATAAGCCTTTTGACTTATTTGGAAAATACCCACAGGGTAACAAATAGAATAGGAAAGATGGTTAGATTTCGAGCCCGCAAAAGAAATAAAGAAAGAAATTTTTTCCGTCTCGTCACGAGCGTGGGACAAGAAAAAATTCTGAGTCCCCATGAGAATCGGACCTCAAATCTTCGGACTCCGCCCTCCGATGCTCTACAACTGAGCCACGGAGAGTCTGTGGTGGGCAAGGCCCACTCCGAAGTTCATGCATGATACGCGTCCTGCAAACTGCTAGGATCAGCAATGTCGTTAACGTCATGTTTTTTTTTTAATAGAAAAAGAAAGATGGTAAGATTTTGGGCTCGGTAAAGGAATAAAGAAAGATGTTTTTTCATCTTGTCTCGGGCGTGGGACGAAGAAAAACTCTGAGCCCTCACTTTGAATCGAACCTCAGACCTCCAGATCCGTGTTCCGATGCTCTACTACTTAGCCACAGAGACTCTGTATGATTATAGACTTCTATACTCTATTAAAGTTCATATATGACACCCGTCCTGCATACTGCATACAGTTTCTTTTTTTTTATTTTTAAATTCAATTTTTACAGGAAAAGAAGTGGCCAATATTCGTGGGTCATGTGTAACGAGTAAATTGTCGCGACAAATTTTCGCGGGTAAGTTGTCACGTGTGAATTGAAAAAAAGGGTCGTTGGTAATAAAATCTGCTATTAATCTTAAACCTTGAAGTTCAAAAAAGAGATGGGGGAGAGAGGAGTCAGCTGGGAAGAGCTGAGAAGAAGGCAAAGGGCAAACAGCATTGAGGGCCTCTGGCCACGGTGAGGATGGACTGAATTATGGTAAATAGTAATATAAATAGCAACACAAAATTAACACCAACACATTTCTTTCTTTAAAACTTAAAGAGAAATAATTCGACAAAAAACTTTTTGGCGAACTGAAGGACGAAAGGTCTTGAATCCACGCTGTCCACAACGAAAATAATGGGTCGGGCGATGCACGACTGTTCATTCACTTTCCGTCATTTAATATTCTTTACTATCCAGATTAATAACTCAAACATTTAAAAAATAAACGAATGACATTGTAGTACAACGTCTATCACATATCAATTTCAGATAGTGCACGGTTGTCGTTCCCCGCTTCGCATATGTTTTAGATATGGTAGCGGATCACAGAGCAGTTTCGATAGCCCGTCTACAATATTGGAGATCATTACGCCACATAAATTTAAAACTGCCTTTTTTCGTTTTGAATGTTTTTTTAAGGGCTTCGATCTCATTTTCCACGAAAAATTTCGATCGCAGTTATTAATGTAACTCCAAAAACTGACCAATTTCCGAATAATTGAACAAGATTTCATGTTTATTATTACCAAAGTTAGTAATAAAATAATTATACGTCGCACATTCAGACGTGATAAATATTGCGATGTGTTTAGCTTTTGTGCGCGGGATGCATTTTTTAATATTTCACACTTTGAAAGTATTTGGATCAAAAAGTCCAATAGAACTTGAAGGTTTAAGTTTCTGTTATCCTAAGAATATGGAATGATGTCCCTGAGAGACCTTATTCCTTTTTATTGAGCACAGCGGAAAACAACTATTTGCGTCATTTGCGCTAATTTCCACATAGAACTGACAGCTGCTGAGAGCTTTGTTTGATGTATTTTCATGATACGCTTTCCTTCATAACAATAGGTCGGTTTGGGCTGCTTAGTCCACTGCCGACCTAAAACTTTTAGCATACGTGCGGGGTAGAAATAGAAGACCGTAATCTTGAATTGACTTGCCTGACGTTCGGTAAAGGTGACTGGAAAACTGCCAATCATTTTCCATCGTTCGATTCATTTATGAGTGCAATCTTATTTCATATATCACTTTCATCTCTTCGCTGATACAGAACGAATAAAAGTTACAAATAAATTAAGTAAGGTAAACAGCCACGTTCAACCTCCACCCATGACTGACACTCATTTTTGTAAAATTAAAGGGTATCTAACGAAGATTTTTAAGCGCATCCTACTCAGAAAGTTGGATATAAGATGCAAAACACAAACAACTTCCACCACCAATCAACTCTGTTCTCTCAATAACATGCACGTATTACACTGTTAAGTTAACTTCCATTGTAGTTTAGCAAACGGAATTTGATGTGTTTTCATCGAAAGGAGGTAGATTTTTACCGCTCTCAACCATCTCAGAGAATTTCGTTTTACCTTAGAACATTGCTGGAACATGAAAGAGTATTTTATAAGTTCTAAAGAAAGCTATTGACGCAAAAGTCTTTAAGGACTAGTTTAAAATACTCTCTTTCAAAATTTCACCAAAAACTTAAAACTTGTAAAGTTTCTCTAGTTTGAAAATTTATGGCGTTGCAACGTTCGCTCGTTTGCCATTTATCAATAATAACTTTGATTTGGAAAGATCCTTCTTAATCTTTTTCGTCGACTTCAAATGCCAAGATCAAAACTTTTTACAGAGGAAGAAATAGTTTTTTCTGTGTTATTTTTGGAAAGAACCTCATTTATACTCACAAAGGCTGGGTGTACATAACAGGTGGCATCTGTAAACAATTAAAAAAGAAATGATAACTTGACTACTCTCCATCTGAGATGTATAACGTTCAACTTTCAAATTTATTTATTTTCCCGGAAGGGTCGATTTATCACGTTTATACTGAATTTATCAGTAAAAACATTTTTAATCTGCTGCGTGATGTCAGGAAACAATGGTACGTCTCATTGCGTATTAGCATAAATTACCTCGACTCGAGGGAAAACAAAATTAACTGTTTCCCTCGGGACCAAACATTTAGTGTAGCAAATATAATTTTTTTTTATAACTTCTCCACTATGACTTAGATGAGACACTTTAAAAAGATTGACAGATCGCTTCTCTTTACAGATTTTGTCCCATCTCCCCTAAAATAACATCGCTCCGGAGAATTCATGAGAATGGCTTGCACGATTTTATGCTATTCATCACAATCATAAAGAGATGAAATAAAGAAGCCAGAGTATATGCGGGTCTACTTTCATTTCTTTTCAATTTCTATTTGATCTTGCTTTAAGTTTTTGTTCGTAAGTAGATTTTGGTAACTCGATCTGTTTCAATTTTCCATCACATTTTTTACAACTTTTTATATAGTAGTTAGCTTTCGAGTTTAGGAAACATTTAGGGATGAACCTGGTGTGTTGGAAATTTAGTTCCTACCCCTACTTTCTACTGTACGTTATCTCAAAGTCGTAGTAGTCCTGTAAATGTTCGCATTCTATGAACTTTAATGATCAGTTTGCTTCCCTTAACATTTGTTTGAAAAAGAAATTTACATTCCTTCCGCGAATCCTTTGTCATTCGCGTCAGGTACCTGCAGTTTTTAAATGGACGTTATAAGGATTTACATATCCAGATGTAGATGCTACTCAGAGGGAAGTGATCGAAGTAGTTTGTTCGTTCATAAAAGCCCTTATGAAAAAACAGTTTTAGCAAATTATTTAGAAAATAATCCATGATAAACTCCTTTTTTTGTTTTCTTTTTTAAGATGGATGATTTGGCGCAAAGTGCGTTTAATTTTCTCAATCCAAGGTTGTTTGTTGAATTTACTTTTGTCAGTAAATGCATATGGTGTTTATATAATAAACAAAAAAAAATAGATGGTTTCCTGTAGATATGGAATTTCCTGTCTCGTGTTCAACGCTCAGAGTGAGTACAATGAACGAGAAGAGAAATTATCTACGCGCGCCCATCTATTGTGCTTTATGATTAAACGCCAGGGCACATCTGGAAGACGATAATGGTTAGAGTAGTGTTAAATTCCCCATTATCCCCATAAACATTCTTGTTTACCTTGAAGCTTATCCGCAATTAGAATAATGTATATACCAAGGAAGGCCTAACTGTCAGTGTGTTAAAGACTTTGGAACTTTAAGAACATGTGAGGACATGTGAATCAAGCATCACTAACGTAAGAAATTACCTAAAGCTTGATCATGCAACTCAAACCACTTTCTTACTTAGATATAAAAGTAAATATGTTCATAACTAAACTCAGGGTCAGGAAACAAAGCAAAGAAAACTTGGAGAATCTCACACAATCATCGATCAAGCTTGAACTTGTCGGAGAAAAAGAATTTAACTTATTTCTGATAAACGACGACCACCACGACCATTGTGCATCATTGAATTGATAAATAATACCGGAAAGTAATGACTCGAAGTTTTCTTCTGATATTAGTTAACCTTATCATTATTTTAACGCAACGTGGCTGAGATTAGGAATGCCCCATTTTATTTCATAATCCCTCTCAAGAATTGGAAAATAAAGAATCCAAAAAGAACACTATTCACAGACGCAAATTTGATTACAGACAATATCGAAAAACAAGGAAAACAGGTTGTCATAGCTCTCTTAGATATGTTTATACCAAGAGAGGATACGTCTGTTATAGATACGATATGCAAAAAGGCGGTCGTCAGATTCCAAGAGAATAAATGGAGTTTTGAGTAGTTTGAGAACACCTGGTGGAGGGAGATATCCACACGCTAAATTTTTATAATATTGTTCTAACGACTGATTTCAGTGTCTGATACGTATGTTAACATGTAAAGATAAATAATTATTTTTAAGAGACCCAATTCTCTCCATCGAGCGAAGCGGATAACATCCATTTGCGTTATTTGCTTTAATTTCCACATGGAACTGACAGCTGCAAGCTTTTTTCTTTAATCTATTTTCATAAAACGGTTGCGTCCACAAAAAAACAGGTCGATTTTGGAAGTTTAATCCACTGACGAGGGCTGGTGATCAACTTAAACTTATGCCATGCATGCGGGGTAGAGACAGAAAACCGTTAGCTCGAAGCAGGCACGGAATTTGTAAAATTTTTCATGATCGTATCCTAGAATGCATTATCAAATTATGGAAAAGGTGAGTCGCAGACGACGAAGAAAGTTTTATCCTTCGATTCACGAATGAGAGCTACCTTATTTATATTTCTCCTCCTTGCTGATACAAAAAGAGTTAAGGTAACAGCAACTAGCAAAGACTAAGTCAAAAACCGACAACGATGGCTTGTCTTAATGGAAATTAGCAAAAATTTCCTCTTTCTATGAATATCGGTCTAAATAACCAAAGACGATCATGTAAACTCGAATATGAAACTTATATAATGAAGAAAGCGAAAAAAGGTTTATAGAGGAAAATGAATATATTTTTCATGACTTAGCGATCATGAAAAAAGCATTTGCGGATAGCTTTTATTTACGGCTTTTGCTCTGTCTTCCTTAAAATAATATAGTTCAGCAGAACAAAACACACGAAAATGCTTTCTAGAAACCTTGTGTCTTCACCAAAGACAAGTGTTCATCGATGCTACCAATTTTTGTTCTCGTTTCATCGTTTTTGGGAGGGGGCTGGAGTTAATTATCTAGGGCCCTATAATACAAAAAATTAGGAATTTAAAATATTACAGCGGTAACAGCGGCATCAGAAGAACAAAACAAAGCAATTAAAAGCATTATTTAAACTTGTCTTTTCCTACATGGAAATGGAGACATGGAAAATCCGCAAATGAAGGTAGTATTAATTTTTCTCCATGTTCCCGTATTCTCCTCAGTGGGCTGGTTAAGTTACAAGACAGCACAGTAAAAGTAAAGTTATAAGGAGAAAAAAAACCATAGAAACCGTTTCTTCATAAATTCCTGTTTTTGAGAAGACCGTAGAAAATGAAATGGAGGCAATGCATAATTCAAGGCACGAATAAAATTTAGTGAATTTTTTGCCGCCTTGATGTTCTAAAAGCCTGCTACTTAATGTTGTTACATGATTTTAAGAACCTCAATGCTGCAATGTTTTCGTGATGGCTAAAAGATTCCAAGGATTCTGTTATCGATTATAAAACGACGAATGTATTGCTATTTTTTGCGTGGCTTTGAGGAGTTATCAATGAGTGGTTTTCCTTTAGCGGAAGTAGTATTGCTATGACAGTCAGTGTTTAACTTCCCGAACTGATTATTTCATGAATGCTTGATTAAAAACCAGGCAAATCATAATTTATCCTTTGTTAAACGTAAGATGCAAGGTTCAAGATGAAGCCTATAACACATACGATGCTTCGCAAAGGAAATCTTGCAAGTTTCACCACAATATTCTGTATTTCTAACGTCTGCATTTCCTTTATTGTTAATTCCATATTCTACATACGTGCGTACTTATTTCGTTTCAAGGCGCCAATGAAACACATTTAACGAAAGATGAATCGTAATCGTTGGAAAAATAAGTCCACTTGAACTTTATTCGAACAGTTTGGTCTATACGCAATCGCAAAAATAGCACGATGTAATTTATCTCCTGCCTAAATAAAGTATTCTCTATGTCGTTGAAAACGCGAATAAGACCAGTCGACAGTTAAAAGAGAACTATCTGATAACAACTCGAATAGTAAACAGGAGAGCGACGCTAAATGAGTTCCTTGAAAAATGCACGCCTCTTAGCTGAGGCAAACCTCATGTCCTGAAAGCTGTCTTCGAAACAATTTCACAATTCTCTACTGGAACATTTTCTTGAATTCATGTAAAGTTCTTTGCTTCAGATACAAAACAAAAATGTAACGAATGTTGAAAAAAGATCGTCCGTAAATAAGTTCTAAAGGTTGTTTGACAGTTTTCAATTTCAGAAATTAAACCATTCGTGCATCGAGACTAATTGAAATTTGAACAATAGAGACGTGAGGATTAGAAATGTGGATCACACAGTTTTTCCAACGTTTTATTTCTTTAATGAAATTGAAGTTCGAGATTATTGAGCTATTTTTCAGTGGCATATCATACCTATTGAGAACTTAATCAATTTTAAGTGCACCTTGAAAATTCGTGCAACTTCCACCGAAGAATAAGGCAAGCTGGAATGATAAGAGATAATTTATTAAAGACGTCATTTGGTGTCTCATAGAAAGACGTAAACAGCATCTGATATGTGCCTTGTCTGTCATCTTGAACAAAACATTTAACATGTTAACTAACAGAGGAAAATGTATTGTTTATTCTGGTAAAAGTGCGCCTGAACTATGTCGTGCACAAATTGTCGGGATGATTTTATCAAACGGACGGAAAAAGTTGTGCTCTTTGTCTAACTTGTGGTGACGAAGCCGTGGGAAGAAGAGCGAACGATTTTACAAGAATAGGAACTTTTGAAATAATTTCGAGTCATTATTACGTGTTGGTTTAACGTTGCTTGAGATAAGACAGAAGACAATTCAATAAACTATGAGTAATATTAAAAAAGAGTAAGCAAAATTCAAGAAACTGTGTATGACGAAAAAAAATTAACATTTTTGCAGCGATAATAATTTATTTGAACTACATTGTCGACGACTCATTAAAAATTGTCAAGCTAAAAAATATTTAGCGATCAATTTAAGTATTTGGCGGAACAATGCAAATTTACACCGCATTTCATTTGGTCTGTTTGTCCTCACTGTCAACCTGAATTTGTATTGTAGCTCTGAAGCTTTTGAGGTTCGAGCAATTCATTTGAATTGCGTGTGCTTGACGTCTGTGAATTATGCTCATTGTGACTTTTGCGCAAAATGGAGCCGTGTAAACTTTGGTGGAACAAGTAAAAGGAACAAGGAAGTTCTTATCTAAAGTTAATCATCGTTTTGGCTTGAAACCAGGTGTTTCTATCGTAACCATAGCTACCATATTGTTTTAAAAGAAAGCACTTTTACCTCAAAAGCATCTTGAGAGGTAAGAGTTTATCATATCGAAAACACCGATGAATGATTTGAGTAATACTTTCCCTGGAAAATATATATTCTTTACGAAAAGGTTTTTAAGCCGCAACTCCTTTAATTCTGCATACCAAAGGAAAAAGGTTGGCTTCACTCCCATATAAGGGTATTGTGCGATTTTAAAAGAAAATTATCTTGAGGTCTTTTTCAGCGAAAGCAGATTATCGATACTCGAGGTTTACTAACTGAACCTTTACATGATTACTTCTATGCACCACAAAAGATAAATAATATGTTGCTCTGTTTATCTAAAAAAATTACCAAAAGGTCGCTAAAGTTTGAACCCCGTCCAAAATGTTGAATGTGTTAAGAACAACTTAGAAAGAATTATTCATCACATATAGTTTGGAAGCCTTGTATTTGAATCTTTCTTGCCCTTTTGGTTACTGAACTTTATAGATGAATGAAGGGTTTAAACAATCTTCGGGATTTTTATTTCACAACTGAATGAGGATAATCAGCAGCTTATAAATGTTAATTATCCGACTTGTTAAAGATTGTATTTTTTCTCGCTCACAATGAGACTATGTTATTTAATCTGAACTTTTTGTCGAGTTTGAGTCGTTGTCACTTCACATTTGGAACCAAGATTTCGAAATGAAGATTTTTAATGCTTGAACATTCGTTCTTCTATGGGGGCGTAAAGTGATCAGGCCTATCAGGAGGACATTTCAAAATGCCTTAAGCAGATCAAAGTTATCATTCCACAGAAACCGAAGGAGCCTTCGAAATTAAAGTTTAATGTTAAGAGTTGTGCTGATCTTCCTTGACGATTGGCATCCTATCGAGCCTTGTGCAAATTGTTTACTCACATCATAAACTAGAAAGTGCCTGAACGAATTTACAGGAAAGGTTTTAATGTACGTGTAGTATTATTGCTGTATGGCTTCATCTGGTATCAAACAAGTTTTGTTGAGGGGAAACTCGTCTCTTTTCTTTCTATGATCCTATTCTCAATATTTTCAGATTCAGCACAAGTAAAGAAGTATGTGGTGGCTGTTCTGCCATTTAAGATTCGTCCTTTTCGCTTCTACCATGGAGTTTGTCGCAGCTAACGATCAATGTAGGACAGAAATAAACATACAAGGAATGGCTCTCGAGGGTCATGTCTTCAAAAGGTGGTCACTGGCGGCTCCTCACCTATGCGATGTCAAATGTGGACAAGAGATCACGTGTCAAAGCTATAACTACAATCGAAAATACCAAATATGTGAACTAAATAACCGCACCAAGGAGGCGAGACCAGAGAATTTCCTTTCAGCACCCGCTTGGTTTTACATCCGACGATTGAACGGCAGAGGTAAGAAATCGAATGTCTCTCTATCTATGTGATTTCTATTTCTTTAAATCATCTTCATCCTCAGCCTGGTTCCTTCTCACTTGGAAGAGCTAAGAATAGGAAGTAAATGTAAAACATATCTTTACTGCAGCTCCCTTAGGTTCTATCCCTGAATTACCGGCGCTGTCTTGTAACGAAATAAAGGCGAGTGAAGGTAAATACACCATAAGCGGCAAGTACTGGATGGATCCAACTAGGAAAGGAAAAGCAAAACTGATTTACTGTGATATGGTTAACGAAGGTAGGTCCTAAAACTTTGCTTTAGTTATTTTATTTTGTGGCGAGTTATCAGTATCATGAAATTATTATAAATTATACTATTATTGATATCATTATCGTAATATTTAGTTTGGATCAGTTCTAGCGTGGATGCCTCTCTCAAGTTGCTCTAACTTAGTCACTGCCTCTCTTTCATCATTTTAGATATGGATGAATGTTAATTTAACATCAGTGACTGCGACGTGAATGCAAACTGTACTAACACATATGGTTCTTACAAATGCACATGTAAAATGGGATACATCGGCGATGGACGCTCGTGTTCAGGTAGTTTTGATATTTCCTTATATAACTAATTTTTGTCAATCGTCTCATAATTTTAAGCAGCGTTATCCATGCATGTTTATGCACAGAGTTACCACGATCTACATATTTTGTTACATATTTTGCAATGATAAGAGGAATTATATGACTATGAGTCATAAAAATGATAAAGTGCAAAATTTATCAATGGTTTCTCAAATATTGACGAGTGTAAAGGAAATCACTCTTGTCACGTGAATGCTACATGCACGAACACCAAAGGATCGTACGCTTGTACTTGTCACCCCGGATAAACTGGAAATGGAGGCGACTGCAAAGGTACTTATGCGTTTCTTTTGTAACCATTTGCATTAGGAAGAAAAGCACTATCATCTTTGCAAGACTTGTATTACCAAAATACCCTGTATAAAAAAGAGATGAATGTAGGCCTGAAGACGATGGTGATAATGACACAATTGTATTGGATAAACATTCAGTGGTAAAAAATCTAAACTGGCAAAGGAGACTTGATGGATAGGCCTACAGGACAAAAAAACGGATTTGAAATTGGGGAAACCGAGAAAAAATGTGGCAAGAGGTGCCGTGAAGTGCTCACGTCTAGAACCACAAGACAGAGGCTTCTCAGCTTATGCCCCGCAACTTTTCTCTTATGTTTATGATTTTACAGATATTGACGAGTGTAAAGGAAATCACTCTTGTCACGTGAATGCTGCATGCATGAACACCCTTGGATCACATGTATGTCAATGTCACGCTGGATTTACTGGAAATGGAGCAAACTGCACAGGTAAATTTAATCTCTTCTCTACAATATGTAGAATAGTCCTGCATGACAAGTTCGACTACAGTGCTGCGCCGTTCAGCTGAGTTGCAAGACAATTAGACGATTTATCACGAAGAAACTCGGTCATTTTTTCCTCACGTGTTCACCTCCTCGAGTGTTCAAGTCGCTATCTTATGAGAATATAAACTGTTATAACCTCTTGGTATCGAGTTGAACAAAAGAAGAGAAGTTACATGACCGCAAGCAACCATGTACTATTTTGATTATCATATTAACACAATAGGCCTTTACTGAGAATGAAAGGTTACTTTTTTAAAGAATGACATGATAGGTTTCACAATCCGCGAAAAAAGTCGTAAAGCGCATCAGCGATAAGGGTCAACATGAAAAAATGCGTTGAACCATTACAGAAACAGACAAAGGGCGTAACTTTCTTTTCACAAAATTCTTAGTTGACTTTTTCCTTACCGAAAGAAAAATATTTTCATGTAAAAGACAAAAATAGGCCTTTACTAAAAAAAAAATAAATTTTTTAGAGAATGAAATTAGAAGTTTCACATTTCGCGAAAAAAAAGTCTACCAAGGAAGGCTAGCAAGGCTAATCTTTGACGATTGATATCCGACTACAGTTTCGAACGGTGTCTAGAGAGAGATTCCGCTGCAGTGGAAGTTTTTGTTTAGTCTAAATTAATAATTAATTTGTCAAAATGATAAATAACTTAATGCTCTTTCACCTCATAAAAGTTTAAAAAACGACTGTATATCTCACTCGTGTAACCACTAACGTTGTATAATTTTTCTTTTCTTTCCCATTTTTTTAGATATTGATGAATGCCAAAAAAATACTCACAATTGTCACCTGAACGCTACTTGTCAAAACACAAATGGATCCTTTGTGTGCACCTGTTTATTTGGATTTAACGGAGATGGACGGAACTGCACAGGTAAAGGTCTTTAGATTGTAATTGCCTCGTTATGACCGTACTTGTTTGTTTGTGTTTGTATTTTTAATTGTTTGTTTAATTTGTACGTACCTTCTCTGTTTGTGTGTTTTGATAAAGTAGTTACCCTTGCCTTAATATTTTTGACCAAAAAAAAATAAAATGATCCCAATTGAAAGCAAGAGGACGAAATGCACTCAATGCTCAAAATGAGGAGGTTTATACATGTATCATACTCCAAGAATCGTGATTGAAAGCCTGTCATTTCTCAGATATTGACGAATGTGCAAGAAATCTTTCTTGTCATGTGAATGCTAACTGTACCAACACAATTGGATCACGTGTATGTACATGCCACACTGGATACACTGGTGACGGACAAACTTGCTCAGGTGATTTTGATAACTTTCCTTCAATGTCCAGAAAAGTCCTTTATGACTGAAGAAAGGCAACCTCCATTGCTACTCTTTCTATGCATACAATCCCAGCTACTCAAAGCGGGAGGTAATCTGAAACGTCTTTTTAGCTTAAATTATAAAACCGGAAGTAGTCAAACATTTATCCTAAAATTCATCCCTCATTAAAAAATTGTGGATTGTCTTGTTTTGTCCCTCATCCTTTGAGATTAGATTTGCAGTATTTTGGATAGGTATTCATTATATCTTGATTCGCGAAAACATTTTTCATCATAAAATCCAACTCTGGGTTGTGACGTGGTGCTCTTGATCCCCATCAGACATTGATGAGTGTTCACAGATAAACACCTGCGATAAGAACGCCTCTTGCAGTAATACCCAGGGCTCGTACAGTTGCGCCTGTAATCCAAAATACATTAGGGATGGTCTGACTTGTAAAGGTTTGTCTCTTTTAATCCATGCCTTATATATTTTTTTAGAGATGGTACTGACTGAACTCCCTGTAAATAATGTTGCGTGAATGGCTATTCTTGTTTGGCCATGTAACAAATCACGTTAGTTTTTAGTACCTTTAGTTTGCTTGGAAACGTACTTCGACAAAACATTGGGGGTAAAGAAAGATAGATTTGATTTTTTACATCATATTTGTGGACTTGATGAGCATTGTTTTTGTCCACCAGGAGAGAAAATAATTTTTTCTTGGTGATGCATAGCTGTTCTGAAAATGTAATTATATTGATGATGTCGCAATTAAACATAATAGTCTGACTAGTTAAAATCGATGTTGTCGTACCTCATTTATGCCTCTACTAGCAATTTTTCACGCGCGTCATTTCAAGGTACATTTTTCGGTAGCTGGAAGCAAGGGTTTTCGAAGTAAAAATTAAAAGAAAAAACTTAAAAGGTACAAAGTCTCGAGCGTGTGGAAAATTTGATATGTAATTTGTGGAAATTATTTATATATATTAGTAATTATTATCACTCAAAACGTTCCTCACGTCGTTGTTTTCAAGGTAATAATTTTCATCATCAAGTTACGGGCTTTGTACACGCTTTTAGCTATGTCTTCTTATTTTTGCCTTCGACAATTTTCTTAATTTCTCTAAGTTATAGGGGAAAATTTGTACACAAAAATTATGCAATGAAAAATAGAGGTCACCGCGCTCGTTCAAGAGCTAAAGAGCATTGTACCTGTTTGCATGGTCCATTTAAGTTTTGAGCTCGATGAAGAATTAGGAAAGATGTTTTTTCGTCTTGTCACGAGCGTAGGATAAAGAAAAATTGTGAGTCCCCATGAGGAATCTTCTTCACCGAGCTCAAAACTAACCATCTCTACTATTTCTATCAAAAACATTAAGCTATCGACATTGCTGATCCTAGCAGTATACAGGACGCGTGTTATAAGAACTTCGTAATAGACCTCGCTCACCGAAGAGTCTTGTGGCTCAGTGGTAGAGCATCGGAGCGCAATTCCGAAGGCCTGAGGTTCGATTCCTCATGGGAACTCAGAATTTTTCTTTATCCCACGCTCGTGACAAGACGAAAAAACATCTTTCTTAACATTTACCTTCCTCTGTAACGTTATTGGAAAATTTTGCTTATAATATAAAGGGCACTTTTTCCCGTGTTTACATTTTCTTATTTAAACACTCGAGACTAGGAAATTTCTTGAAAGTTATGCAAACCCTTGACTGCGTATCGGGTTCGCATAACTTTCTCAAATTCTCCCAACCTCCTCTCGTGAGAGGATGTAAACACAGAAAAAGGGTGAGAGTATGTAAACACAGAAAAAGGGTTCTCCATTGCTTAAGCAGTAATCGGCTCTCAACAAAGTTGTCCAGGCATATCTGCTCAGTTTGAAGAAAAACCATTTACTTCACTACAATTCTACTACGACACAGAAAACTTTTTCACAGTCATATAATTCTAGCCCTTGGAAATTTTTGCGAAAGTTTGATGGCTTTACATTCATCAACAACCTTCTTTGTGGTCAGCAGTCGATGATTGCAGGGCTGTATGAAAAGTGATCACTGAGCGATCGCGCCACAGTCACACATTGAAATTCGTTGAATATGATAACTTTTAAGGGATTTTGTATTGAGGTTGTATGACAAACTCAGCTATTTTGTACTCATTCAATAAATAGAAAATGATACTTGGGTGCGCTTTGATATAGAATTTCTCTTCGAATGTTCAACTTGTTATCTCGTGAGCGAGAGCAGCGAACGAGTAAGGTATCGAGCAAGAGAATATAAACTGTTATAATCTCTTGATATCGAGATAAACACGAGAAGAGAAGTTCCATATCTGCAAGCGACCATCTATTATTTTGTTTACCATGTAAACACAATAGGCCTTTCCTGGGAAGAAAAGTCAAATTTTTAAAAAATGAAATTATAGGTTTCACAATCCGCAAAAAAAAGTCGTATAGCGCGTCGGCGATAAAGCTCAAGATGAAAAAAAGCGTTGAACCGTTAAAAAAACAGACAGTGGGCGTAGCTTTCTTTTCACAAAATTCTCAGTTATTGACGTTTTCTTACCAACCAAAGAAATATTTTCATGTTAACGGCCGAAATCGGCCTGTGGTAAATCTTTCAGTTGTCGATTTTCGTTCTCAGCCACGAGAAATACCAATACCCAGGTCAAGGACCTGACTTTAGGTTTTTCTTTTCGTATTTTGTTTTACTTCCCTTTCTTGGAAATTTTAAGTGACATTGTCTGTTAGAAATACGAATTTTTCTTTCTTTTTTTTTTTTTTGGCAGCCATAATTCGAGAAAATCTCGACATGCAACCCTGGATTGACCTGACACAGCTGATTGTGATATTAAACACATGCAAAAAATTACCATAATACTTAACGCGTGTTTAACAAGAATTTCCCGGCTCTTCTCAGGGCAGGAAATCGTTTTAAACCACCGCAGTTTATATAATAGCGTTTTTTTCTTTAGCTTTCTTATAACGAAATATATAAAACAACTCATCAAACGAAATTCAACTTTTTAGCCGATCCGTGCTATAATTACAGAAACCTGAGCGATGCTGACAGAAAGGGCACTTACAACACACCCATCGGTGGAGAAAAATGTGACAGCGATTCCTCGATATTCGAGAAATGGTATCGTTTCGTGGGAGATGCAGGAACAAAAATGCCAACCCAGTGCGTACCGGAATATAGATGTGGTGCGGCATTATCGGGCTGGCTAAAAGGTGGTCACCCCACATTGGCAGATGGTGAGGTTTCCTCCAAGGTCTGCTTTACCAGACGTGGAGATTGTTGCAAGAAATCAAGGGACATAAAAGTGAAAGACTGCGGATCCTACTTTATTTACAAACTAACAAAGGTACCTGGCTGTAATCTGCGCTACTGTGGCACGGATTAAACGCTATAAGCAAGTCATTCTGCACATCGATAGGATTCACAAATCGATTTATTGGCACATGTACATTAATGTATAATGTGTGTATAACAGTGAATAGTTTGAACACAAGAGTACCTTTGGACGGCGTAGTTTGATCTTCCAAGTAAGAGTACTCCCGAGAAGTTGTGACAGAAGGTTGTCAGTAATAGTGACTGACGTTTCTATAACCTCAGCGGAAATCATCTTCAGAGTCGGTTCAGCAATAGTTGTTTATCCGAGTGTTAGCATTGACTCCCCTCCCCTCCCCCCCCCGTGGCAAATTCAAATTTAAACAACTATGGGCATTAGTTAGCTTTCCAATAATCTTAGTATCACCTATATCTATTCCAATCGAAGAGCTGCACTAAGTAAGTTTTAAGCACAACTTTGAGCATTGTATTTTGCTTATTACAAAACGCTTTGGACTCTTGATGTTTACTCAGGTCGTAAGAGACTAAAGCAGCTTTTAATACCCACCCATTCTGTGCATGTAATTGTTATTCTGTCTGAAAGCCTTCCGCTATGGGTCACGGCAGTCCGTGATTATGAGCCAGTTGTTTATTATGTTCGGTCATGCTTTCATTGCCATCATTATTTACAAGGAATTTTAAATCATATTAGGTGTGTTGTGGATAGAGACTGTTAATAATTTCAAGAATTCTAAGTCACTATGACATTCATACTCAAACTTTCTGATGACATAGCATGGAAAACTAGAACATTCTATTAGGTATGTAATTATGATACATTTCTGCCACAACAGTTGTGTTGTAAGCTTCGAATTCCGGAATGTTTTAAAATACGTCGTGAATGTATATAAGGACTCAGTCAGCTAAGAGTGGTAATTTAGTTTTTCGGAAAAGACTGACTATCAAGGAAGCTCTACCGAAAGATAGCTCAGTACTCTGATGTCCTTCAAAAATTGTATATTTTGTGGGGATTTGGAGGCAAAGGTGAGTCTTTGGTTTCCGTAGAGAGCTAAGTTACAGTCTGTAGTGGGCTTAAGTAAGTTTTTAAATGACAATTTTGTATTGCCTATATGAGTAGCTCCTGAAAAAGAATTATTACACGTTGTTTAGTAAAGTAGTTGCGGGAGCATAGTGTTCCTTATTTCGATTAAATCATACCTTAACAGGTGAATCTTGTAGGAAAACGTGTTAAGTGAAAGGGGTAAAATTTCAGTGATGCCCACGCTAGTAGCTCTTATACAAGCCATTCCCACAAAAAACAAAACAACACCAGAAAGAGGTCCGAAATGACGACCAGTTAAAAACTAATTTAATAATATTTTCAGGCTTATTTGAGTGTATGTGACCTGTAACAGAGAAAGTATGAGCTATTACTCTAGTTGTCATAGTTATAACTGTCACTGAGCCTGAGACAAATAGCACGTGTAAGTAATCGGAGGTTTGCATGTCTTTGCTGCACTATATCAATTATCGTACTGCCTAAAGGAGTGGCTTCTGAGAAAGAATTATTACACGTTGTTTAGTAGTAAAGTAGTTGTAGTAACCATAGTTATAACTGTCACTGATGTTCCAAGGGAAAATGGTTCTCGGACGAATGATTGGATACGGAATCGTATAATCTTTATATTGTTTTATTCGATCTATAAGAAAGATACAAAATTGTTGAGAAACCTAATCTAATGCTAGCGATTCATGAAATTGCACGGGAACTAACAATTCTCAATTCAATCGGTTACAAAACAAATTACTTACTTCTGTGGCGATATCCAATCAAACGTATATTTCAATAACAGGTCAGCAAAACGGGTCAGCAGATCGAACAGTAATACACTACAGGTTAGTGACGTTCAACGTAAAGTCCGTAAGGTACAAAACGCTTATGACCTTTGTCTCTGATTTCGCGTTACTTAAAACGTGTCCTAACTGAATGATCAAGTTACTTAGCTATTACGCCATCGACTGTTAATCACGCGGCTAATCAAACAATCAAATGTCAATAATCGGATTAAATATCAATCAACGAAACAACTGAGCCTGAGAGAAATAGCACCTCTCTGTAATCAAAGGTTTGCATGTCTTTGTTGCACTTCATCTATTATCAATTGGATAACTGCAATACAAGAAGCAAATTATTTATTTCGTGTTTTCCGTTTTTACGCAATAATTATGGACCACATTCAGGTAGTTCTCCACATAAGTCAACAATCAAAGTGTCTGACAAGGGTAACACTTTGTAAGAGATGGAAAAATAACTGAGGTTGACTGTGAACAGTCACACAGTTGAACGCTGAGCAAACGAAAATCCAGAGGGTAACATGGTAGGGTTTGAACCCGGGACCAAAAGATTATAATTCTAGCGCGCCCTGGCCACTGGGTCACACTGCCGTAAAATTTGAGAACCTCAATAAAGAAGATTAATAAGTTTGATGTTTTATTCCCGTTTCAAAACTACAAAGTTTCAAACCAGTTTCCAGAGGCGGAGTAAGAAAACAAATAGTTTAAATAGGTTCACACCGATTCTCAATTTTCCACAAACCAACAGGATTTATCAAAATGGATCGCTCAAACGTTAGTTTGATTCAGAATTTGATATAGTGGCAAACACTTTGAACATGGCAGTCACGAAGTGTCACGATAGAGCTCATTTCAGCAATTGGACACGTCAATTTCGCATTGCTTGGAATGTTGTGATAATATTCACTGAGGTTTGATCATTCTAAAATTAGACGTCAATTTGGTCAGCTATCTAATCATATTTTCAACTTGATATTTTATTTTTAAACTCAAGAAAACATAGATAGACAAGTACTTCAAGCTGATGCGAGTTAGTGCAAGTTGTAAATAAGACTTTTAAATGGTCGGGAAACTTATCAGTAGATTTTGTTGTAATGCTAGATTTAGCATCAAAGGTAAACTGTGTTTATTGCAGTTTCTCGCAAAGAAAGATTAAATGTTTGTTTGTTTGGCCTTTTTTCTAGTAGGATAATTTCTATTTGAGCTCAATATGAGAGCTGTTATTACGAAAAAAACTGCCCTCGTTCGAATAATAAAAAAGACGATTACGGCGTGAAAAAGAAATCTTCAAATGTCACTCTGAGTTGAATGGGGAAATGTTATTCACGATTCCCTTCATCACATTTTTTCTTCCCATGTCCAAGAAGAAAGTTGAAAACAGATCAAGCTACTGACGCAGAACATTGGCTAGTTTCTTTATAAACCTAAGAAACCTATCAGAATATGGTTAAATCATAACTGGGCTAATCAAAGAAAACTGATAGAGGTTGATTTTGTAAAGGTGCTTGGCGAATTCAAACTAGCTTGACGAAAATTGTACAGCTCTTAGTCAATAATATGCATTATTTTTACACGAACCATTTTTAAAGAGTGTTCTCTAGTGATTGAACATCAAAGTGAATGTAATGGACCTTTCAGCAAAATATAAAGAATCTGTTAATCCGTTTTCACACAAGCACAAGCTACACAACACTGTAAGTTTCTACTGTGATTATTGATAGGCCTGTGCGGGATTTGAACCCATGACCTTTGCGACACCAGTGCAGTGCTCTACTAGCAGAGTTAGCAAGCCCATTAGGAGCTGTAATTATTTTGGCTTCATAATAAACCCGTAAGGTGATGAATCAATGACTGTGAATGTATGAAAGTTATGTATGTGAATTGCGGATTAAGAAATGAATATGAAAGCGATCTGAGCAATAATAAACACTACTTAAGCAGTAGTAAAAAAAAATTCAGGCCTACACTGAGCTAACAAGCCAATTGAGAGCTTTTCATAATGTTGCTTCGTAATAAACCCTTGAAGTGAATATTTGAAAATCATATTAGCTCAGTTGGTAGAGCACTGCACCAGTATTGTAGAGATCATGGGTTCAAATACTGTATATATATTAGCTCGGTTGGTAGACCACTGCACCGGTATTGTAGACATCATGGGTTCAAATCCTGTATATATATTAGCTCGGTTGGTAGAGCACTGCACCGGTATTGCGAAGTTCATTGATTCAAATCCAAACTTTTCAGGCTTTATTTTCACTACTGGTTAAGTAGTGTTAACTGCTGCGAAGTTCTCTTTCATATTAATTTCATAATCCGCAGTTCCCATACATGATTTTCATATATTCACAGTCATTAACTTTCTTTTCTGTTTTGCAGTCAAGAATCTCTGCTACGAAAATTTGAGATAAATTTCTTAGCTTTTATGGCCTAAAACGAAATCAAAGCTAACCAATTTTTTAAAAAAATACGTCGAGAGAATTTAGACAGGGATTTTGAGGTAGACCTTATATCACATTCGGAGATTTATCAACCGAGCTATCGTACTTCTTTCCCTAGCCACGCCAGCGGACGAGGTACTGAACGCGACCGTGAGCGTCCGTACGCTTATCGAGCACTTTCGATACTTCATAAAACTTACTCATGTTTCTTAGCTCTTCTCTCAATCAGGGATTGACTAAAGTGATTATGACTTGTGTTTACGAGGCTTTTATATGCAAGTGTCATTGATAAAATTTATGAGCTTTTCAACTGCAGAGCAATACCCTAAATTAGTGAGTGGCCCGCCCCCTGAGCGGCGTCCCGTGGGCAACTCACGATAAAAACCAAATCTGCGAGAAACGTGAGCGCGCGCGAGGTAGGGAGTCGTCACGAAAAAAAGGAATAACAAACAACGGTTTGCGCAAGCAATTCCAAACCAGTCACACTATTTTTTTCTTTTTTTTTTTTCACTCACCTAATGCGACGATGAAGATTTTTGTTTGAGAATTTTTGGCTAACCGGAGAATAAAATCACTGAAACGGAAAAAGGTGCGAAAATTGCACCTTTTGTTTTACCTTCAACAGCGATGTTTACTTGCTTCAATAAACCAAAAAACAAAAACGCGAGGCCTGACAATAGTCTAAGTAAACCCGCCTTTTCACGCACTCTCGACATCGAGCTGTGTGTCTTCATTCTTTTTTTTTCTTTTCTTTTCTTTTTTTCTGTTAGCAGTGGAACAATTAGCGAAAAGCGAAATCATTTAAACGTGAAAAGGTGCAAAAGACAAATAGTCGATCGACGTAGATCCAGGCGCAATTGGTTAAATAATTATTAAGCCATGCACGAAGTAAATTTAAACAGAAGTCATTTTCAAAGAAGCATAACGCATAAGGCATATTAAACCGAGATAATGCATAGCAGCCGCCCGTTCTCATTGCTTCCAGCTACTCACCGCCGCTTGCTTCCTAAAACATGAGCTAAAACATAAACTTACACGGATATAATAGAACAAGCTGTATTTGAGTAAGGCCGAAACATGCGCGCGCGATATGACAAAAGTTTAGTCAAAGCAGTTGGCGTACTCTTGAAATTTACTGATTTTTCCAGAGTAGGCTACCGTTGGGAAAAAATGTCATCATTGACAATTTGCCTACTGAATCCGATTTGACTCGAGTATAATTTCGCGAAACCGGACGGAAAAATCCCTAAGGCCAGACAACAAAAGGTCATTGTCTTAAAAAATTTAAACCATAACAATAGGCAAAGTTTGATATGAGCCCAGGGTCGCAGAATGCGCTTCGGTAAATGCGCAAATATGGGTACGTTCTCTAGATCTCGCTATTTCAGAGAAGGCTATAGTCCACGGCGGTTAGGTTCGGGGAGTACAGTTTGGCACTAGCCCTATAAGATCTGTATTACTACATTTTTCCCAGAATTTATAGTTGATGCAAAATAGTATATTACCTCATAGATAACGGGAAAAGAAATCTGGAAACTAGCAATTTGTCAGAACCGGACATGATACCAAGAAAAAAATTTATTTTGATTAGTTGCAATCGACAGCCGAATTGATACGGCGCTATTGTTTGCCACAACGAAAACTACATATATTAAAATTTTTCAGAAAAGAAGAAAGGAGCTTTGAATGGAACATTTTGATGAAACGAAAAATAGAGCAAACATACTCTGATATTATTGCAAAACATGCTAATGACAAAGTCTGAAACTTTTTTTCTAAATTTATTATATTTCTCAAGAGAGAAATTATTCATTATTTTGTCAACTTCTTTAAAGTTTCCGGTCGGTCAATCGAGGAAAGTTTAATTAGCACACTGCCTTACATTTTTGATATTTTATTAGATAATTAAAGAAACTCAAAATGTATTTTTGGAGAGTAAATTATGAGGAAATAAAGTTATTAACTCTCGATCGAACATACTTCCTGTGTTGAGTGGTCAAGACTGCAGGAGTTGCAAATCATCACAGAGCCGCAAACAGTTCCTTTACAGTCGCAGTAAACAACCCCAGGGTGTATGTCTCACAATGAAAACGTTATTAATAGATTGGTCGGAGTAACAAAGTCCTCAAAATTTCAAGCCTTGCAGGTGCATCTTTTGGTCACGGCAATTTCAACCCAAATTTTTAGGGAAAACACAATGATTCTACTGGCTCTACACTAAGGAAAGATGTTTCTATATTCGGATCTCACCTACCCTGGTGTATACTTGGTCTACCACAGTGTGCAGCCCTAGTCTTTAGAGGGCTTGTTTAACTATAACGTATCACGAAATATTGTCTAAGAACACTTGTTTGACTAGACTTTAAACGCTGTACGCACGCAAATAATGTTTATAAACACGTCTAATGCATGGGTAGCCGCTCAAATCTTCCAACTTGTATTATTTCATAAACTGATGGTAGAAAATAAGATAAAGAATCATACAAGGAAACTAAACACGTTTTAGAAAATTATGGATGGCAGAAAGAAAACGTCTGTCTTTCCAGTCTCTTTAACATAGATTAACTATATACACACTGTAATCGATTTAATAAAATTCATCAAGCTAAGGAGTACGAAGTGCTAATTTTTTCTCTTTTTGTGTGTCCCCAACCAATTTCATTGGACTTGCCTTGAATGCTTATTTAAGTCAGGCTCTTTTGTTCTCTCAAATTCACGCTGCGTATCGTTTTATCAATTTAGCTTTTTGGGCAAAGAGCCCAAACAGGAAGAGGGAAGTTTATTTTAATATTAATGATCATCATGTATTGAAACCAACAGTTTCTATCGTAACCATAGCTACCAGACGGTAATAAAAGAAAACACGTTTGGCTCAACAGTTCTAGGGTTTGCCACCGAAGAACGTTGGATCTTGGAAGGTAAGAGATGACTGTACTTAATGCATGAAAAACTTGAGTTTGACTTTCACCCCATGGTAAGATTTGATATTCAGCCTTAACTCCTACTTCTGTGTAGTTGAAATAAAACGAAAATTTTCCGAGTTTCCAAATGTAGATCACAAACACTTGGCGAGAAAACAACGTCAGCTGCTTGAAAGAAACAAGATCACTTGAAAGGAACGAGATCATTATCCTTAAATTTTATTTTCTTGAATAAAACATTTACTGTGTTAAATAATAGGAGGAAATGCATCGTTTATTCCGGAAAAATGCGCCTAAACTACGTTTTAAAGCTCCTACAGAGTGCGTGAAGCCCGCTAAATGTTTCATCGTGCACAAATTGTTGATATGATTTTATCACACGGACGGTAAACGTTGTGCTGTTTGTCTAACTTCTGATGACGAAGCCGTCGGAAGAGGAACGAACGATTTTACAAGAATAGGAACTTTTGAAATAATTTCGCGCCATTGTTACTTGTTTATTTAACATTGCTTGGGACAAGTCAGTAAACAATTCAATTAACTATGAGTAATAAGTTTCAAGAAACTGTGTATGACGAAAAAAATGGTCATATCTGCAGCGTCATTAATTTATTTGAACTACACTGTCGACTACTCATTAAAAACTGTCAAGCTAAAAAATATTTAGCAAAAGACTTAAGGATTTGCCATATCGCAGTTTGTTTAATCTGTTTGTCCTCATTGTCAACTTGAATTTGTATTGTAGCTCTGAAGCCCTTGAGGTTCGAGCAAACCGTTCGTATTGCGTGTGCTTGACGTCGCATAAACTTTAATAGATAAATTTCAACACGAATCGCCAGTATTTGCACGAAGACTTCCTTATGGCTGTAGCAAGTTTTCAAACTAAAATTAATAATTATAATAATTTATAGACTTATATAGCGCAATTATCAATATAAGAATTTTCAATTGCACATTACAGTTAAAAGTTAAAAATTGAACCTTACATAGATACTAAAAACTAAAAGAATAAAAAAATAATAATAATAAAATAAAGGTAATAATAAATAAAAATGTTCACGAAGGAGATGTAAAAATATAAAATTAGATACAAAGAATTAAAAAGCTTTTGCAAATAAAAAAGGCTTAATGGCTTTCTTAAACTTGTTTAAAGATTGGGTGTTTCTGATAGAGCCCGGAAGATCTTTCCACAATTTAGTGGCGGCCGCATGGAAAGATCGATCGCCGAGCGTGGTGAGTGTTTTACCCCTGCAAGGAGCAAGGAGTAAGCCGTCATTGGAACGGAAATCATATCTTCCGGTGTCTCTAACAGATATCAGCTCACTTATGTAGGCCAGGGCAAGACCATGTATTGCTTTAAAAGTAGTTAAGATAATTTTAAAAACTATGCGATATTTTACAGGCAGCCAGTGTGGTGACCTGAGCAGAGATGTGATATGACAAAATCTGCTCTCCTGAAATATGAGGCGAGCAGCTACATTCTGGGCTCTCTGTAATTTGTGAAGATGGCACTCAGGAACTCCAAATAGGAGGCTGTTACAATAGTCCAAGCGGCTAAATTTAAAGGCATGAATAAGTGTCTCTGTGCATTCTTTTGTTAAATATTTTCTAATTCTTCTAATGTAATAAAGATAGTAAAATGCTGCAGAATAAGTCTCGGCGATATGATCAACCATAGATAGGTTTGAGTCAAACCAGACTCCAAGGTTTTTAACAGGAGAGTGCGGAGCTATATTTTTTTTTCCAACTTTAATGTGTACAATATCAACTTTGGCGAGCTGCTGCTTCGTGCCAGTTAAAAGAAACTCAGCTTTTTCCTCGTTCAACAATAGTTTAAAAATTACGCGACAGGTTGATGAAAGTCCTTTCTTAATTAGAGAACTAACTTTAAAAACCACAAACAAGTGCAACATTTCTTAAGGCAAAAAGAAAAAAAAAATGCAGTTTTCCCTGCCCGTACAAATTTTACTCAGCCCCTTCTTATCTTCAGGAAGTTATATACGTCTTAAGTTTAACCCTTTTGATTGATACAAAAATAAGAGTGTTATTTTATGTTTAGAGCTTTTTGTGTTGCTTATGCAATGGAAGGCTCGACGCTTAAGGCTAGCAATATTTCCTTGTTAAAGACATTTTCTCCTTTTTTTTCTCCTTTGGAAGCTTAATGTTTGAGTCTTCCTTGCCCTTTTGGTTACTGAACTTTGTAGATAAATAAAGGGTTTAAACAATCGTCGGGATTTCTATTGCATAAAAAAGATGATAATCAGCAGCTTGTAAATGTTAATTAGCCAACTTGTTTAAGATTTTTTTTTTCTCGCTCAATAAGAATATATCATTTCTTTTGCAGTTTTTGTCGAGGTCGAGTCGTTGTCACTTCACATTTGGAACCAAAATTTCTGAATAGAGATTTTTAATGCTGGTACATTCGTTTCTCGATGTGCAGTTAAAGAACACCTAACAATATAATAGGATTGATTATCAACATTTTCAGACGATTTTAGGAGCGAAGTTTGATAAGAATAAAACGTCTGCGTAATTAACTCCAAAAACTGACAAATTAAAGCGAACTTAAAACGGGAACATGACTTTTCTGTTGAATAAAATTTTTATTATTACCAAAGTTACTAAACGTAAAATATTAAAAGCAAGATAAATTTTGCAAGCTGTTTGTCTTTTTGTAGGAATGAACGAAAATTAGGCTGAATAAATAGGCTAAAAATATGCTTGATCTTTCAAATTTTGAGAGTTTTCGGATTGAAAAGTCTAACGTACAACTTAACATCTAGGTATCTGCTTTTCCTAGGGTTTTTCGCCGTCAATCAGACCTTCTAAAAAATTAATCGAAATTTTTACAATGTTGATCTAAGGACTAATTTCGGTGTCTAATACGTATGTTAACATGTGAAGATATTCCTAAGAGACCCAATTCTCTCCATCGAGAGCGAAGCGGATAACATCCACTTGCGCCATTTGCATTAATTTCCACATGGAACTGACAGCTGCAAGCATTTTTTTAAAATTTATTTTCATAATACGTTTTCGTTCATAACGACAGGTCGATTTGGGAAGCTTAATCCACTGCTAGGAGCTGGCGATCAACTTAAAACTTGTGCCATACGCGCGTGATAGAAACAGAAAACCGTTACCTTGAAGAGGGCATGGAATTTGTTCATTTTTCGTGTTCTTAACCTGGACTGCAATATTGACTAACTTCACTTTTGGAAAAGGTGAGTCGCGGAGGGAGACTCTTTTTTTATCCTTCGATTCACTTATGAGTACAACGTCATTAATATATCTCTCCTATTCTCTTTTACTGATACAAAATGAGTTAAAGTTACAAGAACTAGCAAAGAATAAGTCAAAATCCGACATTCAACATCTACCCATGATTAGAACTCATTTTTGAAAAACATTTAAGGAAATTTAACGAAAGTTTTTTAGCGTTTCTTATTCAGAAAATTGGATATTAGATGCAAAACGACTAAAAACTTCGGCAAATACGAATTACTTCATTTAAAATAGTTACATTCCCATCTCTCCTCTCTCAATAACATTTAAGCATGACAAAATGTTATGTTCAATTTTCCCCGGGTGTCATTAGGCGGGAATTTGATCTTTCTGCACCGTACGGAAGCACATTTTAACCGCTCTCAATCATATCAGAAGAACAGTGCTGACATATGGTAAAAAATAGTTACATTTTTTTGTTGTATATTCGTCCATAAACATAGCTTATCTATCAAAATTTAAAATTGCGCATTGTGCAAGTTTAAAAGAAAGTTATTAGCACAGACATGTTCAATGATTAGCTTCGAGTTACTCACCTCAAAAACAGGTGGCATCTGTCGACCGTTAAATTGCCGATTATTTCGATATTTCTGGTTTGGGAAATATAGTGTTGGACATTCTTAATCTAAGTTTACTATTTCCTGGAAAAAGTCGAATATTCCAATGTATACTGAATTTATTGATAGAAACATCTTGAACCCATGTATGAATCTGCTGCGTGGTGCAAGACAACGATGTCTTGTCTCAATGGAAATTAGCATAAATTTCCTCTTTCTATGATGGTCTAAATAACCAGAAGCGATCGTGTAAAACTCAAGCAAGAAAAATCTGACAAGGACCTGTATAATGAAGAAAGAGAAAAAAGGTTTATGAAGAAAAATGAATTTTTTTCAAGACATATCGATCATGAAATAGAAATCGAACTTGAGAAAAATTTGCGGATAGCTTTAATTAATGGCTTTTTCTCTAAAAACCTTGTATCTTCACAAAAGACAAGTGATGCTCGATGCTGCCAATTTTTGTTCTTGTTTCACTTTTTTTTACCGTTTTTGGGAGGGAGACGGCTAAAGCTATTTATCTAGGACCCTATTGTACAAAAAGTTAGGAATTTAAAATATAACAGCGGTAAGCGACATCAACAAAAACAATTAAAAACTTTACTCAAACTTGTCTTGTCCCAGGCACTTTATGTGTTAACCTCCTTTATCTCAGCTGAAATCATGAGGAAATCTCTGAGCGCGGAATTGAGACATAGAAAATTATCCTAAATTCCTATGTTCTCAGATAGGCAAAAATCCGCAAATGAAGGCAGTATTCAATTTTCTCCATTTTCCCGTATTCTCATCGGCGGGCTGGTTAAGTTACGCAGAACCTATAATTTCTCTTTTTTTTTCTTATTTTGTTACAAGACAGCACACCAAAAGTAGAGTTATAAGGAAAAAAGGATTTAATAACCGTTTCCTTATAGACTCCTGTCCTTAAGAAGACCGTAGAAAATGAAATAGAGGCAATGCATAATTCAGGGTACGAATGAAATTTATTAGATGTCTTACTACCTTGATGTACTACGAGCCTGCTGCTTAATGTTCCTACATGATTTTAAAAACCTAATGCTGTAATGTTTCCGTGATGGCTGAAAGGTTCCAAGGATTCTGTTATCGATTATAAAACGACGATGTAATGCCAGTTTCTGAGTGGCCTTGAGTTGTTTTCCTTCAACGGAAGCAGTATTGCTATGGTAGTCAGCGTTTAACTTCCCGAACTGATTTTTTCATGAATGCTAAGTAAAAACCAGGCAAATCATAAATTTACCCTTCGTTAAATGTAAGATGAAAAGTTCAGGATGAAGACTATAACACACACGATGCTTCGCAAAGTAAATCTTGCAAGCTTCACCTCAATATTCTGTATTTCCAGCATCTGCACTTCCTTGATTGTTAATTCCATATTCTACATATTCATGTACTAACTTCGTTTCAAGGCGCCAATGAAACACATTTGACGAAAGATGAATCGTAATCGATGGAAAATAAGTCCATAGAAGCTTTACTCGAACAGTTTGGTTTCAACGTAATTGCAAAAAATAGCACGATTTAATTTATCGCCTGCCTAAATAAAGTATTCGCTACGTCGTTGAAAACGCGAATGAGACCAGTCGACAGTTAACAGACAACTATCTGATAACAACTCGAATAGTAAACAGGGCCTTAAGAGCGACGCTGAATAAGTTCCCTGAAAAATGCAAGCCGCTTAACTTAGGCAAAACCCCATGTCCTGAAAGCTGTCTTTGAAACAATTTCACTATTCTTTATTGGAACTTTTTCTTGAATATATGTACAGTTCTTCGCCTCAGATGCAAAAAAAATATGTAACGACTGTTGAAAAAACTTCGTCCATGCATAAGTTCTAAAGATTGTTTGACAGTTTTCAATTCCAGAAAATAAACCATCCGTGCATTGAGACTACTACAATTGCAATTTAATCACACCTAATGAGAACTTAAACAATTTTAAGTGTAACTTGAAAATTCCAGCAACTTCCACCGAAGAATTAGGCAAGCTGGAAAAATATAGGAGATAATTTATTAATGAAGTCATTTGGTGTCTTATAGAAAGACATAAACTGGTGTCTGTCTTGTCTGTCATCTTGAACAAACATTTACTATGCTGAATAATGGAAAAAATGCATTGTTTATTCTAGTAAAAGTGCGCCTAAACTATGTTTTAAAACTCCTACAGAGTGCATGAAGCCGGCTAAATGTTTCATTGTGCACAAATTGTCGGGATGATTTTATCCTACGGACGGAAAACGTTGTGCTTTTTGTCTAACTTGTGGTGACATAGCCGTAGGAAGAAAAACGAACGATTTTACAAGAATAGGAACTTTTGAAATAATTTCGAGCCATTATTGCGTGTTGATTTAACGTTGCTGGAGACAAGACAGACGACAATTCAATAAACTATGAGTAATATGAAAAGGACTTAAGCAAGTTTCAAGGCAGTGTGTATGACGAAAAAAAATAGTCATATTTGCAGCTCCATAAATTTATTTGAACTACAATGTCGACGACTCATTAAAAACTGTCATGTTAAAAGTATTTGGCATATCAGCGTAAATTTACATCGCATTTTGTTTAATCTGTTTGTCCTCCTTGTCAACTTAAATTTGTATTGTAGCTCTGAAGCCCTTGAGGTTTTAGCAGATCGTTTGTATTGCGTTTTCTTGACGTCCGTGAAGTATGGTCATCGTGGCTTTCGCGCAAGATGGAGCTGTATAAATATTCATAGTAAATTCCAACACGAATCGTCAGTATTTGCTCGAAGACTTCCTCGAGGTTAGAGCAAGTTTTCAAACTAAAAATTACGTGACAGGTTGATGAAAGTCCTTTTTAAATTAGAAAACTCACTTTCAAAACCACAAACAAGTGCAACATTTCTTAAAGCAAAAAGGAAAAAAAAAGGCAGTTTTCCTTGCCCGTAAAAATTTACTCAGCCCCAACAGATGTTAGTGTTATGTTCCATTGCCACGCGCTCTGAGTAAGGAAACGAGACCAGATTTCCTGATTTCCTAATTCATGTACCTTTCGGTTACGTCGTCGAGTCTTCGGGGCATAAAGTACACTGGTACTTTCTTTTTCCTTTAAGTCGACGATCGGTAAGGCATTTTAAATGTTTTGAAACATTATATTAAACTGCAGATGAGAAGATCCTCGATGAAGTCTTTTTTTTTCTAAGGAAGGACGATAAAAGTAAAGGAGAAGAGGTGATGATGGCTTTCTTAAATATATTTACACCGATAGAGGATGCGTCTGTTATTGACTCATCGTGCAAAAGACGGCTATCAGTTCCCAAGGAATAAAAAGATTTTTCATCAGTCTAAGGACACTTATTGGCTGGAGATTTTCGGCTGCTAGAGAGCTTTCTAATTTAAGTTAATTAACAACTCCTTCAAACGATTTTCATCAAGGTTTGATGAAAATAACATCACTTTCGTCTTTTCAAATCCAAAAACAGACAGTACAGAATATTTGAAACAGGATCATGACTTTTCTGTTAATTTTATGTTTATTATTGCCAAAGTTGTTTAAAAAAATAATTATAAGTCAAACATTCGAGCGCGATAAATTTTGCGAGGTGTTTATCTTATGGTAGGAATGAATGAAAAATGCACGGGATGCATTTTTTGATCTTTCAAATTTTGAAAGTATTTGGATTAAAAGTCCAATAAAACTTCAACGTTTAGGCATCTGTTATCCTAAGAATATGGAGTGAGCATAGCGGAAAACAACCATTTGGGTCATTTGCGCTAATGCCCACATAGAACTGACAGCTGCTGAACGCTTTGTTTCATGTATTTTCCATCGTTCGATTCATTTGAGTGCAATGTTATTTCATATATCACTTTCATTCTCTTCGCTGATACAGAAAGAATAAAAGTGACAAAATAATGTATTTAATATATTTCCATAAGACGCTTTCTTCATAAAAATAGGCAATAGGTCGGTTTGGGCTCCTAGGGCCACTGCTGGGAGCTGGTGATCGACCTAAAACTTGTGGCATACGTGGGGATAGATATAGAAGACCGTAATCATGAAGCCAACATGGAATTTTTCGCATTTTTCATATTCGTAGCTTGTGATGACTTGCTTGATGTTTGGCAAAGGTGATTGGAAAACTGCCAATCATTTTCCATCGTTCGATTCATTTATGAGTGCAATCTTATTTCATATATCACTTTCATTCTCTTCGCTGATACGTATACAGAAAGAGAAAAAGTTACAAAATAAACTGAGTAAAGAAAAGAGCCACGTTCAACAGGAAAAAATAGTTTTTGCCGAACCCCACTTATATTCACAAAGACTGAGACACATAACAAGTGGCATCTGTAGACAATTAAAAGGAAAATATAACTTGACTACTCTCCGTCAGAGATGTATAATGTTTGACTTCTTTCGTTTTAAATTTACTTATCTTTCGGGAAAAAACAATGGCACGTGTCAATGTGCTTAAGCATAAATTTCCTCTTTCCATGATAACCGGTCTTAATAGCCATAGTTGATTATCAAATGCAATTTTTTTATAACTTCTGCACCATGACTTAGATAAGAAACTTGAAAAAAGATTGGCGGGTCGCTTTTCTTTACGGGTTTTGTCCTATCTCCCCCAAAATAATATCGCTCCGGAGAATTCATAAGAATGCCCTGCACGACTTAACGATATGCACCATAAGTATAAAGAGATGAAATGAATAAGCCAGAATATGTGCCAGTCTATTTTCATTTCTATTTTAAGTTTTTGTTGGTAAGTAGATTTTGGCAACTCGATCTGTTTCAATTTTCCATCACATTTCGTGCAACTTTACATATAGTGGTTAGCTTTCGGGTTTTTTGGAGATGAACCTGGTGTGTTAGAAATTTAATTTCTACAAAGTCGTTAATCGTCGTTAATTTTCTTCAAAGTCGTAGTAGTCCTGAAAACTTTCGCATATTTTGAACTTTAGCGATCAGTCTGCTTCCCTTAGCATTTTTTTGAAGAAAAAATTTACATTCCTTCCGAGAATCCTTTGTCATTCGCGTTAAGTACCTGTAGTTTTTTAATTGAACGTTATAATGATTTACACATCCAGATGTAGATGCTACTCAAGGGAAGTGATCGAAGTTGTTTTTTCACTCATAAAAACTCTCATGCAAAAAATTTCTTAGCTAAGTTATTTAGAAAATAATCCTCGATAAACTCCTTTTTTTGTCTTTTTTTTTGAAGATGAATGTTAAAAATCTTTTATTTCTAACTTTTTTATGATATTTTTTTTATCAAGACATGGAAGGAAACATTGATTGACTCGATTGCACTGCGGCGGTGATAATATCATCATATCTTATGCAAATTTTCTAACAGTTTTCTGACAGTTTTCAGATGATTCGAAATATCTTAGTTCCTATCACAAGGAAATGATAACTGCCCGAATCTGCTATTTGTATGGAGATGCCTGTGTCGTTCAAATCGCTATTGTTGCAACTGGGTTTTACATGTAGTTATGCCGCTGACAAGTTACGATTTATACTCTCAAATTCTCAATGTTTACGAACGTCCAATCGAGGTTTTCCTGGTTTTTTTTTTTTTTGATTGTTTTTACTTGAGAATGCGCGGAAATCTGCTGACAAGAAAAATATCCATTTCTCGTCTTCTTTGAAGCGACCGACGGAAACTTCATGGAGAAATATAGCGTCACGCCATCGTGATAACGTACATGTTTATGACAAATGACCGGTGTGAGGATAGTTTCGTGTAGATCAGCCGACTTCAGCATGTTTCAAATGACATACAAGTATAACAGTGTATTTTCAGAAGATTTTGGATTACTCAAATTCCCATGAATGCAGCAGCACTCGGAGTCTGGATGATATGCACACGATTTGAGGTGTATGTTTGTAGTTACGTTGAGTAGTCCTCCATGAAGGCTGATCAATTTTTTTTTAAAGATGACAACCAGAGGCGAGATTTCTCTTCGGGATATTGCCCATAAGATAACATTCTTTCAAAGCCTCGCACGTTTCATATGTCTGAAGCGTCTGTTGTCTCTTAAAAGTAAAGGTAGCTTCTATTCCAATCAATATACATTTAGTAATTAATGTAAGTACAATGTCGAAACTACTCAGATGTGACGAACAAAACCATGGAAAACCACGCACGTCACAGGAACCAAATATTGCGAAATTTACTTTGAACCTGGATGGATTAGTTTGTTAGGGAATGCGCGATCAAGGGATGCCGTCAACCCATAATGAGGCGTGCTACGAATGGTACAGGTTGACTGGATGGCAGTAATCCAACATTGGCTGAAGGCGCATTTAACAGAAGAGTTTGCTTCCGATATACTAGTTTGTGTTACGGTACTCGAGATTGCTAATGAAACGAATTTTAATGACTAGTAACTGATGATCACCGCGTTAAAGAACAATGTTATTGATTTTCAGCCGAGAAAAACTCTCTGAAAAGCATCGCAAGCTCTCCCCGTCATGTCGGAGTCACGATTAATGCCAGTAAGAGAATATGAAAGGCATAAAAAAAATAAGGAGAAAACAAGGATGCTGAAGTTTATATTGTGAGCATCCTAACCATCTACAATCTTTTGTTTTCGTGTTCACATACTGTGACTGATTCATTTCGGATAAGACTGCTATTTATCAGTTTAAGCAATATAACAGAAATACTATTAAACATTGTGCAATTAAGTCTTGAAAAAAAAAAAAGGCATATGACAAAGTAATCTGGAGAACTTTATAATCAATTTACTTTATCAACTACAGTAGAGATAGACTAAGAAAGGTTTAAAAATCTTAAGCTGCGTCTGCAAGAAAAGTGTCGACTAATCGACATATCTAAGGAGCCCAGGACTAATTAACTACCTCAGCCTCCCTGCAAAGAAATTTCACTTTCACAAAACATGCGAATAAGTAGATGATGGATGCTAGTACAATATCATGATGAGAACGATGTTTTAATTCAAGCAATTTTTCCCCAGTTTAAAGCAAAATGAAATGAATAATTGATTCCTTTAATCAAGAAAAGGAAAATAACAAGCCAATTAGCAAGAAACGAACAGTGAGGGAGAGAATCATAGCTGCCGGCCACATGTCTTCTGAAGATATTTTAAACAGCTTTTCCGCTAAAAATGTTAATTCATTTTCCTTCAGGTTCAAGCACAGTGGTCTTCATAACAGGGAGAAAAAGGGAAAGTAAAAGAGAAATATTAGGGAAAAATTCAATCTGAGACCTTTCAATACATATCGATCGCTCACTTAAGAATGGTTTTGACTTGTCGCTTTCCAGTTCTGCTAACGCTGTGCCAAATGTTTTCCGGACTAATCGCACAGCACTGCAGTCGTCAAGTTTCCGTGTATGAAATGATGCTTCAACGACACATCTTCAAGATACTCATAGTCGAGACCTCTAACACACTTGAGTGTCTTACGGCCTGTAACGACGAGAAGAGATGTCAAAGCTTCAACTTCGTCGTTTCCAAGAACATCTGTGAGATGAATAACCGCACTAAGGAAGCCAGACCTGAAGACTTCGTCCTTGACTCTGATCGGTATTATTATGGAAGAGTTAGAAACAGAGGTTTGTTATTAGTAGGAGAAAGAGAGAAAGTAAAACATTTCGAGGGAGAGATGCTGACCTTTCTGCTATAGCTGAAAGCAAGCGTTGGACAATGTTTTTTATCATTATTTGTACCCTCGAACAGAAAGTAAGCAACGGAAATGTTTTATTGATTATCATTATCTAGTTATTTAAAAATTTCTTATACATTTATTTATTTATTTATCTGTTTCTCTATTTGTTTGTATTTTCTTATCAAAATCCTTTACGTTTTTCTTCGTTTAAGATCTGTGAGTCATCCGCAACTGTCAGTTTCTTTTTTCAGAAAAGTTACTGTAAACATATTCTTGTCATCGTTCAGTTCCACTGGGATCCATTCCCGAGCTTCCTGCTGAATCGTGTAAAGAAATTAAGGCCAGTGAAGGAGAACAAGCGGTCAGCGGCAACTACTGGTTTAAATCAAATCTACCTAAATATGCCGTTTTGGTTCACTGCGATATGAAAACGGAAGGTAAAGCATAAAATTGCAAAGTGAAATCTAAATCAATCATTATTCATTATTTAATTCACTGATAAATACAATTATTTATTTTCCTCACTCACTCGTTCAATTTCTCCCTGAACGAATGCAGGGAATGTTCAGTTTCGTTCCTTTCTTTAAAATTATTATAATAATAATGAGATGGTTATGGAATTTAGCAGTGGACATTCCACAAGGTAGCCCCTCTTTGAAAAGTTGGTTTTTGTGGAGGGAGGAAAACCAGAGGACCCGGAGAAAGATTTGCGTAGCTAGGACGAAAACCGACAACAAACTCAACCCACACGTGACACCAGGTCTGGGAAACAAACCTGAGCCACAACGTTGGGAGTCGAGCACTCTCACCACTGCGCCATCCCGGCTCCTCCAGAAAGAAATAGAATTTTGAACTAATTGTTTACGTTGCAACTACTATTAAATTTGTGCTAGGATATGGAATCCATGACTGTCTCAACGAATCGGCAAACTGTTTTAATACGGTTGGATCGTACAACAGTGTTTGTAAAGATGGTTACCAGGGCGCCGGAAAAACCATTTGCACGCCAGAGGGTAAGTAGTTTGGTAGCACGAAAGTTATAAATTGTGACGATTAAGAGCTTTAGTTTTGCTTAATAGTTTTTTTTCTTTTATATAACTATTTAGAATGTTTAAGCTACTCACTTCTGACCAGTGGAACAAGGAAAACCACCTACGACACACCCCCGGGAAAAGAATCTTGCGACAACGACCTCAGTGCGGGCTGGTTTCGTTTCCAAGGAGATGCAGGAACGAAGACGCCAACCAAATGTGTGCCTTACAGAAAATGTGGCACTGACTCCACGGGTTGGCTAGACGGTTATCATCCAACAGTAGCAGATGGAAAGGTCAGGAGGATGGTTTGCTCTCGGGATCGTACAGACTGTTGTAAACATCCATTTTATATTAAAGTGCGAAACTGTGGATATTTCTATGTTTACCAACTAACGTCACGAACATCCTGCAACCAACGCTATTGTAGCACTGACTGATAATTATGCTAGGATCAACCACAGAAAGGTCTAAAAATAACAGAGACTAAGTGAAGAGGGGGTAGGAAGGAAGGAGGTGGTATCGTAGTTTGATCTCAGTCATTGATAAAGACTCAATAACGTCAACTCAGAAGGATCTAATCAAACATAAATAGATTGAAAAGAAAAATTCCTAAGAAAGATGGAAGAGCGGCCCCACTTTAAACTTGCCATTGTAGATCATCGTCTAAAAGGTAGAGTTAACTTTACTAAACAGCAATCCAGGTTGTTAGAGTCCAAAATGGCGGAGAGCACATGATTATACTTCTCAAATGACTGTCTTAATCCAAAGTGATATAATTTATAGCACATAATCTAGCCAGGGGAAATTCCTTATCATCTTTCCTTTAAGTACTGAGTTACCAGGGGCGCTCTCCTCTCCCTTCTTGAACGCAACCGGTTAACAAACACCATCTATCCAAGAGCAAATGTGTAAGTTTTGCATTTCGAGGTCCAACATTGTGGCACAATTAAAGGAGGAGAAGGCTGGGTGAATAAGGTTCTCTTGTGTTTCAGTATTTTGAGAATTTGAACATCACTGGATAGACTTGTGCAAATTAGGCTTTGAAACAAATTTATCGGTTGTTCCTAGCCTGTTACATACGCTGTTGAGGAACCTTAAATTTCATCAAATCGTAATAAACTTATTAGTTTAAATTATGGGTCAACACGCATTCCTTGACCGAATATTCGCCACCAAGAGTTTGAGAATATTCCTAGTAAGATTTTCTTGCGGATTATTTCCTAAAATTAGGGGGAAGCAAATTGTTTTGTTCATAATGCTACGAGAAGGGTATTTTCGATTTTCAAATGTAGGCTTTTTATGAACACGCTGCCAGAAAGAAAATTTGTCAAAATAATTATGGGATGGTGAACCTTTAACTGAAACATTGGGCCTGTTGTGGTTCTTTACATGGATCATACACGGCGAATTCTTGAAAGAGTTCGTCGAGGGTAAATTTTGATTAAAGTTTTCCGTTAAAATGTGTAAGTTGTAATAAAAAAGACCACATTTCGATGTTTGCTTAACGTCATTATAAAGTCAGTACAAAAAAGTAAATATACATTGTATGAACACAATAGAAAAAGTAAAACAATCATTAAATAATCATATCAAGAAGAAGAAAAAATAAAAAAATAGAGCGTTGAAGTATTTGCACGTAACGTTACGTAAAAACTTCACCACGAACGGAGTCCATTTAAGTGTTAACTTTGGTCTCAATTCCTAATGAGGAGAATTTAAAAAATCAGGCAGTCAATCTTTGATCATGTTGTTGAATGCGTTGCTATAGATGTCGAGGTGTGTATATTTTGCGTCGGTAGTTTACTGTTTTTTTGTACTGTTTTTTGGTCAGATCATATCTCAAACTTATTTTTTTGAGGATTGCAGCTCAATTACTAGATTTAGGCAAACAAGAAAGACGAGTTATTAATGTTATCAACAGAATCATCCAGATGAGTTTCCCCCGCAGTAATTCTTGTAAATAGTAAATACTGAATATTTAGCTAAAGGTTTAGTTTAATGTAACAATAGTGTAGCAGAATACGTTGGGAAAATGTTGCAGAATTACTTTTTTAAAGATATTATCAAAGATATGGAGCTTGTATTAGACCCGGTTCTCAAAACTCCAAATGTTGAACTACGGATGAACTTCCCTTGTTTAATAATAAATGAGAATTAACTGACAATCATGAAAATATTCCCTTAAATAGCACTTTAAATCTTCTATTTTGGAAAAAATACAAATTCCAGATGTGGGAATATTAAAAAACAAAAGACAGGAAAATAACACGAGAGGAAAAATTTAAATAACCGCTCAAACTTGCGAAAAATCTGAGTTTGTGGTTGGCTTGTGACGTTTCGTTCATGCCAGGAGTCTCATTGGACAATTTTTCGGAATGATGGAGCAAACTTGTAAACCATATTGTCATTTTAGGTCTCTTTCGGGAACTTATGATGTTGGCAGTCTGATTCTGTATCGCTGAAGTACTACGTGTAAAGATAATATCAGAGGAAAATTTAGGAAACCAAAAAAAAAAACATTTTAAAAAATGTTTGCGAAAGAGACTTTCGATCAAATAAAACGCTCAGTCACACAAAGAAGGAATAACTTTCCACAGTTAAATTAAGTTTAGAGTAATTAGTTATATGCCATAGAATGCTTGAATGCAGCCCACATCCCCCTTTCTTGTTTTTTTCTTTTACTCAGAATCTCACGACGTTAATGAAATACTTTTTTTCAAATAAATACTTATGCAGGCGTAACACTGAGAAAACGTTTGGACAATAACCCTTAGCCTATGGGCAGGCAAAACCCACGAGATTTGAGGTGAAGAGCCTAACGTACGTACGGAAAGTCCGTGAGGTGTCTTGCATAACCATCACTGCATAATTAGATTTTGACAAAAAACTTAATGTTTTACAAACAAAAATTAAAGCATTCATATCATTTTTTCGCCAATGCCCATGAAATTTCATATAAATCTAACATAATTAGAAGAAATGGGTACACTTGAAAATACTTGAGGAAAATGAGAAGAGGAAATGAATTTAAAAAAAAAGAGAAAAATATTATCTGAAAACATTTTTAAAGATAAACCATTATCTCTTCTTTGTAGCCTATTGTGAAAATATTTACTTATTTTTATTTCAGAGATCATTTACTGTGATAACATTTATTCATTACCCAAGGTAGGAAAGCTCTTCAAATCACATATCGATTAATTTCGCTTTTGTGAGAACGCTTGACTATGAATAATTGAATTGGGTGTAAAATATGAATAAAATCAGAAAAATTCCATTTCCTCCAGAAATGCACGGCATGTATTATCAAACCTCCTACTCTGAAAATGTGCGGTTTTCAACTGACTACATTCTTACAAAGTATGTAGATATGAAATGAAATAAATGTACCCACGTTTTCCTGCCGGTGATTACAAACTCAGTCTCAAATAGAAAAAAACAATTTCAGTGCTGCATTATTGATGAGTAGCATAAATTGTAGTCATGTTCTCAGTTGAAATGATTCAGACATTGGCTTTTTTCCACAACAATTACGCAGAGGCCTAAAGGGGAAGGTGTACACTCTTTGTTGGTAATTTATTTTTTACCACCGTCGCGCACCCAGAAAATTCTTAAACTATAATTTTACATCTTTTTACGAGTACCATTGCCTTTAAAAAGGAATACGTTTCACCTTCTTTAAAGAGGCACTTCTGTGGAATCTATAAGTATTTTTCACTGAGTTTTGTAAGCTCCTGTGTAATAGATTCTGCAGGAGTGTTATGGAACAAATTTTATCTCGGAAACTAAAAAATAATACATGAGAGAAGTTCAAAGGAACATGTTGACAACAGAGTAAAGGAAAGAATAACCTAAAATAACTGATCAGGAAAAACAGGACGCTTTATTAAAGCTTAAAGAAATGTTTATCACTAACTTCTGTACTCAGAATCGCATAACAATGAAGATAAAGCTTTCTTTCTCTAAAGGATTACTTTGTTAGGTGTAACAATTAGAAACTGTGGAGACTTTGGGGAATAAGCCTTTGTTTTGCAACAGGCAGCTGGAATCTCTCACGCAGAAATGTGCTCATAAACGTAATGTACCCAACATCGCTACTATCAATAGGGTATAACGAGGAAGTGGTGATGAAAAGTCCACAAAGGATCATTTTAAAACTCTATTTCCAAACATTTTTTGATTCTAAAATAATTATAATATTTGGGTACATGGAAAAAAAAACAAAGACAAAAATTAACCACCAAAGGAGAAAAAATAAAGCAGGTCAAAAATGAATGGATGATCAACATTCAAATATATCAGAAATAGGGACTGATCATACTTCTGTGAAGCGTATTACAATAATAACTACCTCTGTCTCTTGTGGAGATCCTGCATAGTGATCTCTTCTCTTCAGTTGCTTGTATTGTCTTTTGCCATGAAGATTGGTTGCGATATTAACTTGGTTAAAAATAGAATATTAATGAACTTCGATAACTTCCATGGCTATCTTATTTCCTAAAACTTTACACAACTTATTCTTTTATTTCGTTTCTTGAAAATTTGCCGCTTAAAATTATCTACACTAGTATGGTGTTGAATCAAAATTAATCAAAATTCCACAATTTCCACAAAACAATTTTGGTGTTTAATAAACTTAATTAACTGTGACTCTCGAAAACCAAAGAGAGCAAATTTTCGACATATATTATTCAAGACTGTGCAGCATAAATTCTACGTAGTGCATCAGTTGAAATGATCGATGACTGGACACTGCACGCACAAAGTTTCTTATTCAGTGAAGTCGCGAAAAACTGTTTCTAATCAAGACATTCAAAGCAGAGGTCGTTTGAATAACCCCTTATCATTTACACGAGCGTAGTATTTCATAACACATTCTAAAAATGGTTCTAATCCTATTGCTCCATGTCATTTGCACTGCGTTTGTTTTGGTGTATGCTAAACCAGAAGGTAAGGCGCTCATCGTCTTTTCCTATCGTCTTGAGCTTTCGTGTTTCAGTTCTTTTCAAATTTTCTGGTGGATTCATATCAACAGGATATCAAAACTTTTTAGGGTTTTCTCTGATCTCCCGAAGAGGAGTCATACTTATTTTTTTGACTACTTTATTGGTTGGTGCGCAAATATCTCTAGTCACTCTCATGTTTTTAAGAAAACCTCTACGTAAAATAGTTTTAACTTATTTGTACGTCTTGACATGATGTGATTTTGCAGAAATTAGAACTGATTTCAGCGAAAAATTATCACACTGTTACTTGTGGTACCACAAGAATGACGTAAATAGACTATCTTCAAACGGAACGCACGGTGATGCAATAGGGTTATGCAAGGTCAAAAACTATTATGCTTCTAGATTTGCCTCGGTAAATCCTTATTAATGTCAGTCGATTGATAATTAAAGTAGCGTCAGCCACGATCAATAAACCCATCCTGTCGAAGCTTATCCCGATTCCTTGGCATTAAGCGACCAGGAGGATTTCTAATCCTTCTCAGATGGAATGCCGGTTCATCGCAGGGTTTAACCCCAAGCATTCCGTCGTGTTTCCTAATACTTAAATAGTAACCATTTGTAATTCTGGCTAGAGAGAAGGGTGTCATTGTCGTCGCATTGACACCGGCTACTTCAAGCCAATATTATTTTACCTCATGGCTTTTCATGGTTTTTGCAGAAACATGTCGCATCATTCAATTCGCGCGTAAAGTAAACGAAAAGGCTCTTGAAGGTCACACGATTGCAACGATTAATTCAAACAATGTCGACTTTTGTGAGATCCAGTGTTTCCTTAACCACGATTGCGTCTCTTAAAACTTTGGGCCAACTGAAAACAACGGTGACACATATGTATGTGAACTGAATAACTCAACAGATAACAAAAGATTGAAACCTAAAGCGATGTACGTATACAGCGAAACAGAGGTAGGCTGTTACTTCCATTCTGTTTTGCTGTAAGGTTTCTGTTAATTCATTTTTATTCCTTCATTCACGCACTCTTTAATTCGACATCAGTTAGTTTCATTATGACACTGATTTATCTTTAGTTCGTCATCTTGTTTCTTCTTTTACCGATCTAGGACTCCTGCCGGTCAAATCCTTGTTTAAACAATGGCAAATGTCAGTACGGTTTTACAGTCAAAACTTTCCACTGTCTGTGTACCATTGGCTTTACTGGAGAATTATGCGAAAGGGGTAAATATTTTGATCAAGTAGTAGGGTAGGGTGACCGCATTAAATGTGGTTTTTGTCGACGTCAGCTTATCATTGCCGGCGTGACGTCACATAGCAACATAGGACGCATCTCGCTAGGAATTTTTAGTGGACCCCATAAGTAAAAAAATTGGAAAAAAGAAGCTTATAAAAAATATGCATATGTTTGCGTTATTATTTTTTCTAAGTTGCCGTATGAGTGCATTTTCACATTAGCTAATACGTTGATGGCTCAGAATCTAAACAGGTTTTCGTCTCTTTTAAGATCCCTCCCTTAATCATTTTGTGTTCCCAGATATCGATGAATGCAAAGATGCAGCCATGTCCACTTTAGCTAACCGCTTTACGACGCGGAATCTAAAGAGTTTTTTTTTTGCTACTAAGACGAACCTCTAAATTAATGTCAACGTTGGGAGCTATTTGAGAGATGTTAATGCAAACTGTACCAACACTAATGGTTCTCATAAATGTACTTGTAAGGAAGGATACACTGGGGGTTGGACAGTCATGCCAAGGTACAACAGGTTAATCTAAACAAATTTTGGCATTTGGTAGGATCTCATCGACTTAGAATCTAAACAGGTTTTCGTATATACTAAGGTTTTTCTTGTAAAGAATTTGTGTTAACGGATGTCGATGAATGTAACGATGGAAGCCATACTTGTGATGATAATGCAAATTGTTTCAACGCTAATGGTTCGTATCATTGCACATGTAAGGAAGGATACACTGGAGATGGACAGTCATGTCAAGGTGAAAAAGAGTAGCTTACACTATCGAAACAAGCAGCTTTGCACATAAACAATTGCCCATGGAAATTAGCCCACATTTTAGAGGCCTGTTTTCACGCACCACTGTCGTATTTCTATTACATTACCTCTTATACATCACTCATGCTTCTAGATATCGACGAATGCAGCAGTGGAAGCCATGATTGTGACGTAAATGCGAATTGCACCAATACTAATGGCTCCTATAGCTGCACCTGTAATGAAGGATACTCTGGAAAAGGAGATTCATGCCAAGGTAAAATTAGATTAAACTTAATTAAAAATTTAGAATAATTATTCATCACCCATAATTGCCTTGTTATCCAACAAATTGGCTAAGATTTTTTTCTCTATTCAGTTACCCTCTGCAAATCTATTGTGTTCACAGATATTGATGAATGGAACTATGATAGTCATGTTTGTGATGCTAATGCTAACTGTACTAACACTAATGGTTCTCATTATTGCATATGTAAGGAAGGATACATTATAATTGGACATTCTTGCCAATGTAGATTAGATAAGCGATACTTTATGTCGTGAAAAGCAGCTATCCATAGCAAGTATTGTATTCGTAACTAGGCTCATGATGAAGAGGCAACGTAATGATTTTCACGCCCCTACCTCGTATTTCTATTAAGTAACGGGTTTCATCATATGCATACATTCACATTTTTCGAAGGTTTAAAATATAGTGAATGCGGATATTTTGCGAAAAATAACACTAAACTAAACCACACGTGAATAATGATCAGTGCCTATATTTTATATGCGGTGCCCTAGGTAGTAATATGATGACCGCTGGCCGGAAACGGAGAGCACCCAATATTAGGACACCCTCGATTTCGGATACTACGAGCTCGTGCGTAAATACCATACAGAGAGACTTTCTATGAAGTATTCTATATCTATATCATTTGTACCACTAGATATCGATGAGTGCCTCAATAGAAGCCATGCTTGTGACGTGACCGCAAATTGTACCAACACTGACGGCTCTCACAACTGCACTTGTAAGGAAGGATACACTGGGGACGGACAGTCATGCCAAGGTATGATCATCGCATTAGACTTCGCAAATAAAAAAAAACTCTTTCCTCAAAAGCTTGGAAATTTGATGTTTGTTTCTGTCAAGTAACGTTATGGCAATTCATTTTTGTTCTCAGATGTCAACGAGTGTAGCGATGGCAACCATGTTTGCGATGTTAATTCAAACTGTAACAACACAGATGGTTCTCATATTTGTACATGCAAGGAAGGATACACTGGAGATGGACAGTCATGTCAAGGTTAATAAGAGTAACCTACAATATTTTAAAACAAGTAGCTTTGCACATAAGCTTTCGCCAACGGAAATTAGTCCACATTTTAAAGGCCTGTTTTCACACACCACTCTCGTACACTCTATTACATCACCTTTTATGCTTCTAGATATCGATGAATGCAGGGATGAAAGCCATGATTGTGACATAAATGCGAATTGTACCAACACCAATGGCTCCCATATCTGCACCTGTAAAGAAGGATATACTGGAAAAGGAGGGTCATGCCAAGGTACAATTAGATTAGACTTTGAAAAAAAGCAGAATACCTGTTCATTACAAATAATTGCCTTGTTATCCAACAAACTGGCTAAGATTTTTTTTCTCTTTTCAGTTACAATTTACAAATCTATTGTGTTCATAGATATTGATGAATGCAACGATGATAGTCATGTTTGTGATTCTAATGCTAATTGTACTAACACCAATGGTTCTCATAATAGCATCTGTAAGGTTGGAAACATCATAAATGGACAGTCTTGCCAATGAAGAATACAACAGCGATATCTAATGTCGAGCAAAGCAGCTTTTCATAATTAGAATTGTCTTCGTTACTGGGCTCATGATCAAGAGGCAACGCAATGGTTTTCACGCCCCGGCCCCGTATTTCTATTTAGTTACGGATGTCATCATACGCATAGATACACAATCTTCGCTGGTCTAAAATATAGGCGCGGATATTTTACGAGCTGTTTAATATTTTTTCCGAGCCCTGAAGGAACGAGAATAAAAGAAGGCAATGAGCAAGATTTCTTCTCGTATTATATGCTAAACAATCGAAAAGGGATTTATCATTCCACTATTATTAGGAATATTTTTCTCGAACATGCGGCCATGCTCGGACAACCACCCCCACCATACTCCCCCCTCGCTTTTTTAAATAGTATAGATACAAGGAAAATCTGTTTCTACTACCACACTTTTTTCTTATAACTTTTCAACCTTCAACAACAGCGTAATTAGTACAGCAAAACAATTTTGTTTTCCATTCCAGATTTTTTTATGTTCATGTGCTTGCAGAGTTCCTTTATGTATTATCTATTCTTTTGATTTTTGTCCTATTGCTGAGATAACTTAAGAAGCGCCCCTCTCGACCAATCGACAAAGCGCCCACCCGACAAATAAGTGCCCCCTTCCCCTCTCCCTCAAAGTTTTTGTCGAAACTTTCCATAAGCGCCCAAGCACATATTGAAAATGTCTATCATTTCAATTATTGAAGTACACACAATATCGGCTGAGGAACTAAACGTGAATCTTGCGGAGTTTATTCACTGTTTTCAACTAAAGACAGAGACGATTATGAACACTCAGGCTTAACATGCCTGGCTTCAAGTATCGAGAGGTATTTTGATATTTTTTGCCAGCTGATAGTATGTTGCATTATTTCTATCGAGAAAGGACGTTTGAATGGTTTAAATCTTTCATGATCGATTTATAAACCATTGTCTGTTTGACAGTTAAATGTTATAAAGGAGGAATTTACTCTCCTTACGTACATGTAAACTTTATAATAAACCTCATACATCACGTAAAGACTGTCCTTACGGTACATAAACAATCGTTGCTGTATATAAAAAAATCTTACTCGTTTCTTGCGCTCACTCCCTCGATTTCCGATACTACGAGTTCGTGCGTAAATACCATATAGACAGATTTTCTATGAAGTATTACATACCTATATTATTTGTAATACTAGATATTGATGAGTGCCTCAATAGAAGCCATGCTTGTGACGTGACTGCGAATTGTACCAACACTGACGGCTCCCACATCTGCACCTGTAAGGAAGGATACACTGGGGACGGACACTCATGTCAAGGTATAATCATTACATAAGACTTTGCAAATAGCAGAACGAAGTTTCCCACAAATAAAAACAAAACTCTTTCTTTAAAAACTCAGAAATTTGATGTTTGTCTCTGTCAAGTAATGTTTTGGCAATTCCTTTTTGTTCTCAGATGTCAATGAGTGTAGCGATGGCAACCATGTTTGCCATGTCAATTCGAATTGTAACAAAACAGATGGTTCTCACATTTGTACTTGCAAGGAAGGATACACTGGAGACGGACAGTCATGTCAAGGTGAATAAGAGTTGCCTACACTAATTAAAACAAGCAGCTTTGCACATAAACTATCGCCCATGGGAATTAGCACACACTTTAGAGGCCTGTTTTCACGCACCACTGTCATATTGCCATGGCGTTACCTCTTATACATCACTTATGCTTCTAGATATCGATGAATGCAGCGATGGAAGCCATGATTGTGACGTGAATGCGAATTGTACCAACACTAATGGCTCCCATAGCTGTACCTGTAAGGAAGGATACACTGGAAAAGGAGAGTCATGCCAAGGTAAAATTAAATTAGACTTAGAAAAAAGTAGAATAACCTTTCATCAGAAATAATTGCCTTGTTATCCGACAAACTGGCTAAGATTCTATTCAGCTACCCTATGCAAATCTACTATGTTCACAGATATTGATGAATGCAACGATAATAGTCATGTTTGTGATGCTAATGTTAACTGTACCAACACGAATGGTTCGTATAATTGCATCTGTAAGAAAGGATACATTATAAATGGACAGTTTTGCCAACGTAGATTAGAAAAGCGATACTTCATGTCGAGCAAAGTAGCTTTTCATAATAAGTATTGTCCTCGCAACTGAGGTTATGATCAAGAAGCAACTTAATGATTTTCACGCCCCGACCTCGTATTTCTATTAAGTTACGGGTTTCATTATATGCATGCATTCACATTTTACCAAGATTTAAAATATAATACGCGCAGATATTTTACGAGTTGCCTGGTATTTTTCCGAGCGCGAAAGGAACAAGGATAATTTAGAGCAATGAGAAAGATTTCCTCTCGTATTATATGATAAACCATCGAATATGTGATTTATTATTAGTTCCTCACTTTTTAAAATAGCAGAGATAGAAGGAAAAATCTCTTTGTACAGCCACACTTTTTTTATAACTTTTCAACCTTCAACAACAGCGCAATCAGTACAGCAGAATAATTTTACTTTCAATTTCAGATTTTTTTAAATCTTCATGTGCTTTCAGAGTTCCTCTACGTATTACCTTTTATTTTGATTTTGATGTCCTATTGCTGAGATAACTTAAGGCGGGGTTCCACCTGAAAAAGTGACATTTTTGCATCACTTGTGACAGCTGTGGTTTTCATCAAAATTATAGCACACTGTACGTCAGTAGAAAGCTATCGGCCTGAAGATTATGAAAATGTGTATTTGAATGCGGTATTTTTTTTTGTAACCTGATACCAAGCCCCTTCAATAGCACATGCTGTGGCTGACCTGGACCTACTTGAGAAAGGATTTTTACATATAGTTTCACATGAAACATGTATTTTTACTATTTTTCTCAAGTAAATAGATTGCTTACTGGGATGAATGAAGGATTTAGCAGAATTTCAAAATGTTAAGCCTCAACACCCATCTAAAGTTGTGCAATCAAAATTAGGAAGCATTTCTTAAAATAACCTTTTTTCTAAACACTTCATGACAAATTCCTTCATTCATCACAACTGACTCAATGAGATCCAGTAAGCCTGAAAATTTCAGGTCAATAGCTCAAATCCTTCTCGAGTTATCTTTTCCTAAAGGCAAAAATGCCACATTTTGAGAAACGCCACGTTTAACTTCAGAAATGGAATAATTTGGACGGGACTGCACAGGTACTTGATGCGTTTCTTTTGTAACGATTCCCAACAGAAGGAAAAACACTATCATATTTTACCAACAAAATCAATCCTTGTATAAAAAAGAGATGAATGTGGGCCTAAAGAAAATGGTGATAATGACACATTTGTATTCAATAAACATTCAAAAATCTCAACTGGCAAAGGGAGACTTGATGGAAGGGCTTACAGGACAGAACAACGTAGTTGAAATTGGGGGAACCGAGAAAAAGTCTGGTGAGTGGTAACATGAAGGGCCTCTCTCTAGAACCACAAGACAGAAAGACTAAGGTTCCCAAGCTTATGCGCGGCAAATTTTTCTCAATTAATTTTTTTAATGCTTATGATTTTACAGATATTGACGAGTGTAAAGGAAGTCACTCTTGTCACGTGAATGCTACATGCACGAACATCCTTGGATCACATGTATGTCAATGTCACGCTGGATATACTGGAAATGGACAAAACTGCACAGGTGAATTTAATCTCTTCGCTACAATATGTAGAACAGTCCTGCATGACACGTTCGACTACAGTGCTGCACCATTCAGCCGCGTTGCAAGATAATTAGACAATTTATTACTAAGAAATTCGGTCATTTTGTCCTCATTTAATATATAGTGAATAATACCCGGGTTCCCGCTGACTTGGAATTTCTCTTCGAGTGTTCAACTGGCTACCTCATGAGTGAGAGCAGCAAACTAGTGAGGTATCAAGTAAGAGAATAATATATAGATTTAGCCAAGCCTAAAAGCGGTGATGTGATTAGCTATACGAACACAATAGGCCTTTACTGAGAATATAAGGCGACTTTTTGAAAAGAATGATATAATAGGTTTCACAATCCGCGAAAAAAAGTCGTAGTCGTATATCTCACTCGTGTAACCACTAACGTTGTATAATTTTTCTTTTCTTCCCCATTTTTTTAGATATTGATGAATGCCAAAAAAATACTCACGATTGTCACCTAAACGCTACTTGTCAAAACACAAATGGATCCTTTATGTGCACCTGTTTATTTGGATTTATCGGAGATGGACGGAACTGCACAGGTAAAGGCCTTTAGATTGTAATTGCCTCGTTATGACCTTACTTGTTTGTTTGTGTTTGTATTTTTAATTGTTTGTCTAATTTGTACGTTCCTTCTTTGTTTTTTTGTTTATTTTGATAAAGTAGTTACCCTTGCCTTAATATTTTTGACCATTGGTAGAAAATTAAAATCTTTAATCCCAATTGAAAGCAAGAGGATGAAATGCTCTCAATGTTCAAAATAAGGAGGTTTATACATGTATCATGCTCCAAGAATCGTGATTGAAAGCCTGTGATTTCTCAGATATTGACGAATGGGCAAGAAATCTTTCTTGTCATGTGAATGCTAACTGTACCAACACAATTGGATCACATGTATGTACATGCCACACTGGATACACTGGAGATAGACAAACGTGCTCAAGTGATTTTGATAACTTCCCTTCAATGTCCAAAAAGCCCTTTATGACGGAAGAAAGGCAACCTTCATTGTTGCTCTTTCTATACGTACAATCCCAGCTACTCAAAGTGGGAGGTAATCTGAAACGTCTTTTTAGCTCAAATTATAAGACTGGAAGTAATCAAACATTTATCCTAAAATTCATCCCTCATTAAAAATTGTGGATTGTTTTGTTTTGTTTTGTCTCACATCCTTTGAGACTAGATTTGCAGTTTTGGAAAGGTATTCATTATATCTTGATTCGCCAAAACATTTTTCATCATAACATCTAACTCTGGGTTGTGACGTGGTGCACTTGATCCCCATCAGACATTGACGAGTGCTCACAAATGAACATGTGCGATAAGAACGCCTCTTGCAGTAATACCCAGGGCTCCTACAGTTGCGCCTGTAATCCTAAATACATTGGGGATGGTCTGACTTGTAAAGGTTAGTCTCTTTTAATCCATGCCTTATATATTTTTTAGAGATGGTACTGGCTGAACTCGCTGCAAATAGTGTTGAGTGAATGGCTATTCTTGTTTGGCCATGTAACAAATCATGTTAGTTTTTAGTACCTTTATGATAGTAACGATTGCTGAATATTTTTGCAGCGATCGCAGCGATCATATCTTAAAAGCTTTTACAGTTTTTTAAGCATTGTCTAGTTACCGCCTCAATTTCAATACTAATTAGGCGGCGTGTGCGCGATTGTTTGCGGAGGCGGAGGTTAGCATACCTTGATATTCTCGCGGGAAGTTTAAAATAGGTCACTTGTATTCTCGTGGGGGTCTCCAAAGGACACATTTGGATGGAACACTACGATGCTGAGCAAACGTTTTCGAAATTCGCGTTTTGCGACTACTTCCAAAGTTTGGAATCCCTTGGAAATTTCTATGACGCTTTCTAGAATGTCAAATAAAAATAACCGTATGGTAAAAGATAAGCCTTGCAATTGAGTGAAGATAAATTACGCCTGAAAGTGCGCCGAGATCGACTTCTCATACAAGCAGGATGCTAACATTGTCAATTTTCAAGGCAAATTTGCGACCTCTTCTGAAAGCGCAAGAACAAAGTGAGAATGATACACTGTTCAATTGAACTTTCTTCTTTAAAAGCCATATGGTAAAAGTAGCATTTGAAAAGTAGTTTATCCGTAAACGAAGAGAACGTAAGCCTTCCTCGACATTTTCAGCCCTTTTCCTTTATTGTTTGACAATCATTTTCTAATTAGCTTTTAAATTTAGCGCCAGCGTCTCAATGAAAGTCCCGGATATGTCGCTGAATTCTGGGCGATGGTTTGCTTGGAAACGTCCATCGACAAAACATCGGGGATAAAGAAAGATAAATTTGATTTTTTACATCATATTTTTGGACTCAAAGGCATTGTTTTTGTCCACCAGGAGAGAAAATAATTTATTCTTGATGATGCATAAATGTTCTGCAAATGTAATTATATTGATGATGCCTCAATTAAACAGAATAGTCTAATTGGTTAAAATCGATGTTGATCGCAATTACGATTTTCTCACTCTGACCTAATAAGGTAATTCCTCAGAAAAAAAAAAAAAAAAGTCATCTAACAGTTTTATTAGTCTGCCTTTAAATGTTTCCTACCAATGGCTGTTTCGAAAAATGCAATAAGAAAGGCAGGTCACCTTGCTTGTTTGAGAGAAATGACGGGCAACACTCACCTCATTTATGCCTCTACTAGCACTTTTTCCCGCGCGTCATTTCAAGGTATATTTTTTGGTAGCTGGAATCAAGGGTTTTCGAAGTAAAAATTAAAAGAAAAAAACCTAAAAGGTACAAAGTCTCGAGCGTGTGGAAAATTTGATATGTAATTTGTGGAAATTATTTATATATATTAGTAATTATTATCACTCAAAACGTTCCTCATGTCGTTGTTTTCAAGGTAATGATTTCCATTATCAAGTAACGGGCTTTGTGCACGTTTTTAGCTACGTCTTCTTTTTTTTTTTGCCTTCGACAATTTTCTTAATTTCTCCAAGTTAAAGGGAAAGATTTGTACAAAAAAATTATGCAATGAAAAATAGAGGTCACCCCGCTCGTTCAAGAGCTAAAGCATGGTCCATTTATTGAAAAGCAATACCGTGTTCTCGGACCTTTACCTTCCTTTGTAACGTTATTGGAAAACTTTGCTTATAATATATAGGGCATTTTTTCCCGTGTTTATATTTTCTCAATTAAACACTCGAGGCTGGGAAATTTCTTGAAAGTTATGCAAACCCTTGACTGCGTATCGGGTTCGCATAACTTTCTGAAATTCGCCCAACCTCCTCTCGTGTTTAGGTGAGAGTATGTAAACATGGAAAAAAGGTTTTCTATTGCTTAAGCAGTAATCGGCTCCAACAAAGTTTTCCGGGCATATCTGCGCAGATTGAATTTTAGAAAAACTAGTTACCTCACTTCAATTCTACTACAATACAGAAAACTTTTTCACAGTTAAATAATTCTAGCCCTGGGCAATTTTTGCGGGAGCACTTATTAAAAAGTTTGATGGCTTTAAATTCATCAACAACCTTTTTTGTGGTCAGCAGTCGATGATTGCAGGGCTGAATGAAAAGCGATCACTGAGCGATCGCGCCACAGTCACGCATTGAAATTCTTTGAATATGGTAACTTTTAAGGGATTTTGTATTGAGGCTGTATGACAAACTCGGCTATTTTGTACTCATTCAATAAATAGAAAATAATACTTGGGTGCGCTTTGATATAGAATTTCTCTTCCAATGTTCAACTAGCTATCTCGTGAGTGAGAGCAGCGAACGAGTAAGGTATCGAGCAAGAGAATATAAACTGTTATAATCTCTTGGTATCGAGATAAACACGAGAAGAGAAGTTTCATATCTGCAAGCGACCATGTATTATTTTGTTTATCATGTAAACACAATAGGCCTTTACTGGGAAGAAAAGTCGCCTTTTTAAAAAATGAAATTATAGGTTTCACAATCCGTCAAAAAAAAGTCGTAAAGCGCATCGGCGATAAGGCTCAAGATGGAATACGTTGAACCATTACAGAAACAGACAATGGGGGTAGCTTTCTTTTCACAAAATTCTCAGTTATTGACTTTTTCCTTACCGACAAAAGAAATATTTTCATGTACACGGCCGAAATCGGCCTGCGGCAAATCTTCCAGTTGCCGATTTTCGTTCTTAGCCACGAGAAATACCAGCTAATACCATTACCCAGGTCAAAGAACTAACTTTAGGTTTTTCTTTTCGTATTTTGTTTTACTTCCCTTTCTAGGAAATTTTGAGTGACATTGTCTGCTAGAAATACGAATTTTTCTTTGTTTTTTTTTTTAGCAGCCATAATTCGAGAAAATCTCGACATGCGACCCTGGATCGAGAACGGTCAACGCTTTGCCATTCATTCATTAACCTGACACAGCTGATTGGTGATATCAAACACATGTAAAGAATTATCGTAACATCATACGCCTGTTTAACAAGGATTTCCCGGCTCTTCTCAGGGCAGGAAATCGTTTTAAACCATCGTAGGTTATTCAATAGCTTTTTCCTTAAACTTTCTTATAACGAAATATAAAAAACATCGCATTAACCGAAATTCAACTTTTTAGCCGATC
>CALNXJ010000127.1:180000-246239 GCA_942486045.1 Pocillopora meandrina
ATATTTTATTTTAAACTCAAGAAGATATGGATAGACGAGTACTTCAAGCTGATGTGAGTTAGTACATGTTGTAAATAACACTTTTAAATGGTCAAGAAACTTATCAGTAGATTTTGTTGTAATGTTAGATTTAGCATCAAAAGTAAACTGCGTTTATTGCAGTTTCTCGCTGAAAAAAATTTCATGTTTGTTTGTTTGGCTTTTTTTTCCTGGTAGAATAATATCTATTTGAGCTCAGTAGGAGAGCTGTTATTACAAAAAACTGCCCTCGTTCGAATGACAAAAAAGAAGATTACGGCGTGAAAAAGAAATCTTCAAATGTCACTCTGAGTTGAATGGGGAAATGTTATTCACAATTCCCTTAATTTCATTTTTTTCCCATGTCCAAGAAGAAAGTTGAAAGCAGATCGAGCTACTGACACAGAACATTGGCTGGTTTCTTTATAAACCTAAAAAACCTATCAGAATATGATTAAATCATAGTTGGGCTAATCAAAGAAAACTGATAGAGGTTGATTAATTCCGAGGATTAACTTGATAAATTTTGTAGAGATGCTTGGCGAATTCAAACTAGCTTGTCGAAGATTGTACAGCGCCTGGTCAATAATTCACGGAAAAAAACACTAGCGTTTACCGTACCGAACACGAAGATTGAATTCACGGAAAACGCAGCATTTTACAAACGTTTACACATGTTTGCGTACGGAAAATCCAACGTTTTCTATGCGTTTTCCCATCGGTGAATCCCAGTTCTCGTTCTATTATACGGTAGTTTTCCCTCGCGGTAAATGCAGGTAAACAAATCATTTTCCGGCATTAACCGCTCGGTTAACGCACCGCAAACAGCTTGTTTTCCTTTGGTTCATTGGCATTTTCCCAGTGTACAGCAACGTATTCACCGGAGTTTGCGGCTGAAAACACGCATTTTCCTTGAAGGTTAATGTGTGTAAATGCAGGAAAACGTAACGATTTATTGCGTTTGCCGTTCGTACAACGCATAGAAAATGTACATTAATTTTACACGAACCATTTTCAAAGAGTGTTCTGCAGTGATTGAACATCAAAGTAAATGTAATGGACCTTTCAGAATCTGTTAATCCGTTTTCACACAAGCACAAGCTACACAATACAGTAAGTTTCTACGATTTTTGCTAGGCCTGGAAGGGATTTGAACCCATGACCTCTGCGACACCAATGCAGTGCTATACCAACAAAGCTGGCAAGACCACTGAAGGCTGGTCATTATCTTAGCCTCATAATAAACCCGTGAAGTGATGAATAGATGACTGTGAATACATGAAAGTCATTTATATGAATTGCGCATTAAGAATTGGGAGCTTGTCATAATGTCGGTTCGTAATAAACCCGTGAAGTGAATATATGAAAATCCCATTAGCTCTGTTGGTAGAGCACTGCAGTGGTATTCCAAAGTTCATGGATTCAAATCTCGTATGGCCTGAACATTTCAGGCTTTATTTTCACTACTGCTTAAGTAGTGCTCACTGCTGCGAAGATCTCTTTCATATTCATTTATTAATCCGCAGTTCCCATGCATGATTTTCATATATTCACGGTCATTAGCTATATTCTCTGTTTTGCAGGCAAGAATCTCGGGTACGAAAATTTGAGAGAAATTTCTTTGCTTTAATGGCCTAAAACGAAATCAAAGATCACCATTTTTTTTTAAAATACGCCGAGAGGATTTAGACAGGGATTTTGAGGGAGACCTTAACTCATATTCGGAGATTTATCAACCGAAGAAGAAATGAACGATAAAGGCACAGGTAGCCCAGGCTCGCTGGATGCGCTCTAGTAAATGTGCAAATATGTGTACGCTCTCTCGCACTCGGAGGAGACTATAGTTCGCAGCGGTTAGGTTCGGGCGGCACAGTTTGGCACTAGCTAAGATGTTTGTTGCTAAAATTTTCACAGAATTTAGAGTAGATGTAAATTCCTATATTACCTCACAGATAAGAGGAAAATAAAGCCTGTAATCTTGCAGTTTGCTAGAACCGGACATGATACTAAGAAAAAATTTTGATTATTTACAACCGACAGCCGAATTGATACGGCGCTATTGTTTGCCACAGCGAAAACAACACTAAAATTTTGCAGAAAAGAAGAAAGGAGCTTTGAATGGGACATTTTGATGAAGTAAAAAGTAACCCAACAAACTCTGCTAATATATCAAAAATGCTTATGGCAAAGTTTGAAACTTTTTTCTTGTTTTATTACATCTCTCAAGAGAGAAGTCCTTTTTTTGTCAACTTCTTTAAAGTTTCCATCGGTAAATCGAGAAAATTTCAATCAACACACTGCCTTACATTTTTACAATAGTTTGTTCCATAGTTAAAGAAATTCAAAATGTTTTTTTGGAGAAAAATTGATAGGGAAATAAAGCTCCTTACTCTCTATCGAACATACTTTCTGTGTTGAGTGGTCAAGACTGCAGGAGTTGCAGATCATCGCAGAGACGCAAAGAGGTCTTAATACATTGGTCGGAGTTGCAAGTACAACTTTTGGTCAAGGCCATTTCAACCCAAATTTTTAGCGAAAACACAATGATTTTACTGGCTCTACACTGAGTAAAGAAGTTTCTATATTTGGATCTCACCCACCCTGGTATCTATTGGGTCATTGCGCGATATTATCGAAAAACACCTGTTTGACCAGACTTTAAAGGCTGAACGCACGCAAACCATGTTAATAAACACGTCTAGTGCATGGGTAGCCGTTCAAGTCTTCCAACTTGTATTATAGTATAAACTGATGGTAGAAAATAAGATAAAGAATCATACAAGGAAACTAGACACGTTTTCTAAAATCATGGATGATAGAAAAAGAAACTTCTGTCTTTCCAGTACCATTAACATAAATCAACTTTGTCTGTATACTGTAATCGAATAAAATTAATAAAGCTAAGAAGTACGTAGTGGTAAACTCTCCTCTTCTTCTGTGTTTGTGTGAGTCTCAAAACCACTGTGTGAGTCTCAAAACCACTTGAAGTGCCTCGAATTCTTATTGAAGTGTCTCGTTTCTTCTCTTAAATTCATCTGCATTGCATTTGTTTGACATGAATTACTAAAAAAAAAGATCTATAATTGTAATGCCTTGCAGGCGATACTTTCAAGCAATTAATAATAACAGTTATGATCCAAGAGGCATTACTCCGGTCAATCCGTTGCATTAGGTTAAATTATTCGCTGCGTATTATTTTTTTACCAATTTAGCTTTTTGCGCAAAGAGCCCAAACAGGAAGAGGGAAGTTCATAGCTACCAGGCAGTAATAAAAGGAAACACGTTTCAACACGGCTCAATAACACTAAAGTTGGGCACCAAAGAACGTTGGATCTTGGAAGGTAAGAGATGACTGTAGTTAATGCATGAAAAACGAGTTTGACTTTCACAAATGATAAGATATGACATCCACCTTAACTCCTCTATTTCCGTGTAGTTGAAATAAAACGAAAATGAAATTTACCGAGCTTCCAAATGTGGGTATCACAACCATTTGGCGAGAAAACATTTTCCGGTACTTGAAATAAACAGGATCATTATCCTTAATTTTTATTTTCCTACAACGGGTTTACTTCGTGAACCTTTTCTCAACGATATCTGTTTATGTTATAATGACACCCCTTGTAGAAATTGTAGTTCCATCATTACCATAAATAGAGAAATAAGCCAAATTCTAAAAAGTCAGTGCTGGCGGTTCCAAGCATCTCACAAATTGTGAAACTGGAAAGGACAGGAAATTCCATAAGGCGATGAGAGAGAATTTAATACAAAGATGAAGCCTACTCTTTGGGTTCAATTTACACTAAAGAAAAGTAACGTTGATGGAAATAATCTTCTGTATTTGAAAGATCCAACTTGCCAAAAACTATGCCTGTTTATTTCTGTACTTCTAAAGATTTCCTTTCACAAATCCTTTTGTCTTATCCCTCAACTTTGACTGCCATGCAGCTCGTTTGAATTCCGTTCAAATTATGGTAAAAGTGATGATTTTGAAATAGAAGAACCTTGAAATATATAAAAGGCGATTTGCAAGGCTCCCACTCAGAAAAATTAGTCGGGAACTCAATGTTGGCTCACAGGTCTCGTTAACCTTAAGTCTGCACCAATTTTATCTGACGGAAGAAAACCTGAAACTTTTTTTACAATTTAAAAAGTATTCCAGTGAAGGTCTTGGAAGCCAGATCCGATACTGGATGGTTTGGCTGAGTCCAATCATAAATTACGGCACTCCTTTTCCAAATAACAATTTGCTATTATCCTTGAGATCAAGTTTGCGCATAAATCAACATTCAGAGCGTCGTCTCGCTAAGGCCCTGAGTTAAGTATAGCAGCTGTCTACCACTGGATCGTTCTCAATCATTATAAGGTATCTTAGGAACTCTGCCTCGACACTCTTGGTGCATTCCTGATGTATCAAGGAGTAGGTCGTAAGTTGCTTGGCAAATTCATGGAATGTCAGTGGCTTAAGAGCCCCTGTTTACGAAAGATTTTCTGTTCGTTCAAAATCAAAGAGCTCAGGAGAACTCATCTTTAATTAATTTTGACGTTAATAAATGTGAGGGAACATAAAACGACTTGTTACAGAGGATCTCAAAGAGGAAAACTATCTTTAAATCCTTGCGCACATGCATCGTTTGGGGTAAGCATGAGGGCCAAGCGAGAGAATATTTCGCTCGATGTAATAAAGTGGGTGGTACAGTTTGGCACTTGCCCTAAGATCTGTGTCGCTACATTTTTTTACAGAATTTAGAGTTGATGCAAATTATTATATTACCTCATAGATAACAGAAAAAAAAGCCTGGAATCTTGCAGTCTGCTAGAGCAGGACATGATACTAAAAGAAAAAATTCAATTTTGGTTACTTACAATCGACAGCCGAATTGATACGGTGCTATTGTTTGCCACTGCGAAAACTACATGTATTAAATATTTGCAGAAAAAAAGAAAGAAGCGGAGTTTTTCAATGAAATGAAAAATAACCCAATGCACCCTGCTATTAGTGCAAAACATGCTTATGGCAAAGTTTGAAACTTTTTTCTAATTTTATTACATTTCTCAAGTGGGAAATTCATCCTTATTTTGTCAACTTATTTAAAGTTTCAGTCGGTCAATTGAGGAAATTTTTATTAGCACACTGCCTTACATTTCTGATAGTTTATTTGATAGTTAAAGAAATTCAAAATATATTTTTGGAGAGTAAATGATAGAAAAATAAAGTTCATAACTATCTATCAAACATACGTCCTGTGTTGAGTGGTCAAGACTGCAGGAGTTGCAAATCAACGCAGAGACGCGAAGAGTTCTTTTACAATCGCACTAAACAACCCCTAGGTGTATGTCTCACAATGAAAACTTAACTAATATATTGGTCGGAGTAACAAAGTACTCAAAATTTCAAGCTTTGCGAATGCAACTTTTGGTGACGGCTATTTCAACCCAAATTTTTAGCGAAAACACAATTTTACTGGCTCTTCATTAAGTAAAAAAGTTTCTATATTTGGATCCCACCTACCCTGGTGTCTATTGGGTCATTAGGCAACATTGTCTAATAACACCTGTTCGACCAGACTTAGAAGCACGTAGTGGTAAATTCTCCTCTTCTTCTGTGTTTGTATGAGTCTCAAAACCATTTTTGCTGGACTTGTCTTGCATTTTTATTGATGTGTCTCGTTTCTTCTCTCAAATTCATTTGCATTGCGTTTGTTTGACTTGAATTACCAAAAAACGATCTATAATCATAATGGAGTTTACACCTGGCGTGACAGGCGATACTCAGGGAATTAATAATAACATTTTATAGTCCAAGACGCATTTCTCCACTCAACCCGTTGCAGTAGGTTAAATTCTTCGCTGCGTATTATTTTACCAATTTAGCTTTTTGCGCAAAGAACCCAAACAGGAAGAGGGGAATTCATTTCTAATATTAATGATCGTCTTGGCTTGAAACTAACAGTTTCTATCGTAACCATAGCTACCAGACAGTAATAAAAGAAAACGCGTTTGGCTCAATAACTCTAAACTTAGGCGCCAAAGAACGTTGGATCTTGGAAAGTAAGAGATGACTGTACTGAATGCATGAAAAACTTGAGTTTGACTTTCACCCCATGATAGATATGATATCCAGCCTTAACTCCTCTATTTCCGTGTAGCTGAAATAAAACGAAAATAAAATTTACCGAGCTTCCAAATGTGGGTATCACAAATATTTGGCGAAAAAACATCTTCAAATTTTATTTTCTTGAACAAAACATTTACCATGTTAAACAATAGAGAAAAACGTATTGTTTATTCTCGCAGAGTGCGTGAAGCAGGCTAAATATTTCATCGTGCACAAATTGTGGGGATGATTTTATCACACGGACGGAGAACGAAAAAAGCCGCGAGTAAAAGAAATTGTCGCATTAAAATCTTCTATTAATCACTCAATAAAAAAAAAAAATTACGATCACACGAACTTTGTTCTGCGTTTTGAGGCAGAAGGCTGAGAGGTTTGTTTCAAATCGGAAGCAGTAGAAAACCCTATAAACGAAGATCATGCCGTTATAGTGCAAATTTCTTGTCTGACAGTTGCCTATAAGAGTTTTTGGATTAAAAAGTCTAAGACAACTTAACGTCTCAGTACCTGCTTTTCCTAGGGTTTTTCGCCGTAAATTAAACCTCCTCAAGAAGGTGATTGAAATTTTTACAATATTGTTCTAAGGACTAATTTCGGTGTCTAATACGCATGTTAACATGTAAAGATATTCCTATGAGACCCAATTCTCTCCATCGAGCGAAGCGGATAACATTCATTTGCATTAATTTCCACATAGAACTGACAGCTGCAAGCTTTTTTTTTAAAATTTATTTTCATAATACGGTTTGTTCATAAAAATAGGTCGATTTTGGAAGCTTAATCCACTGCTGGGAGCTGGCGATCAACTTAAAACTTGTTTCATACGCGCGGGGTAGAAACAGAAAACCGTTACCTTGAAGAAGGCATGGAATTTGTTCAATTTTCATGTTTATAACATGGACTGCATTATTCACTAACTTGACTTTTGGAAAAGGTGAGTCGCAGAGAGAGAATCATTTTTTATCCTTGGATTCACTTATGAGTACAACCTTATTAATATATCTCCTTTATTCTCTTTTGCTGAAACAAAAAGAGGTAATGTTACAACAATAAGCAAAGACTAAGTCAAAAATCGACATTCGACATTCACCCATGATTGGAACTCATTTTTGAAAAATTAAAAGGTATTTAACGGAAATTTTTTATCGTTTCTTATTAAGAAAATTGGATTTTGGATGCAAAACGACCAAAAATTTCGGCAAATACAAATTACTTTATTCAAAATGGTTACATTCCCATCTCTCCTCTCTCAACAACATTTAAGCATGGCACTATGTTATGTTCAATTTCCCTGTGTTTTATTAGGCGGGAATTTGTAATTTTTGCATCGTATGAAAGCACATTTTAACCGCTCTTAATCATCTTAGAAAAATTGTTTTTACATAAGAACAGTGCTGACATATGGTAAGGAATAATTATATTTTTCTTGTTGTGTATTCGTCCATAAACATAGTTTATCTATCAAAAGTTAAAATCGCTTATTGTGCAAGTCTCAGAGAAAGTTATAAGCAAAAACATGTTTAAGGATTAGTTTAAAGTTACTCACCTCAAAAACAGGTGGCAACTGTCGACCGTTAAATTGTTGATCATTTCGATATTTTTGGTTTGAAAAATATAGCGTTTGGCTTTTTTTATTTTAATTTACTCTCTCCTGGAAAAAGTCGAATTTCCCAATGTATTCTAAATTCATCGATAGAAACATCTTGAACCGGTATATGAATCTGCTGCGTGATGCCAGACAAACATGGCTTGACTCAATGAAATTTGCATAAATTTCCTCTTTCTATGATAATCGGTCTAAATAACCGAAAGAAATCGTGTAAACTCAAGTAGGAAAAATCTGAATTTTTAAAGACTTGTAAAATGAAGAAGGCGATAAAAGGTTTATTAAGAAAAACGATTTTTTTTTCATGACATCGATCATGAAGTAGAGAGGGAATTTGAGAAAAATTTGCGGATAGCTTATGAACGGCTTTTGTTCCATCTTCCCTAAAATAATAAGAGGAGAGAAACAAAACACACGAAAATGCTCTCCACTAATCTTGTGTCTTCACAAAAGACAAGTGATGCTCGATGCTGCCAAGTTTTGTTCTTGTTTTACTTTTTTTTCTTTACAATTTTTTGGAGGGGGGGGGGGGGCTGGAAGTATTTATCTAGGGCCCAATCATACATAAAGTTAGGAATTTCAAATATAACAGCGGTGACAGCGACATCAACAAAAGAAATTAAAAACATCACTCAAATTTGCCTTGTCCCAAGCATTTTATTTGTTAACCTTCTTTATCTCAGATAAGTAAAAATCTGCAAATGAAGGTAGTATTAATTTTTCTCCATTTTCCCGTATTCTTCTTGGTGGGCTGGTTAAGTTACACGGAACCTATAAATTTTTTTTCCTAATTTTACAAGATAGCACACCAAAAGTAGAGTTATAAGGAAAAAAAGGATCTAGCAACCGTTACCTCACAAACTCCTGTCCTTAAGAAGACCGTAGAAAATGAAATAGAGGCAATGCATTATTGAAGGTACGAATAAAATTTATTGGATGTCTTACCGCCTTGATGTACTACGAGCCTGCTGCTTAATGTTCCCACATGATTTTAAGAACCTCAATGCCGTAATGTTGCTGTCATGGCTAAAAGATTCCAAGGATTCTGTTATCGATTATAAAACGACGAATGTAATGTCATTTTCAGCAGTATTGCTATCGCAGTCAGCGTTTAACTTCCCGAACTGATTATTTCATAAATGCTTGATTAAAAACCAGGAAAATAATAATTTATCCTTTGTTAGGCGTAAGTTGCAAGGTTCAGGATGAAGACTATAACACACACGATGCTTCGCAAAGGAAATCTTACAAGTTTCACCACAATATTCTGTATTTCTGGCATCTGCATTTCCTTGATTGTTAATTCCATATTCTACATATGCACGTACTTACTTCGTTTCAAGGCGCCAATGAAACACATTTAACGAAAGATGAATCGTAATCGTTGAAAAATAAGTCCACATGAGCTTCAGTCGAACAGTTTGGTCTATACATAATAATTGCAAAAATAGCACGATTTGATTTATCACCTGCTTAAATAAAGTGTTTTCAATGTTGTTGAAAACGCGAATGAGACAGTTAAAAAACAACTATCTGATAACAACTCGTAAAGTAAACAGGACCTTAAGAGCGACGCTAAATGAGTTACCTGAAAAATGCGGACGCCGTAGCTGAGGCAAACCCCATGTCCTGAAAGCTGTCACAATTCTTTGCTGAAACATTTTCTTGAATTTATGCACAGTTCTTCGCCTCAGATATAAAATAAAAATGTAACGACTGCTTTAAGTTCTAAAGATTGTTTGAGAGTTTTCAACTCCAGAAAATAAACCATTTGCGCATTGAGACTACTACAATTGCAATTTAAACAACAGAGGCTTGAGGAATAGAAATGTGGATCGCACGATTTTTCCAATGTTTTTTTTCTTTAATTATAATGAAGTTCGAAATTACTGAGCTATTTTTCAGTGGCATATCGCACCCGATGAGAACTTAAACAATTTTAAGCGTAACTTGAAAATTCGAGAACCTTCCACCGAAGAATTAGACAAGCTGAAAAAATATGAGATAATTTGTTAATGAGGTCATTTGGTGTCTTATAGAAAGACATAAACAGCTTCTGGTATCTGCCTTGTCTGTCATCTTGAACAAAACATTTACTATGTTAAATAAAGGGGAAAATGTATTGTTTATTCTGGTAAAGTGCGCCTAAACTAAGTTCTAAAACTCAGATAGAGTGCGTGAAGCCGGCTAAATGTTTCATCCTGCACAAAATTAACTGTCGGGATGATTTTACCATATGGACGGAAAACTTTGTGCTTTTTGTCTAACTTGTGGTGAGAGCGAACGATTTTACATGAATAGGAACTTTTAAAATAATTTCGAGTCGTTTTTACGTGTTGATTTAACTTTGCGTGAGACAAGACAGTGGACAATTCAATAAACTGCGAGTAATATTAAAAGAACGGAAGCAAATTTCGAGAAACTGTGTATGACGAAAAAAAAATGTTATTTTTGCAGCGCCTATAATTTATTTGAACCACACTGTCGATGGCTTATTAAAAACTGTCGAGCTAAAAAATATTTAGCGATTAATTTTAAGTATTTGGCATATCAATGAAAATTTATATCGCATCATGTTTAATCTGTTTGTCCTCTCTGTCAACTTGAATTTGTATTGTAGCTCTGAAGCCTTTGAGGTTCGATCAAACCATTTGTATTGCATGTGTTTGACGTCCATGAGTTATACTCACTGTGGCTTTCGCGCAAAATGGAGCCGTACAAACTTTGATAGATAAATTCCAACACGAATAGTCAGTATTTGCTGGAAGACTTTCTCGAGGCCAGAGCAAGTTACTTTTCAAACTAAAATTACGCGACAGGTTGATTAAAGTCCTTTCTTAATTAAAGAACTAACTTTCAAAACCACAAAAAAGTGCAACATTTCTTAAGGCAAAAAGAAAAAAAATGCAGTTTTCCCTGCCCGTAAAAATCTACTCGGCCCCCACTTATTTTAAAGAAGTTCCATACTCTGTAATTGGGACCCCTTTGATTGATGCAAACATAGGAGTGTTATTGTATGTTTAGAGCTTTTGTGAATAGCTTATGCAACGAAAAGCTTAACGTTTCTCGAGGCTGGCAATATTTCCTCCGTATTAGTTTTCATCAGCGATCCTTTATTATCACACGGTGGAGTTTCCTTAGATAAACACTGGAATATTTGAGAACTTAAGGGAAATCTTCTTAAACATCGTTTAAAAGCTACTGTAGACCGAATATGATGTTTCATAATGATAATTTGTCAACGTTACCAGCCGAAACTTACGCTTATTGCAAAATTTGAGATCGTGATCGTGGTAACTATTGTTTAATTAATGTCTTGGTTCAGTGACATTGTAGAGAGAACAAGGAAATTCTTTTCTAAAGTTAATCATCGTTTTGGCTTGAAACCAGGTGTTTCTATGGTAACCATAGCTACCATATTGTTATAAAAGAAAGCACTTTTACCTCGAAAGCAGCAAGGGACCAAAGAGCTTTGCATCTTGAGAGGTAAGAGTTGATTATATCGAAAACCTTGATGGGTTATTTGAGTAATACTTTCCCTGGAAAATACATATTCTTTACGAAAAGGATATTTACCCGCGGCTCCTTTAATTCTACATACCAAAAGAAAAAGGTTGGCTTCACTCTCAAATAAGGATATGGTACGATTTTGAAAGCAAACTAACGTAGGGTTTTTTCAACGAAAGCAGATTATCAATACTCGGGGATTACCAACCGAACCTTTAAATGTTTATTTCCATGCAACACGAAAGCTCTGGTAAGCAATATGTTGCTCTGTTTACCACAAAAATTGCCAAAAGGTCGCTGAAGTTTCAACTCCGTCCAAAATGTTTGATGTATTAGAAAGGATTATTCATCGGATATAGTTTGGAAACTTTATGTTTGAAACTTTATGTTTTCTTGCCCTTTTGGTTATTGGACTTAGCAGATAAATAAAGGGTTTCAACAATCATCGGGATTTTTGTTTTATATAAGATGAGGATAAGCAGCAGCTTGTAAATGTTAATTAGCCAACTTGTCAAAGATCGCATTTTTTTCCTCGCTCAATAAGAATATATTATTTCTTCTGAGTTTTTGTCGAGGTCGAGTCGTCGTCACTTCACATCTAAAACCAGCATTTCTGAATGGACATTCGTTTTTCTATGGGTAGTTTAAGAACACCTAGTGGAGGTAGATATCCGTGCGCTAAACAGCTTTATATAAGGGTTGATTATCAATTTTAGGGGCAAAGTTTAATGAAAATAACACGTCTGCGTATTTTAACTCCAAACACTGACAAATGAAAGGGGACTTAAACGGGAAGATGACTTTTCTTTCTATTATATGTCTATTATTAGAAAACTTGCCATACGACAAATATTAAAAGCATGGTAAGTTTTCCAAGGTGTTTATCTTTCGATAGGAATGAATAAAAAATATGCTGGATAAATATGCCGAAAATATCCTTCATCTGTCAAATTTAATTAAAAAGTCCAAGAGAACTTAACGTCTAAATATCTGCTTTTCCTGGGGGTTTTTTGCCGTCAATAAGACGTTCTAAAGAAATAGATCGAGATTTTTACAATGTTGTTCTAAGGACTAATTTCAATGTTTAATAAGTATGTTAACTTGTAAAGATATTCCTGTGAGACCCACTTCTCTCCATCGAGGGAAGCGGGTAACATCTATCTGCGACATTTCTATCACTTTCCACATAGACTTAATAGCCCCAAGAATTTTGAATTGTTTTTATGTTTTGATTGACTTTCATAGTATGGTTTCTTTCATAAAAACAGGCCAATTTTGGAAGCTTAATCCATTGCTAGGAGCTTGTGATCAACTTAATACTTGCGCCATACGCGTGGGGTAGAAACGGAAAACCGTTACTTTGAAGCAGGCATGGAGTTTGTTTCATTTTTCATGTTCATAGCCTGGAATGCATTATTGACTAACTTGACTTTTGGAAAAGGTGGGTCGCAGATGGCGAATCATTTTTTATCCTTTTTTATCGATTCACTTATGAGTACAACCTTATTTATATATCTCCTTTATTTCTTTTGCTGATACAAAAACAGTTAAAGTTACAACAACTAGCAAAGACTAAGTCAAAAATCCACATTCAGCATCCAGCCATGATTTGAACTCATATTTGAAAAATGAAAGGGTATTTAGTAAAAATTTTTAATTGTTTCTTATTCAGAAAATTGTATATTAGATGCAAAACGACAAAAAACTTCGGTAAATTCGAAAGACTTCATTGAAAATGGTTACATTCCCATCCCTCCTCTCTCAATAACATGCACGTATTACACTATGTTATGTTCAATTTCCCTGTGTTTTATTAGGCGGGAATTTGATCTCTCTGCATCATACGGAAGCTCATTTTTATCGCACTTAACCATCTGAGAGAAATTATTTTTACAAGAGAACAGTGCTGCCTGCATTGCGTTTGTTTGACATGAATTACTAATAAACGATCTATAATTACAATGTATTTTTCACCTGACGTGACAGGCGACACTTTCAAGGAATTGATAATAACATTTTATAGTCCAAAACGCATAACTTCAGTCAAATATATGACTTTCATATATTCTTAACCATTTATTCAGTCAATTTGTTGCGTTAGGTTAAATTCTTCGCCTCGTACTATTTTACCAATTTAGCTTTTTGTGCAAAGAGCCCAAACACGAAGAGAAAAGTTTATTTCTAATATTAATGATCATCTTGGTGTGAAACCAACATTTCATATCGTAACCATAGCTATCAGAAAATAATAATGAAAACGCGTTTGGCGTTGGGTGCCGAAGAACGTTGGATCTTGGAAGGTAGGAGATGACTGTATTTAATGCATGAAAAACTTGAGTTTGACTTTCACCCCATGATAAGATTTGATATCCAGCCTTAACTCCTCTATTTCTGTGCAATTGAAATAAAACGAAAATAACATTTACCGAGCTTCCAAATGTGGGTATCACAAACATTTGGCGAGAAAACATCTTTAGCTACTTGAAAGAAACAAGATCAGTTGAAAGAAAAAAATTCATTACCGATCCTTTATTACCACACGGTGGAGTTTCCTTAGCTAAACACCGGATCATTTAAGAAACTTTAAGGAAATCTTCTTAAACAACGTTTAAAAGCTACTTTAGAACGAATATGATGTTTCATGATGATAATTTGCGTACGTTATCTGCTGAAAATTTCGCTAATTGCAAAATTTGAGATCGTAATGACATTTGGTTAGTCTTTCCTTTAAAAAAATATTTGAACTTTGCCATGGTTCAGTGACATTGTAGAGGGAACATGGAAGTTCTTATCTAAAGTTAATAATCGTTTTGCCTTCAAACCAGGTGTTTCTATTGTAACCATAGCTAAAGAAAGCACTCTTACCTCTAGAGCGGTGAGGGACCAAAGAGCTTTGTAATTTGAGAGCTAAGACTTGATCATATCGGAAACACCAATGGATGATTTCGAAAAGCGTTTCAGTCCAAGAGAACTCTAAGTCTAAGTATTTGCTTTTCCTAGGGTTTTTTGTCGTCAATGAGACCTTCTAAAGAAATTAATCAAAATTTGTACTATGTTGTTCCAAGGACTAATTTCACTGTGTAATACACATGTTAATGTTTAAAGATATTCCTATGAGACCCAATTCTCTCCATCGAGCTAAGCGGATAACATCCATTTGCGCCATCTGCATTAATGTCCACATAGAACTGACATCTACGAGCTTTCTTTAAATTTCTTTTCATGTTACCGTTAATCCACTGCCGGGATCTGGTGATCAACGTAAACCTTGTGCCATACGTGCGTGGTAGAAACAGAAAACCGTTACCTTGAAGCAGGCATGGAATTTGGTTCATTTTTCATTTTCGTAGCCTGGAATGCATTATTGATAATAGACGTTGTCGGTGAAAAAGGTGGGTTGTTATTTGTTCTCCGAGCTGATAAAAATCATTATAATTCAACTAAGTTAGTTGCACATTCAATTTCATATTCTTTTTTTTTCAGTTTATTTTTCATAGATAAAAAGGTTACATAGTTAACTAGACTAGAGACCATACAGCCTAAACTTGCTCTACAAAACTCTGGGATAATTGGTGAAAAATTTTGATGTCACATGGACGATGAGCCAAATAAATCATTTCTGTATGATTAAAATTAAAACAGACTCCTAGACAACTAGACCCTTCTTCAGTCTTCTCTTCTTCTTCTCCTCTTTTGCTTCTTGGACAATCAACTCAAGTGTCTCTCATTTTCACTCTCGAGTACATACTCTTAAGTACTCTTTCAGTAAGCATGTTCGGGTTATTGGCCGACTGACTTGGATTAAACCTCTTGATCAAACCACAAACCTAAATACTTTCATGAGCATAGATCTAAACAACAGATCACTTGATATTTTTCCAATACTAAAACCAAAAGGGGAATTTTGGTGTTGATCTTAATCAAGGTCAAGTAATCAATCAATCAAGGTCAGTAAATTAACTCAAACATCACTACCAACGGAAGTCATTATTCGAGAAACAAGCTTCAATAACGATCAAGGATCAAAACTAATCAAAAATAAAAATTACGTGTTCGGTCATACACGCTTCTGTGCATAAGTCTCACACAAGGACTACACAACGGTCACATAGGGTATTCCACTACAAATAACTAGATATCTAAATGACAAAGAAACAATCAGGAAACTCAGTTTGAGGACGAAGACAATCACACATCTTGAGCAAATCAGACTTACAACCCTAAAGAAAATCTTGAAATTTAATTGACCAAAACACTTCACAACAGTTCGCATATAGTGACCTGTCAGTTCACCATGGTGCGTCTCACAAACTATATTACATTTCAGTAGGTTAATGAGGTCATTTCAGACAAATTAAATGGGTTGTTTTTACTTTACCAGCATGTGCACTTCAAATATTGTCAATTATTTACGCTAATCACCGTATGGGAGTTCCTCTCTCTACGAGTAATTAAGCAAAAGTTTAAAGTTCAGGGCAAGTATGCACTTTACAAAAATTAAAAATTTAACTAACTTGTGAGATCACCAAATCAAGGATATCGAAAAGCCCCCTCGATTATAAAAAAAAACCAGAGGGTTTAATTCAGACGGGCTTCTTAAAGTAAAGATCGAGGCTGGGATGTTGCTTCTTTCAAACTGGGCCATTGCCCGATTCTACCATGTTACCGGTATGCTAAGAATTCCAAATTGATTTGTCAGATAAAAGAGATATGTGTCTTCATAGATGCACATCAGTAAAAGCGAATTAAAAACATTATATTTAATAACACATAAAATATGAAGTAGAAATATGCCCTAGACGCATTAGAAATTTTTTTTTAACCACAAATAATTCTCGTTTCTAATGAAATTCACGATTCAGTGTGTTGTGACCCAATTTTCTCAGTCGCAAACTACATACATACTGCTACAGTGTTGTAAGTATATTGAATTTATAATTGTAATAGGACCGAGTGGAGTCTAATTTCGCTCACTCGTGAATATGATTAAAGACCAAATTGGACGACACGAAGTCCCGTTACCTATGTATTTACTTGTACAAATCGTAAGTTTCATCACTCCATTGGCTTTGCGTAGTCCCTGAAAAACGAAACTGGTTCTTTGCCTGTCTATACTACACCATAAATGGTGCTAATCAAATCCGATTTAGTTTCCTACAGACTTCTGTCGCAAGATGGAATTTACATCTTCTCTTGCTTTCCCTGGCAAACGGCTAATAAACCACTTAATAAGAACCGTAGAATCCCCTGTGCAAGACTTCTGCTCAGCTCTATGCTTCATGGAACCCAACTGCGTCAGCTATAACGAATTAGTGACCAGCAGATCTCCAGTAATCACAAAATGCGAACTGAATAATTCCACACACAATGAACATCCTCAGGATCTCAAGTCCTGGACAAACTACAGATATAAAGGAACAATGGTGAGTACATTCTTATCCTATTTGTGCTTTTCGCTTATCCTTGGTTTTGGTGATTTTTGATGGTTGGTCGGTATCCTATCATGGCCAAGCGAATAACATTACTTGTCATTTGGTAGATTAATATATAAAGTTGGCTCAACCTCGGGTTGTTTAGCTTATAAATGCTCTATGGTAAGTTGATTGCTGGCATGTTGTTTGGCTGGTTGCACAATGTTTGTTTGCAATTGGTTGGTATGGTTGATTTGTTGCCTGGCTGGTTGGTCGGTTGATTTGATCTCATGTGACGTTTCAGTTTTCATTTTATAGTATCATTACTACTTACCGCTTCAATTGGCATATATCTGCTTTTAAACCTCGTTTTCACATTAGAACACTTGTGGACAGACTCCATGCCAACATAATGGCACTTGTCAGACAGGATTTACAGACAAAGGTTACAGATGCCTTTGCCCGCCTGAATACAAGGGCACCAATTGCGAGGAAAGAAACGGTAGATAAAAAAGCATTTTTCATTTGGTGAAATACTTTTATGAAAAACTCTACCTCACCCTTTAAGTTATCTATTGATGAATCCAACTGTCAGTCCTATTCAGTCAGCCATTTGTCCGTCTGCTCCTCCAGATGTCTGAACCCCCTTTTGTCCCTCCTGCTTTCATATCCATCTGTCTGACTAAGTGGCTGGCTGTCTAGCCGTGTATTCTTTTTACCCAACTCACATTCTTTTGTTCAAAATCAATTCATCATATATGTGCTGGTTTTTTCCCAACAGTAAGATGGATACAGATGACGCCATCCACAGTTTGCTTTGGAGCAAGAGATGATTCGTATGGTTTCTTTAGAACTTCCAAAGCCGGTAACATCATTACATTCAAATTAACCTACAGATCTGGTTACGTCACCTGTGATGCACAAAAGTCAAGTTTTCACTCCAAATGGGGATGCCTTTGGAACCGTCTCATTCCCAACCAAATGGCCACGTTGATAACTGACAAAAACCGTAATCTTCTTCTCCCAAAGAGTAATTTCCTATCAGACTATCGGAACTGCAAGTTTTACAGCCTGCCTTGGGCCACAACCGAATCGCCACAACTGCTTTTTGATAATTTGTCTACCCCTCTGACGGTGGAGACGAACCAAGAATTCCAAATCTGGTACAGCGAAGACTTGTTCAAATGGGGTTATAGCGATAATGGGTACGAAAAAAAACGTGCGTTGCAGTGTATGGTTTGTATGTTTGAGTAGTCGCAAAAATTAGAAAGTACATTGAAGAAGAAAATTGTTGTTCACGCATTCATTACTTCAATATTAGATAGCTGCAGCTCACCACTATATGGTCTACCTCAGCGTCTGCTTACAAGATTGCAATCCGTTTAAAATAGTGCAGCTCGAATTGTTACATGTACTAGGAAATTTGATATCCAGCCTTAACTCCTCTATTTCTGTGCAATTGAAATAAAACGAAAATAACATTTACCGAGCTTCCAAATGTGGGTATCACAAACATTTGGCGAGAAAACATCTTTAGCTACTTGAAAGAAACAAGATCAGTTGAAAGAAAAAAATTCATTACCGATCCTTTATTACCACACGGTGGAGTTTCCTTAGCTAAACACCGGATCATTTAAGAAACTTTAAGGAAATCTTCTTAAACAACGTTTAAAAGCTACTTTAGAACGAATATGATGTTTCATGATGATAATTTGCGTACGTTATCTGCTGAAAATTTCGCTAATTGCAAAATTTGAGATCGTAATGACATTTGGTTAGTCTTTCCTTAAAAAATATTTGAACTTTGCCATGGTTCAGTGACATTGTAGAGGGAACATGGAAGTTCTTATCTAAAGTTAATAATCGTTTTGCCTTCAAACCAGGTGTTTCTATTGTAACCATAGCTAAAGAAAGCACTCTTACCTCTAGAGCGGTGAGGGACCAAAGAGCTTTGTAATTTGAGAGCTAAGACTTGATCATATCAAACACCAATGGATGATTTCGAAAAGCGTTTCAGTCCAAGAGAACTCTAAGTCTAAGTATTTGCTTTTCCTAGGGTTTTTTGTCGTCAATGAGACCTTCTAAAGAAATTAATCAAAATTTGTACTATGTTGTTCCAAGGACTAATTTCACTGTGTAATACACATGTTAATGTTTAAAGATATTCCTATGAGACCCAATTCTCTCCATCGAGCTAAGCGGATAACATCCATTTGCGCCATCTGCATTAATGTCCACATAGAACTGACATCTACGAGCTTTCTTTAAATTTCTTTTCATGTTACCGTTAATCCACTGCCGGGATCTGGTGATCAACGTAAACCTTGTGCCATACGTGCGTGGTAGAAACAGAAAACCGTTACCTTGAAGCAGGCATGGAATTTGGTTCATTTTTCATTTTCGTAGCCTGGAATGCATTATTGATAATAGACGTTGTCGGTGAAAAAGGTGGGTTGTTATTTGTTCTCCGAGCTGATAAAAAATCATTATAATTCAACTAAGTTAGTTGCACATTCAATTTCATATTCTTTATTTTTCAGTTTATTTTTCATAGATAAAAAGGTTACATAGTTAACTAGACTAGAGACCATACAGCCTAAACTTGCTCTACAAAACTCTGGGATAATTGGTGAAAAATTTTGATGTCACATGGACGATGAGCCAAATAAATCATTTCTGTATGATTAAAATTAAAACAGACTCCTAGACAACTAGACCCTTCTTCAGTCTTCTCTTCTTCTTCTCCTCTTTTGCTTCTTGGACAATCAACTCAAGTGTCTCTCATTTTCACTCTCGAGTACATACTCTTAAGTACTCTTTCAGTAAGCATGTTCGGGTTATTGGCCGACTGACTTGGATTAAACCTCTTGATCAAACCACAAACCTAAATACTTTCATGAGCATAGATCTAAACAACAGATCACTTGATATTTTTCCAATACTAAAACCAAAAGGGGAATTTTGGTGTTGATCTTAATCAAGGTCAAGTAATCAATCAATCAAGGTCAGTAAATTAACTCAAACATCACTACCAACGGAAGTCATTATTCGAGAAACAAGCTTCAATAACGATCAAGGATCAAAACTAATCAAAAATAAAAATTACGTGTTCGGTCATACACGCTTCTGTGCATAAGTCTCACACAAGGACTACACAACGGTCACATAGGGTATTCCACTACAAATAACTAGATATCTAAATGACAAAGAAACAATCAGGAAACTCAGTTTGAGGACGAAGACAATCACACATCTTGAGCAAATCAGACTTACAACCCTAAAGAAAATCTTGAAATTTAATTGACCAAAACACTTCACAACAGTTCGCATATAGTGACCTGTCAGTTCACCATGGTGCGTCTCACAAACTATATTACATTTCAGTAGGTTAATGAGGTCATTTCAGACAAATTAAATGGGTTGTTTTTACTTTACCAGCATGTGCACTTCAAATATTGTCAATTATTTACGCTAATCACCGTATGGGAGTTCTCTCTCTACGAGTAATTAAGCAAAAGTTTAAAGTTCAGGGCAAGTATGCACTTTACAAAAATTAAAAATTTAACTAACTTGTGAGATCACCAAATCAAGGATATCGAAAAGCCCCCTCGATTATAAAAAAAAACCAGAGGGTTTAATTCAGACGGGCTTCTTAAAGTAAAGATCGAGGCTGGGATGTTGCTTCTTTCAAACTGGGCCATTGCCCGATTCTACCATGTTACCGGTATGCTAAGAATTCCAAATTGATTTGTCAGATAAAGAGAGATATGTGTCTTCATAGATGCACATCAGTAAAAGCGAATTAAAAAACATTATATTTAATAACACATAAAATATGAAGTAGAAATATGCCCTAGACGCATTAGAAATTTTTTTTTAACCACAAATAATTCTCGTTTCTAATGAAATTCACGATTCAGTGTGTTGTGACCCAATTTTCTCAGTCGCAAACTACATACATACTGCTACAGTGTTGTAAGTATATTGAATTTATAATTGTAATAGGACCGAGTGGAGTCTAATTTCGCTCACTCGTGAATATGATTAAAGACCAAATTGGACGACACGAAGTCCCGTTACCTATGTATTTACTTGTACAAATCGTAAGTTTCATCACTCCATTGGCTTTGCGTAGTCCCTGAAAAACGAAACTGGTTCTTTGCCTGTCTATACTACACCATAAATGGTGCTAATCAAATCCGATTTAGTTTCCTACAGACTTCTGTCGCAAGATGGAATTTACATCTTCTCTTGCTTTCCTGGCAAACGGCTAATAAACCACTTAATAAGAACCGTAGAATCCCTGTGCAAGACTTCTGCTCAGCTCTATGCTTCATGGAACCCAACTGCGTCAGCTATAACGAATTAGTGACCAGCAGATCTCCAGTAATCACAAAATGCGAACTGAATAATTCCACACACAATGAACATCCTCAGGATCTCAAGTCCTGGACAAACTACAGATATAAAGGAACAATGGTGAGTACATTCTTATCCTATTTGTGCTTTTCGCTTATCCTTGGTTTTGGTGATTTTTGATGGTTGGTCGGTATCCTATCATGGCCAAGCGAATAACATTACTTGTCATTTGGTAGATTAATATATAAAGTTGGCTCAACCTCAGGTTGTTTAGCTTATAAATGCTCTATGGTAAGTTGATTGCTGGCATGTTGTTTGGCTGGTTGCACAATGTTTGTTTGCAATTGGTTGGTATGGTTGATTTGTTGCCTGGCTGGTTGGTCGGTTGATTTGATCTCATGTGACGTTTCAGTTTTCATTTTATAGTATCATTACTACTTACCGCTTCAATTGGCATATATCTGCTTTTAAACCTCGTTTTCACATTAGAACACTTGTGGACAGACTCCATGCCAACATAATGGCACTTGTCAGACAGGATTTACAGACAAAGGTTACAGATGCCTTTGCCCGCCTGAATACAAGGGCACCAATTGCGAGGAAAGAAACGGTAGATAAAAAAGCATTTTTCATTTGGTGAAATACTTTTATGAAAAACTCTACCTCACCCTTTAAGTTATCTATTGATGAATCCAACTGTCAGTCCTATTCAGTCAGCCATTTGTCCGTCTGCTCCTCCAGATGTCTGAACCCCTTTTGTCCCTCCTGCTTTCATATCCATCTGTCTGACTAAGTGGCTGGCTGTCTAGCCGTGTATTCTTTTTACCCAACTCACATTCTTTTGTTCAAAATCAATTCATCATATATGTGCTGGTTTTTTCCCAACAGTAAGATGGATACAGATGACGCCATCCACAGTTTGCTTTGGAGCAAGAGATGATTCGTATGGTTTCTTTAGAACTTCCAAAGCCGGTAACATCATTACATTCAAATTAACCTACAGATCTGGTTACGTCACCTGTGATGCACAAAAGTCAAGTTTTCACTCCAAATGGGGATGCCTTTGGAACCGTCTCATTCCCAACCAAATGGCCACGTTGATAACTGACAAAAACCGTAATCTTCTTCTCCCAAAGAGTAATTTCCTATCAGACTATCGGAACTGCAAGTTTTACAGCCTGCCTTGGGCCACAACCGAATCGCCACAACTGCTTTTTGATAATTTGTCTACCCCTCTGACGGTGGAGACGAACCAAGAATTCCAAATCTGGTACAGCGAAGACTTGTTCAAATGGGGTTATAGCGATAATGGGTACGAAAAAACGTGCGTTGCAGTGTATGGTTTGTATGTTTGAGTAGTCGCAAAAAATTAGAAAGTACATTGAAGAAGAAAATTGTTGTTCACGCATTCATTACTTCAATATTAGATAGCTGCAGCTCACCACTATATGGTCTACCTCAGCGTCTGCTTACAAGATTGCAATCCGTTTAAAATAGTGCAGCTCGAATTGTTACATGTACTAGGAAATTTGATCACATGACCCCTATCCTAAAGGAGATCCACTGGCTTCCTGTCCGTCACTGTATAGTTTATATAATTCTTTCACTGATCTACAAAGCTATCAATGGAGCAGTGCCCGGCTACATATGCGACTTTCTTAATTATTGCACCTCTAAAGGGACACTAAGGTCCTCTGTTCAATACCCTCTGGCGACCCCGAAAGCGAGACTAAAGACTTGTGGAGAGAGAACGTTTCCTGTGGCGGCACCAGGACTATGAAACTCGATCCCACTTGGAATAAGATCTAGTTCTTCAATTGACAGTTTTAAAAGACGTTTAAAAACGTATCTTTTTGAACCAGGTCGTAACCCTGTTTATTTTTTTTTGATGATAAATATGTTTAATTATCTTATAATTTTTAAATTAGTCTATTCGTATACATATATATATATTTTTTTTTCCTTTTCTCCCTTTCTTTCAGCTTTTCAATAATCTTAATGTAGAACACCATGGACAATTAGTGAATTTGGCGCTGTATAAATCTGTTTATTACATTCATTTATAAAAATCTTCGACTTGATTAAGCGATGTGAATACATGTAATTATGACACCTGGAAAATATTCTCTCCATTAGTGACGTTCCTCTCTTCGATTTGTCCTGGTGAAGACCTGGCTTGGAAGCGAGAATTCATAAAAATGACTTGTGTGATTTTACGATATGCACCCTGAGTATATAGAGATGAAATAAAAGGACTTGAATATATGCTGGTCTATTTTCATTTTCCCCTTGAACCTTTTCATACAATGGTTGGCTTCCCGGTTTATGGAATATTTGAGACTGAAACTAGCGAGTTATAAATTCCAATTCTACCTCTATATTCCTCTGGAGAATATCTCAATGTGGTATCAGTTCTGCGAGCATTCGCCCTTTTTGAATTTAAACGATCAGATTTTCTGCCCCTAACACTTGCTGGAAAACATAAAATAACATTGATTTCAAAGAATACTTTGTCATTTCCGTCGTACTCGTTGGTTTTCCATGGACTGCATAAATATTTTCATATCCACAACTAATTAAATGATACTCAGCGGAAAGTAAGGGAGGTAATTAGGTAATTTAGCATTATCAACTGAGTTGATAAGGTAAATTCGCCACCATAGAGAGTTTAAGGCTAACGTTTCGAGCGTAAGTACTTCGTTATTTGCTCTGACGAAGGGCCAACGCTCTAAAAGTCAGTTGTAAAACTCTTTACGGTAGCCAATTTAAGATATCAACTCAGTTGATAATACTAAATTACCCTGTTATACTATACCACCTACACAGCACCACAGTTTCTTTAGAAACTTTCCCCCTCTGATAAAAGAAGAAGTTGAGTTTCTCCTCCATAAAACACCTTATGCCTAAACCTTTTGAGCTAAGTTATTTAGAACACACCCACAGGGTAACGAGTAGAATAGGAAAGATGGTAAGGTTTTGAGCTCGCTAAAGAAATAGAGAAAGATGTTTTTTTTCGTCTTGTCACGAGCGTGGGACAAAAAAAAAATTCCGAGTTCCCATGAGAAATCGAACCTCAAACTTTCGGATTCCGCGCTCCGATGCTCTACCACTGAGACACAGAGACTCTTTGTTGGGCGAGGTCCATTACGAAGTTCATATATGATAAGCGTCCTGCATACTGCTACTATTAGGGTAGCAAAGGTTAACAAATAGGGTAACAATAGGTTAACCGTGCAACAAATAGTCTCTTTAATAAATTGCTTTCATCAAGAAAAAATAATGGTCTCATTATTTCCCCTTGTTTTTAATCTTAAGTTCAAGTTTTACAGGAAAAGGAGTGACCACGGGTCACGCGTCATTAGTAAATTTTCGTTAGAAAATTTCGCGGGAAATTTGTCACTGGTAAATTGAAAAAAGCTGTGCGCAACGGAAATCGTCGCGATAAAATCTGCTATTAATCTTATACCTGATAATTGAAAAAGGGATGGGGGAAAGAGAAGTCAGCTGGGAAGAGCTGAGTAGAAGGCAAAGGGCAAACAGCATTGAGGGCCTCTGGCCACGGCGAGGATGGACTGAATTATGGTAAATAGTAATATAGATAGTAACACAGAATTAACGCCAACATATTTCTTTCCTTTAAACTAACAGAGTATTCGACAAAAACTTGTTCCCGAACTGACGGACGAAAGGTCTTGAATCCACACTGTCCTCAACGAACATAATGGGTCGGGCAGTGCACGATTTTTTGTTCACTTTCTTTTATTCAATATCCTTTCCTATCCAGTTTAATAACTCAAACATTTGAACAATAAATGAATGACATTGTAGCACAACGTCTTTCACATATCAATTTCGGATAGTGCACGATTGTCGTTCAACCCTTCGCATATGTTGCAATCAAATCGTTTTTCTTTGTCTTCAGGTATGCTTATAGATGACAGAGCAGTTTTGATGGCCCGTCCACAATATCATAGATCATAACGCCACATTAATTTTGAAACTGCCTTCTTCTGGTTGACTTTTGTTTTGAATGTCTTTTAAGGGCTTCGAGTACATTTTCCACGAAAAAATGTAAGTGATCGCAGTTATTGCTGAAAACCGCGTAGGAATCCTATGAAGCACTTTTCATGGCTCACGAATTGAATTGGGTGAAAGGAGCGTTTCCTAAAAGCACAACTTACTCGGCCAATTGCATATAGAGCCAGCGATCCAAAAATTTGAATCACAGATGAAAATTTAAGCACAACAGATATAAGCGTTATGTTCCATTGCCACGCGCTCTGAGTAAGGAAACCAGACCAGATTTCCTGATTTCCCAATTCATTTACCTTTCGGTTACGTCGTCGTCGAATCTTCGGGACTAAAAGTACACCGGTACTTTCTTTTTCCTTTTAGTCGACGACCGGTAACGCATTTTAAAGGCTTAGCAAAATTAAACTGCAAATGAGAAAATCCTTGATAAAGTCATTTTTTTTCTAAAGAAGGATGGTAAAAGTAAACGAGAACAGGTTATCATGGCTTTCTTAAATACGTTAACACCGAGGGAGGATGCGTCTGCTATTCACTCGTCATCTTTTGGTAGGAATGAATGAAAAATGCGCTAGATGTAATTTTGATCTCCTAAATTTTGAAAGTTTTAGGTCAAAACGTCCAATAGAACTTAAAAACGTTCAGGTGTCTGTTATCCTAAGAATATGGAATGATATTCCTAAGAGACCTAATTCCTTTTATTGGGCAAAGCGGAAAACAACTATTTGCGTCAGAAATGGTTTGATGCTGCTCTGAAATTTTTTTGCATGTTTCATTTTCGTACCTTGTGTTGACTTGCTTGACGTTTGGCAAACGTGATTGGAAAACTGCCAATCATTTTCCATCGTTCGATTCATTTATGAGTGCAATCTTATTTCATATATAAATTTCATTGTCTTCGCTGATACAGAAAGAAGTAACAAATAAACTAAGTAAGGAAAACAGCCACGTTCACCATCCACCCATAATTGGAAGTCATTTTTGTGAAATAGAACGGTGTTTTAACGTAGATTTTTAAGCGTATCCTACTCAGAAAGTTGGATACAAGATGGAAAACGCGAACAGCCTCGACAACTACGAATCATGTCAGTTCAAAAAATCCTGTATTCCAACTCTCTTCTCTCCATAACATGTACGTATTACAATCTTACGTAAAGTTCCTTTGTAGTTTGATGTTTTTTCATCGAACGTTGATAGATTTTTACCACTCTTAACCATCTCAGAGAAATTTGTTTTATACTAGAACATTGCTGGAGTATGAAAGAGTATTTTAAGAGTCCCTGAACGAAAGTTGTTGACGCAGAAATCTTTAATGACTGGTTTAAAATTTCACTAACTTTTAACGACCCAATATAGTTGGATTATTGGAAAAATTTGCACAAATGTTGCGTTAGACTTGCGAAGTTTTACTAGTTTCAAAATTTAAGTGCTACAACGTCCGCTCGTTTGCCACTTATCAAAAATACCTTTCATTTTAGAAAGAGCCGTCTTAATCGTTTTCGTCAACCTCAAATGCCGAGGTAAAAACTTTTCACAGAGGGAAAAATGTTTTTTCCGTCTTATTTCTCAGACGAACCCCACTTATACTCACAAAGACTGGGTGTACATAACAGGTGGCATCTGGAAACAATTAAAAAAGAAATAATAACTTGACTACTCTCCATCTGAGATGTATAATGTTTGACTTTTTTCGCTTCAAATTTACTTTTACTTACATTTTTCGTTTATTATTTACTTTCTATTTATCAGTAGAAACATTTAACCCGAATAGTAATCTGCTGCGTGATTTCAGGAAACAATGGTACGTCTCAATAATAAACAGCATACAATTTCCTCTCTCCAAGATAACCGGTCTTAATAGCCATAGGTTATTACTAAATGCAATTTTTTTATAACTTCTCCACTAGGACGAAGGTAAATAAAAGATTGGCGGATAGCTTTTCTTTACGGGTTTTTTAGCAAACGTCACGAAATTACAGTAGAAGATGGTTGTTTATTGTGGGGAATTCGAGTAATAATTCCCAGCCAGCCTGGCGAACGTGTGCTATATGAATTACACACAGGGCACCCAGGTATCGTCCGTATGAAGTCACTCGCGCGACTTCACGTTTGGTGGCCTAATCTTGACAGAGATATGGCCACAATCGTACGGAAATGCGACAACTGTCAGAAGTCACGTAACAAGCCCCAACCGGCACCCTTACACCCGTGGGATTGGCCAAAAATGCTGTGGTAGAGAGTGCACATCGATTTTGCAGGTCCATTTATGGGTAAAATGTTTCTAATTGTCGTCGATAGCTATTCAAAATGGTTTGAAGTAGAAATGAAGCCCAGCATCACTATTGAAGCGACAATCGCAAATCTTCGCGATATGTTTGCTCGGTATGGCATTCCACAACAACTCGTGAGTGATAATGGCTCACAGTTCACTTCAGAAGAATTCTGTAAATTTATGAAAGCAAACGGAATCAAGTACACACTTGTTGCTCCGTATCACCCTCGATCCAACGGCCAAGCAGAGCGTTTTGTTCAAACGTTCAAGCAATTTTTTAAGGTGGAGGATAGCGATTCGATTATGCAAAGTTTAGCGCGATTTCTTTCCAGTTACCGAACGACACCAAATAGTACTACAGGCCAAACACCAGCCGAGTTGTTCCTAAATCATCGATTAAGAACGAGGTTAGATTTAATGCGTCCTGACCTCGGTCGGAAAGTATTTGACAGGCAGACGGATCAGAAGGCCTGAGACGGTCGGAGAACAACTTTGAAAACGAGATATTGACCAAATACACCAAAAGTATTTAAGCAACAAAGATAGTAAACCAGAAACCAGTGCAACCAGAAACCAGTCAAACGATACCACTGACATCCAACTGGTAACGCCTCCGCAAGCGGAAACCGCGGAAAAATCAACGCTAAAACCAAACGAAACCAAAAGTAGCGAAAATGATAACCGGATGAAGATGCGCAAGCAGCCGCGACAGCGCAACCTCAACCTAAAACACGCTATCCAACTCGACAGCGTAAAGCACCGCAGCGTTTAGGATTTAATATATAATGATTAGAGTAGCTGATTACCAAGCCTTTGAAATAAGTGTGGGGGAATGTAGTGTTTGTTCCTATTTGGATAAATACCTTAGCTATTAGACATAGTCTGATGCTACTCTAGTTTGCAGATTTAATAAATGTAACCAAAGAAGTTACAATTCATAGACCCAAGGTTTCGACACTCCTGTCTAGTGCCTTCATCAGGGGTGATCTAAACGCTGCAACAAAAGGTCCTTTTATATGATCACTAATTAGCGGCCTTTTTTTCTGGTTATCTTGCAAGAATTTTGTCGCCTGTTTGTCGCCTGTACGGGATTTGAACCCATAACCTCTGCGATACCGATGCAGCGCTCTACCAACTGAGCTAACAAGCCAACTGGGAGCTGGTCCTGATGTTGGTTCTAAATAAACCCGTGAAGTGATGAAATAAACGGTTACGAATATATGAAAGTCATATATTTGAACTGTGGATAAAGACGTGAATGAAAGTGATCCTCGCAGTAGTGTGCACTACTTAGGCAGTAGTGAAAATAAGGCCTGAAAAAAAAAGGTGAATGCTACCTGCACGAACACCAAGGGATCGTAAGTTTGTACTTGTCACTCCGGATATACTGGAAATGGACGGGAATGCACACGTACTTGATGCGTTTCTTTTGTAACCATTCCAAATAGCAAGAAAAGCACCATCATCTTTGCAAGACTTGTTTTACCAGCATACCTTGTATAAAAAAGTGATGAGTATAGACCTGACGACAATGGTGACAATGACACAATTGTATTAACCCTTTCATTATCTCATTAGTAGTTCTCTTGACTGTCTGCCGTACAATTCTTTTGATGTTTGTTCTAAGAATTTGGTATTGAATCAACTAATAATCCACACGTTGATATTCTTCTTTATTCTCATCATTTGTCTGTTTGATGTTGTATTGATTTGGTAAAGAGAAATTTTGTCTTGGTCACTCATGGGAATTAAAAGGTTCATTAAACATTTAGTGATAAGAAATCTCAAATGGCAAAGGGAGATTAAATTAAAGGCTTGATTGAAGCCTTACTAGTTAATTTATTAATTAAAGGCTTACAGGACAGAACAACAGAGTTAAACTTAAGGGGAACCGAGAAAAAAATCTGGTGTGTGGTAATGTGAAGTGCTTCCGTCTAGAACCACAAGACAAAAAGACTAAGGTTTCTAAGCATGATGCTCGGCAACTTTTTTCCTATTACAATTATTTTTTTTTGTGTTTATGATTTTACAGATATTGACGAGTGTAAAGGAAATCACTCTTGTCACGTGAATGCAATGCAATTTTAAAATCCGCCAGAAAAAAATCTACCAAGGAAGGCTACCAAGGCTGATCTTTGACGACTGATATCCCACTACAGTTTGGAATGGTGTCTAGAGAGAGATTCCGCTGCAGTAGAATTTTTGGTTTAGTCTAAAGTAACAATTAATCTTAATTTTTCACAATGACAACTAACTTAATGCTTTTTCGCCTCGCAACAGTTTAAAACCTAATGTGTATCTCGCTCGTGTAACTACAACCGTTGCATAATTATTCTTTTCTCTCCCTTTTTTTTAGATATTGGTGAATGCCAAAAAGATACTCACGATTTTCACCTGAACGCTACTTGTCAAAACACAAATGGATCCTTTTTGTGCACCTGTTTATTTGGATTTAACGGAGATGGACGGAACTGCACAGGTAAAGGCCTTTAGATTGTAATTGCTCCGTTATGACTTAAACAAATGTTAGTTTGCTTGTGTTTGTTTTTTGAATTATTTGTTTAATTTGCACGTTCCTTCTTTATTTGTTTGTTTTGATAAAGTAGTTACTCTTGCCTTAATATTTTTCACCAATGGAAGAAAATAAAAATCCTTCCTCCCACTTGAAAGCAAGATGACAAAAGATTTATATATGCATCATACTCCCAGAAGCCTTTGATGTCTCAGATATTGATCAATGTGCTAGAAATCTTTCTTGCCATGCGAATGCTAACTGTACCGACACCATTGGATCACATCTATGTACATGCCACACTGGATACACTGGAGATGGACAGACTTGCTTAGGTGATTTTAATAAGTTTCCTTCAATGTTCAGAAAAGTCCTTTATGACCAGAGAGGAGCAATTTTATTACTGCTCTTTCTATACATACAATCCCAGCTATTCGAAGCGGGAAGTAATCTGAAACGTTCTTTTAACTCAAATTATGTCGCCGGAAGTAATCAAATATTTATCCTTAAATGTAGTTCTACAGAACATTCAATTGTGGGTTGTGACGTTGTGCGCTTGATCCTCATCAGACATCGACGAGTGTTCAACACTGAATATCTGCGATGAGCACGCCTCTTGCAGTAATACCCAGGGCCCCTAGAGTTGCGCCTGTAATTCTAGATACATTGAGGATGGTTTGAATTGTAAAGGTTAGTCTTACCTTACACATTTTTAGAGATGGTACTGGCTGAACTCGCTGTAAATAATGTTGACTGAATAGCTATTATTGTTTGGCCATGCAAAAAATCACGTTAGTTTTTAGTGCCTTTAAATTGCTTGGAAACGTCCTTCAGCGCACCTTTAGGGAAAAAGAAACATAGATTTGATTTTTTATATCATATTTGTAGACTTATTGTGCATTGTTTTTTTCCACCAAGAGACAAAATAATGATCCCCATTATCGGTCAGCAGGCTGTATGAAAACCGATCCTTGAGCGATCGAGCCACGAAGACGCCTTGAAATTCGTTGAATATGGTAACTTTTTAGGGATTTTGCGTTGAGACTTCAGGACAAACTCGGCCATTATAAATATATATAAACTGTTATATATTGTATTTCTCCTGGTATGATTTGAACAAGAAAAGAGAAGTTCTAGACCTGCAAGCAACCATGTATTATATTTGTTTATCATATAATTGAATAGGCCTTTACTAATAAGAAAAGTAGACTTTTTTTGGAGAATGAAATTATAAGTTACACAATCCACAAATAAAAGGTCTTAAAGCGCGTCTGAGATAGAGCTCATGAGGAAAAATGCGTTGAACCATTACAGAAAAAGACAATGGGCGTATTCTTTTCACAAAACCAGTTATTGACTTTTTCCTTATCGACAAAAGATACATTTTTATGCACACGGCCAAAATCGGCCTGTGGCAAATCTTCCAGTTGTCGATTTTCGTTCTCAGCCGCGAGAAATACCATTACCCAGGTCAAATACGTTATTTTTGGTTTTATTTTTGTATTTTGTTTTACTTTTGCTTCTAGGAAATTTTGAGCGACATTGTCTGTTTGAAATACGAATTGTTTATTAGCAGCCAAGCGACAAGCGACCCAGGATTTAGAACCGCCAACGCTTTGCCATTCATTTTCAAACCTGAAACAGCTGATTGATGATATCAAACTTATTTTTAAAAAAAAGTTATTGTAACATTGTACGCGTACTGTTACGGTTTTTATCAGGGCGAGTCTAAAACACCGCAGTTTATACAATATTTTTTTCCTTAAGCTTCCTTATAAAGAAATATATAAAACATCGCATTAACCGAAATTCAACTTTTTAGCCCATCCGTGCTATAATTACAAAAACCTGAGCGATGCCGACAGAAAGAGCACTTACAACAAACCATATGGTGGAGAAAAATGTGACGACGATTCCTCATCCATAATATTCGGGAAATGGTATCGTTTCGTGGGAGATGCAGGAACAAAAATGCCAACCCAGTGCGTACCAGATAATAGATGTTGTGCGATCTTCTCAGGCTGGCTATACGGTGGTCACCACACATTGGTGAGGTTTCCTTCAATATCTGCTTTACCGGAGGTCAAAATTGTTGCAAGAAATCAATTAACATACGTGTGAAAGATGCGGATCCTACTTTATATAAAAACTAGAAAAAGGTACCTGGTTGTTTTCTGCGCTATTGTGGCACAGACAGAATGCTATAAGCAAGTTATTTTGCACAGTGAAAGGGTCCACAAATTGAGTCATTGGCACATGTACTATAATGTATGACAGGGACTTTAAAAATCTCACATGATCCAGTTTTTATGATTAGTGTTAAACAGTCAGTATTTGGAACACAAGAGTACCTTTGGACGGTGTATTTTGATCTTCCAAGTATGAGTACTCCTGAGAAGCTTTTACTGAAGATATGAGTCAGTAATAAAGACTGACGCTTCTATAACAGGTAGTTTCGTGTTAACAACTGGGTTGAAAAGGTAAATTAGCCACCGTAAAGGGTAAAAAAGGTGACGTTTACCCCTTTATTCATTTGACGCTTATATATCCTCAGCGAAATCATCATCAGAGTCGACTGAACAATTGTTGTTGACCCGCGTATTAGAATAGACCCTCTCTTCTCTCTCCCCCAGCAAAGGTCTACAACTATGGGCATAAGTGAGTTTCCAAATAATATTAGCAATTATCATCTCTATCTGTTCCTATCGAAGAGCTTCACTAAGTAAGTTTTAAGCAGAACTTCGAGCTTTGCATTTCGCTTATTAAAAAACATTTTGAACCCTTAATGTTTACTCAGGTCGTTAGTCCAAAGGGGAGTGTTAGCTTATCTGCCATAGCAGAAACTAAAGCAACTGTTAATACCTATGCCTTCTCTGCATGTAGTTGTTATTCTGTCTAAAAGCCTTCCACGATGAGTCACGGCGGTCCGTGACTGTACACAAGTTGTTTACTATGTTCGCTTATGCTTTCATTAGCATCATTATGTACAAGGATTTTCAAACGTGTTAGGTGTGTTGTGGATAGAGACTGTACATAGTTTCTAGAGTTTTTAGTCACTGTGACATTTGTACTCAAACTTTCTAATGACATAGGATGGGAAACTACAACATTCTATTAGATTATATAATTATGATCTATTTCTTCCACAATAGCTGTGTTGTAAGCTTCGAATTCCGGAACGTTTTAAAATTAACAATTGATTCATACATCAGCGTGCGTTCATCGAGATATGAAGCACGTGGGAAGTTGGAGAGCACGAAAGATGCGTAAGAGTTGCTCTCGGCTACGCCTCGAACAACTCTAGCTTCTTCTCAACTTTTCAAATGAGGTTTCCCTTTTGAATTATCAAGACGAATTTCTGAGAGAAACAGGTTCGTTGATCAATTGTCGCTTTGGTCAATTATTTGATAGCAAAGATCTTTTTAAGAAATGCGGCAGAATTGGTATCTCTAGGACAAAATTAAACGATACAATCGACTTGTTATCAACATATCCTAGGCAATTTAACTGATAAACTCTCAGACTTAAAAAAGGTAAAAAAAAAAATTATTCTTAATTGTAATGATTACAATTATTTTAAAATTCATACTTAAATGTGTAGCCGATCTGTGTTTTGATCGTAGAAACCTGAGTGATGACAATACAAATATAAATGTGGTAGAGCCAAAGTTCATAGATTCAAATCCCGTATGGCCTGAAATTTTCAGGCTTTATTTTCACTACTGCTTAAGTAGTATTCACTGCTAGATCTCTTTCGTATTCATTTCTTAATCCGCGGTTCCCATATATGATTTTCATACATTCACAGTCATTAACTTTCTTTTCTTTCTTTTTTGCGGTCAGGAATCTCGGCTGCGAAAATGTGAGAGAAATTTATTTGTGTTTATGACCTGAAACGAATTCAAAGCTAAATACGCCGAGAAGATTTAGACAGATATTTTGAGGTAGACCTTAAAGTCATATTCGGAGATTTATCAACCAAAGAAGAAATGAACGATAAAGTCACAGGTCAGCGGTGGTCAGCCATGGCGGTTGGACGTTTTTCTTGGAGTTCCGTCACTTTATATGCTTTTCTGGTTCAGTTTCGCTTTTACTGTTGCTTCTTCGATGTCGAAGCCTTCGGAAAAGCCAATGAAATGCGTAGTGATGCTTCGGAGTGTGCCATGGATTGGCGAAAGGATTTTTTCTACCCGACTCTGGCTACATTTCCTCCACGTGGTACGTATCATCGCTCCCACGGTAGAAGGTTCTTCTCAACTCGGGTTTCTCTGTATCCCAACTCAGTCAGCACCTTTAATTTGATAAGGCTCTCAACTAGTGGTGACATTAATCCTAATCCTGGTCCCCACTTAACAGCCCTAAGTGCCCAATTTGCGAGAGAGCTGTCGCCAAAACTCACCGTGCAATAGAATGCGATATCTGTCTCCGTTGGTGCCACATAAAGTGTGGAAGAGTTAACCCAAGTGAATACAACAAACTTCAACTCCTCGATCATTTCTTCTGGAACTGCCCTTTCTGTGAACTGAGGGCTCTTCCCTTTGCCGATGCCAGTTCTTTTGACTTAAACCTTGACGATGACGTGGTGTCTGAACCTGACGAAGATGTTTTCACTACGTTAAAGACTACGATGGGCAACAACAAGAACTTAAAGATTGGACACATAAATATCAATGGTCTTACTAATAAATTGTCTGAAATTCAATTCCTATTAAAAGAGGTTGAATTCGACATCCTGGGCGTTACTGAGACCCACCTGACCGTAGACCTATCAAATGAATTAATAAGAATATATGGTTATAACACGGTGAGAAGAGATAGATCAAATGGCTTGAAAGGTGGCGGCGTGGTAATATATTATCGCGATAATTTGAACATTTCTGAAAACCTAAAGTGGGACATTCATCAGGACTTGGAGGCTGTATGGATTAACATTACCATAAGATCACAGTCTACTTTACTTGGCTGCCTATACCGACCACCTAAATCAATCACGTTTTATGATGACTTACATGACCTGCTTAATAAAATATGGATCAAGAGGAAGAATGTCATATTATTAGGTGATTTTAACTGTAATCTCTTAGCTAATACGGCAGATACAGATCAAGATGCGCCATATGACTGTAATAGAATGAAAAGAATTCTTAGGCGTTTTGGTTACGTTAACGTCATTGAATCACCAACGCGCATCACAGCTAACTCTAAGTCACTTATCGACCTCATTATTGTTAGTCCTAATTTGCATGCATCAAATGTCTTAGCTGGTTCTATTGACCTGGGCATTTCAGACCATCATCTTATATTTGCTGCCTTTTCTACAAGGAGGAGTAATTCAAAGCCTAAGCTTATTACAGTAAGGAACTATAAGGATATGGATAATGAAAAATTCCAGAGGTCCTTAGAGGAAGCTCCATGGCATATTGTGTCTGCTGTAGAGGATGTTGAGGACAGTGTTTACTTATGGGAAACCATGTTTAAAGACATTATAGAGTCCAACATCAAACGAAGGAATGTGAAGGTCAGACACAAGTCACTTCCCTGGATCAATACCGAAATCAGAAAGGCTATGAATCAAAGGTATAAGTGTTTAAAAGCTGCTCAAGGTAAACCCCATGATAATCCTCAGTGGGACATCTATAGAGCTAAAAGAAACGCTGTTAGAAGTATGCTCAGAAAAGCTGAGGCCTCTTACTGGATTGGGCTATTTAAAGAATCTTCTTCACCTAAAGATTTCTGGAGAATATCTAATCGTATACTTGGTAAGATCAAAAGTGATAAAATTGGTCCCCTACAAGATTCTAATAACACTATTATTTCAGATGATAGGCAGAAAGCGAATTTGATTAATAACTATTTTATTGATATTGCACATGATCTTACTAAGAACTTGGATCCAGTACATTTAGATACTACTTTTTATATTAATAGAATTACTCCCACTATAGAGAATTTTTCTTTGAATTGGGATATAGTTAGAGATGTTTTGAAGTCTATTAATCCAAACAAAGCAGTAGGCCCTGATAATATTTTTCCTAAAGATCTTAAATTGGCACAGGACTCTGCTATTCAGGGTCTGCTAGAGGTGTTCAAAAAGCATGGACTGTTGTAAGTTCCCTCAACAATGGAAGGAGTCATTAGTTACACCTGTTTTAAGAAAGGGAACAGGCTGGATCCTAACAATTACCGACCTATATCCTTGCTTAGTACACCAGGAAAGCTTCTTGAGAAGGTAGTGTGTGACTCACTTGATGATCACATGTTATCCAATGGCATTCTCACAGATAGACAATGGGGATTTAGGAGGGGCTATTCAACGGAGAGCCTCCTCCTTCATCTCACTGAGTCCTGGGGAGTGCCCTGGATAGAGGCCATAAGGTTGGAGTCTTATTCATTGATTTCCGCAAAGCTTTTGATTGTGTCAACCACAGTATTCTTACTGAGAAACTCAAGGCTGTTGGCTTGGCAGGTGATATGTGGAAATGGATCAATGACTATCTCTCCAACCGTGTACAAGGGACTAGTGTAAGTGGGTCTAGATCTGATAGAATCCCCATTAGAGCTGGGGTCCCTCAGGGATCCTTACTAGGACCAAGATTGTTTGCATCTTATGTTAATGACCTCCCTGAATCTATTACCAGTGGAGAAGTCTATATGTATGCTGATGACACAACAATATATGTAGTAGGGAATACTGTTGATGAAATAACAACAGGGTTACAGGCTGTTTTGGACCAGGTTAATTCCTGGTGTCTTAGTAACAGATTGATTCTACATGAAGGTAAATCCGAGGCAATGGTCTTAAGTACTACCCCTTCATAGGTCCTTTGAAACAGCTGAAGTGGGGTATGGACACCATTCGGTATGTGTCCTCCACCAATTGCCTTGGGGTTACAATTGATGATAAACTCTCTTGGTCTCAGCATGTTGCATTGGCTAGATCTGCATTTAATGCCAAAGTTAAAATGTTGAGACGTATAAATTTCCTATGTACATCTATCTTGGAGACTTTTTACTATAGGATAGTTATACCAAGTGTTCTATATGGAATTGCAATTTGGGGGTCTGGATCCAAGCTTAAAGATCTAGAAATGATTCACATCAGGGCTGCCAGGCTAATTCATAAGATACCAAATAGTTTTGGGGATAATGATGTACTTTCTAAGGTTGGCTGGATGCCTTTAGAGTATTTTTTATAAGCTACGTATCTTAACTATTACATATAATGCTTATTATAATTTAGGGTTGCGGGAAATTAATTGTTTGGTGACCAAGAACTCTAACAGTTATAACCTAAGGAAATCCCTGAATGTTGTACTTAATAGGCCCAAAACCGAATTGGGTCGTAGGTCCTTTGCTCATAGATCTGCAGTAGCATGGAATGCACTTCCCGATAATGTTAAAGATTCTCCAAATTTATCTATTTTTAAATATAACTTAAAACAATCCAAGCAAACTGTTATGAATATTAATTTTGAAAAGGGAGGTAATGTTATACAAAACATGAAACCAAATTTTCACTATTACTAAAACTTTATGGTTTACTTGATTTATTCAACTTATAAATTTTATCATATCTGTATTTTATATAATTATAGACTAATTAGTTTAGGCAGGTCCACATCAGCTGTAAAGTTGCGCAAATTTTAACCTGCGTTATCAAATAAAGTTATGTATGTATGTATGTATGTATGTACAGGCAGCCCAGGCTCGCTGGATGCGCCTCGGTGAATATACAAATATGGGCACGCTCTTTCGCACTCAGAAAAGGCTATGAGTCCACAGAGGTTAGGTTCGGGCGGCAGTTTGGCACTCACCCTAAGATCTGTGTTGCTACATTTTTCATAGAGTTTAGAGTTGATGCAAATTACGATATTACCACATAGATAAAAGGAAAAAAAGCCTGGAATCTAGCAATTTGCTAGAACCGGACATGATACTAAGAAAAAAAAAATTGATAAGTTGCAATCGACAGCCGAATTGATACGGCGCTATTGTTTACCATAGCGAAAAGAAGAAAGGACCTTTGTATGGAGCATTCAGAATAACCCAATATACTTTGCTACTATTGAAAAACATGTTAATGGCAAAGTTTGAAACTTTTTTTCTAATTTTTTACATTTCTCAGGAGAGAAATTCATCATTAGTTTGTCAACCTCTTTAAGGTTTCTGGTCGGTCAATCGAGGAAATTTTAATCAGCACACTGCTTTACATCTTTTGATAGTTTATTTGATAGTTAAAGAAATTCAAAATGTATTTTGGAGAGTAAATGAGGGTCTGAATGGGGTTTAGTGTTTAGTGTTATTTGTCCATATTTTTTAGTGTTTACTGTTAAATTGGCCATTTTTTTAATGTTTATTGTTCTTGAAAAAAATATTGTTTAGTGTTTGAAAGGAGACCCCAAAGTTTTTTTTAAGGATTTTCAAATTTTATCTGCTCTTTTAAATTCTGCAAGAAAATCAAGAAAATCACTCGCGAACAGTGAGCCAAAGCTGAAATGCTCTTGTCCTTATAACGGATAATGCGCCTTACTAGACCCTCAGTACTAGATGTACTTAAGGGGATACGTTTGGTAATCCACACAATAGTTCCTGAAAAGTATCGCTTCTGGAAATCCAACCAAAGTAGTGTTTGCAAAAGACCAATTTCACTTTAAATTGGGCCCCAATGCAAAGTACTGGCGTTAGACTACGATTTCGACTCTCGATAGTCTCGTAGAACTGCTTTTACACCGACCAGTCGATGTGAATGTTCGGAGGGAAGTATTCAAGGATGCGCGGGACCTATGCTTTACCAATGGCTTAGTCTTCGTTGCAGAGAGAGGCTCATCAGCAATCCGTTTCATTGAATTGAAAGGCGAAGTACTTTTCAAACCCGGACGCCTAAAATCGCGAGCTGATTTGCTCTCGCAGCTTAGTCGTTTCAGATTGTCACCTGAGGGTATAGGTCCAGTTCTACAGAAGCGGTTGACGGCACATCTGAGATCTTTAGCTGCACAAGTCGAGAACTGAATAAACAAATTGTCCAGATTAACCCACCTTTAAATAAATCAATTTCCATCTGTGCGGCAAGTAAGGATATCCTCTTGTATGCAGATGATAAGCAGAGAAGCATAATGCACCTGGAGTTAGAGTACAATGGAGTGGCTATCATCGGTAGTAGGCTGAGACAGATAAACTACTCCAATGACGTGACAAGTGTTGAATCTCTTTATGTTCTGCGGCAATCAGCATACTTGGCTGCAACTAGCGCAGCTGGAGGGTTATATGGTTGTAACCTCGATTCTGTCAATGTTGAGCGACTCTTGCGGAATTCTTCAGATTCTTGTGAGGAAATCAGGAGGCTGTATGGTTATGAGGGCAACATTGTTTTCACCGACAACAAAGATCAAAAGGTTAAGACCTTTAATCCCTTAAGTGCAACAGTCGAGACCTTGTTGGGTACTGGCCATGAAGGAACCTTTGATGGAACTGAAGAAAGCTGCTCATTTACACAATTTCATGCAATCTGTTCCTTGTAGAAAATTTTTTTTTGTTTCCGATATGGCTGCTGAAACAATCAAACTAGCTTCGGGGTTTATTGGCAAAGTGTCCTTTCTTCGCAACCTCGAATGTCTCTATGATAGTTTTGGAATTGGTGCACATACGATCGACGCGTCCAATTATCTCTTCAAGATGCTGTGTGCAATGTTTCATCTGTAAATGCTTATATTAAATACACAGTCGCAGAAGTAAGGCAGCACTATAAAATGAAAGAAACGGCAATAATAAATGGCCCTGAAGGAACTGTTTCCAGCAAAACACAAGAGTCATTGGTGCTTCTCGAAAGAGGTATGGAACAGCTACGAGATAACGTTAAGAATGTAAACGAGGACTATCTTGGTGACATTGACCTGCGCACGCTGCTAACAACTCAGGTGGAGAACCTTCATGCAGTCTCCCACTTCAAAAACGAGACTTTCACCGCCCTTCAGTATGCTCAAGACTTTGGAACAATTCACACTTGAGAAGTCTTATTATCCAGTGCCTAAATCCGTTGTGGAGTTACGGGACGTAGATTCGATGAAACCTCCTCCAGCTGATAACGTTGACCCCAACATTGAGGCAGCCATGAAGGAATTGGTTGACAGGTATCGACCTGTCAAGGACGGTAAGAAGCGAATCAACAAAAGACAAAGCGGGAGCCCTGCCGCCAGCTGTATATTCCAATACGCCATCGTGCACTAGAGTAACATTCCAAGAGGATGTTTAAGATGATCCAGGGACAGACAATGAAGAACGAGTCGACCGGGATACAAATATTCCACGAGCTACAAACGAAGTACCGAGAATCACCTTTGTTGACGAAAGCATGCTCGGAGTTGTCGCAGTTGGTGACATGACAGACCTCCCCGAGAAAGAGGATGAATTCGACACCGACTCGGAGAGCGATGCGGACAATGATACAGACATAACGTTCAGCAGATTTGGTTGCACCACCCGCGCTTATTTCCGCCTTGATCTCTAGAAAAAGTTGGGACAATCGCGACTATTCAGGTATGGAATATAATCAAATGTTTTTGACCAGGATGGAGTGACATGTCTGTCATTTTTGTTGACCATTATACATTGTGAGCACTGTAGCCGATCTTATTGGTAAAAGAATATTCTGTTATTGCATTCATTACTAGTCAAATTTAAACACTCATATACGTTAACTCTCATTTTCCTTGTAATTTTCTTATTTATCTCCTTTTATTTACAATGCAGATACACCAACTGGGACCATCTCGCAAAGCCAACCAATCATACTGAGTTATTCATACAACGGATGGCAGTCCGTAAATTTGCTTAATTTTACTATTTATTTCGATATTCTATCCCATTGGATGTTTGATTTGAATATCGTAATCTGATTTTGTACTAATATATTCTCTCTAAGTTGTCAAGGTTGATGAATCCTCGCTGTAAAAGCGCTTTAAGAATAGAATTGTTATGAGTTATACAAGCCAAATCTGCGGTAGTCTTCAAATATCGTCGGTCATAAGTCTGTGGACATCTTTAGCAGTCTCAGTAGACATCTTCGGCAGTCTTTGGACATCTTCAGCAGTGTTCGGACATCTTCGGCAGCCTTCAGACATCTTCGACAGCTTTCGGAAACCTTCGGCAGCTTTCGGATATCTTCCTCACTCTTCGGAAGTCTTGAAATAATCCCGAATTGTTGGAAAACAGCCAAAAAAACCTCTTTGAGACAATAAACATAGGCCCAACATAAATATTTCCCCTTTTAGGGTGTGGTTTGTTTGATTATGGGAAAAAATAATGTTACAACGAATTTTTTAATGTTAGTGTTAAAATGGCTGAAAATTAACTGTTTAATGTTATACAGTCAAAAAAATAAGTGTTTAGTGTTATCGAAGTACCCCCATTCAGACCCACAGTAAATGATAGCGAAATAAATTTCTTAACTCTCGATTGAACATACTTTCCGTGTTGAGCGGTCAAGACTGCAGGAATCACAAATCATAGCAGAGACGCAGAGAGGTCCTTTATAATCCCACAGTACACCCTCGGCGTGTATGTCTCATTATGAAAACTTTATTAATAAATCGGTCGGAGTAACAAAGTCCTTAAAATTTCAAGCCTTGCAAGTGCAACTTTTGGTCACGACCATTTCAACCCAAATTTTTAGCGAAAACTCAATGATTTTACTGGCTCTACACCATGTAAAGAAGTTTCTATATTTGTAAACCAACTACCCTGGTGTATGTTGGGTCGTCGGGTCTGCCGCAGTGTGCAGCCCCAGTCTCTAGTGGGCTTGTTTAACTAAACACGTTTTAGAAAATTATGGATTACAAAAAAAAATTCTGTCTTTCCAGTCTTATTATCATAGATTAACTATATTGATAGACTGTAATCGATTAAATAAAATCCATCAAGCTAAGAAGTACTTAGTGGTGAATTCTCCTCTTTTTCTGTGTTTGTGTGATTCTCAAAACCATTTTTACAGGACTTGCCTTGAATTCTTATTGGGGTCCGTTTTTTTGTTCTCTCAAATTCACCTGCATTGCGTTTGTTTGGTATGAATTACTAAAAAAACGATCTATAATTGTAATGCCTCTTCCACCTGACGTGACGGGCGACACTTTCAAGAAATTAATAATAACATTTTACAGTCCATGACGCATTACTCCAGTCAATCCGTTGCATTTGGTTAAATTCTTCACCGCGTATTATTTTACCAATTTAAGTTTTTGGGCAAAGAGCCCAAAGGAGAAGAAGGAAGGTTATTTTTAATATTAATGATCATCGTAGCTTGAGACCAACAGTTTCTATCGTAACCATAGTTACCAGACAGTAATAAAAGAAAACACATTTGGCTAAGGTAGAAGGTAAAAGATGACGGATCAATATTTGTTTCTGGGCAACCGAGCTCGATATCGATTTGTCGTACTCGATTACCATTCCTGCTCGATAAGCAAACGACGTTTGATAATCGAGCTCGATAACTACAAGTCGAGCTCGATCGCTAATCGAGTACGATTACTAATCGAGCTCGATTAGTTATCGAGCTCGACAAAATTCGTTTATCGAGCTCGGTTACAGTACTGACGAGAAAGACTGGTGGAGAGTCCAACCTTATGGAGTGCGATGGGTGTGCAAAAAACCTCGATACCGACGGCGAAATGCTTCATAAGTTTTTAGGAGATTCAGAGACAGGATTCATAGAGAGGATATGAAGTAAGTGGGGAGAATATTGAAAATAAATTTTCCCACGCTGCCGTTTTTGTTTAAGCGATTCTCTTCCCTAAGATCAGGACACCTTTTTTTTTCGCTCGTGTGCGTTCCGGCTTTCTCTACGACAACTTGCATTTAGATATTACTTTGAACTTTTACTGTAACTTTTAGAGGGTAATTAAAGAAAGGAAAAGACACGCATATGAAGCGGTAAAAAAACTGAATATCGTCGCACCTTTTTTTTTTCTGACTAATAACAGCGTCATCTATCGACACAACAACATTCGTATCGCACTCTAGTTTTAAAATGTTACTATTTTTTCTCCCTAAGAAAGGATTACGACTGAATCACCAATATTTTGAACTTTTCAATCAAGTTTTATTTTTGAACACTGTGATTGTTGTGCGTTAAATACTTCCAAGATCAAAGCCCCGACCACACTTTGGCAGGTGCTTTGAAAAACGTTATTTTTCTCTCACAATCCAAAAAGAGCTTTGCCTCTATCTATGAAAATGAATAAACTGGTTTTTTTCTTTTTTCTTTTTTTTTTTTGCATTATCATAATTGTCATCTACGGCAAAAAAAAAGAAATGCAGCTAGATGATGTGTATAGTAAAGCCCTTATCATCCCGTCAAAAAAAGTGTTACAAGAAAAATCAACATCGGGGAATTCGAAAAGGTCGGTTTTCATAATGAGTTAAAATTCAAGTTGAAATCGCATATTTTAAAAATACGTCGTTTCGTTAGAAAATCTTTCTGGACCAGTGTGGTCAGTAGACCTAACCTATGTAAAACCTATTCAACATAGTCATGGACAGAGCTTAATTGTTTATTTACCTGTCTCTCCCAAAACTGAAAGTAAAAACCGTAGCGTATTTACAAAACCGGATTATCAACTAGATATTGATTGGCTACAACGGCCAAAAAGTTCTGCATGGATTGCTGAGCGGTTCCCGCTCTCCACCGACGCCACATTTGCTCGTCGAGGTAGGACTGCAAGTCTTCCCTCCTCTTCCCTCCGGCGTGTTTTCTGGCCCAATTTTAAACTGTTCCAGCAGGATTCGATTTCTTGGGTGTCAACCCCATAGTGACTGGGTCAACGAAGTTGAGTCGGTGGACAATCATTTGATGTGCACTTATGTTGTTAATTCTTTGGTCCGTCTGCCGGTAGGAGGCCAAGTCATCCGAGTGCACTTCGGTTCCAGGGAGAACACACCTTGAAATGATGGGATGGAGGGTGGCCATATCTCGTCTTTCCACTTCATCGAAGTAGCTTTTTGCAGGTAAATGTTGCGTCGTAACAATCCCAAAAACCCATGTGTACCTTTGTGCACGTCTTCCCCAGTTGTTCTGAAATAATGAAAAAATATATATATTTCAGATGGATGATTTTTGTCCCATTAATATTTTGCTTTAGGCTTTATCCCAGCTATGTGTAATTATCATTCACCTGTATGAAATAATTTTGATATTAAAGCGCCCTGAGTGCTTTTTTTGTTGTCACATTCCACCTACTTCGGCTTTGCGAACCACATGTTCCAGAAAATTAAGGAACAGTAAGGTTATGAAAATATTTATATTTCAAAAATATTGAAATGATTGGAGGTGAACATTTGCCTAGTATATACTATATCAGTAATATAATATGGCACAAAAGGTGATTTTTTTAAACTCATTTATTCCTGCTATAAATGGTTGCCATAATTTTTGTGTGCCAATAGTGGGCAAGTTGCTCGGAGGCGATTAGCAAAGGATGTTCAAAGTTTGAGTGCAGGTTGAGTGCAGGCGATCTACGACGCTATTTCCCGTGTTAGTATATACTTGAAAAAATAGTGATTTTTAGCTTTGATTAGTTGTTGAATTTACTCTCGTCGCATCTTACACCAGTCCAAAGGGCGTGATTGGCCTGTCCTGAAGGTTTCTTGGGCAGCCATCCTGTAAGCGCCTACTAATTTTTCTTATCAAGCTTGTATTTAAATCCAGGTACCTGGAAATTCGTCGCTGGGAGTCCTCAGCAGAGAAGAAATAAACCTTCTGCAGGAGTTTACCAAGTGGCACTCTGGGGAACTCCTCGAAAAAACTGTTTGATCTCACACTTCTTCTTTTTATGCATCCTCAGCAGCGCCTGTACAGTATTGTTAAGGAAAGACCCTTTATCGTTTTTGAACAAATTAAAATGGCCGGTTTAAGCATTCTTCTCCAATGAATATATAGACGCGTATAGATGCGACTTTTATGGTGGATGCTCTTGCTTCTAGAAGTTTTGAATTAACATCAAAGAGGTCTCCTACATCGAATGGGAAAAGTGCGTTCTAAAACACCTTAAGTACGTCGATAATTATTATTGTAACCCACGGTACTTTTAGTGTTGTTTTGAGGTTTTTTTTTCTTAAGTCGGTGTATTTATCACGTAGCAGTCAAGTAAAAATCCAAATTGTGCTATGAACACTTGCAACTTATATGACAGTTTTATGTAGCGGCATGCAGACGCATGTAAAAGTTGTTACTATATAAGTTGAAAAGGAGATAGATTAAAGGACGTTTGTGCCAATGCACACGCCCGATGAAAGAGGGACTAAAGCTAGTAATCGATAGCAAGTTCCCTTATAGGTTATCTCCGAAAAGCGCCTTTTCCCCGTTGTTGTTCTTCAATTAAATACGAAATACATTTATGTCAGCCCCGCGCGTTAAGATGGTAGCTGCGTTAAAAAAAAAAAGAAAAAAAAAAGATGACGTTTATTTAAAATTGACCGTGCCCACTAAAAAGGAGAAGTTGCAATATTTGTGCGCACAAACTAAAAATAATTCATTATAATTGAAATGGAAATGCGAATTTTGGGCATATACTCAGTTCTTTAAGCGGAGAGGAATTGTACAAAAGAATTACTTTACTATCTCGTGCGGTAAAAAAACGATACCTTCGTTCACAATTTAAAGCCTGCCATCTTTGGATAACGCCTTCATTTTAATCTCTTCAATAGGCCAAGGTGATTACCGAATTAGTCCCATTTTAAGTGTGGGTTGGATTTTTATGGAGTTTAAACGATGACGCGTTAACTTCGTGCCGTTGCAACAGTGTTCGGCAACCGGCCTACCGGCGTTGATTGAGGTTGAACTTGCAAAAAGAAATAATAAATGAACAACAGTAATAAAAAGATGTACCAAATAGTGGAGGGTTCCAATGGGGTGATGGCTGGTAAGTTTAAAGGATAAAATTGTGGCCACTTTACGGCTAACGGTTAGGTTTTTTTCCCTTACGGTGGTTACCAAAAATATATTTACTATTAACGTTTTTGACCACTACCGTTTAAAACTTTATCGTGAGGCCTTGCTCTAAAGCTGCATACTGACGTAAGGACTTATTATTTTCTTCTCCTTGTTGGAGTCTAGTCAGCTAGCAATAGCGAGAAACGGGTCTAAATTTCGATGATTTTGTGAGTTTCTTATTTTGTAATTGACTACATCACACTTATGAGAAGTATCTTTTTTCCACACGGTTGTTTAGAACAAATGAATAAAACCCCTTAGGGTGACCTCATCGTTAACAAAAGCAATTAAATCATTGCTAAGCGCAAGGTAAAACAGCCTATTGTTTAAACTTGCGACTTCCTCATCAGTGCCTTTTGTAAGGTAAGTGTGATTTTTTTTCATCCTTTGTTATAATGGAGAAGTATGTTTGCCGTCGTCATAACAGACCAGAAACAAAGGGGTAAGTTTCTAAAGAAACTCTGGTACTGCGTCAGTGGGGGTAACAAGGTGATTTGATAATATCAACTAAGTTGTTGAAAAATTGGCCACCTAAAAAGTTCAAAAGCTGACGTTTCGAGCCTTAGCTCTCCATCAGACTAATGAAGGGCTAACGCTCGAAACGTCAGCTTTTGAACTCTTTACGGTGGCCAATTTATAATTTCAACTTAGTTGATATTACCAGAAACAGAACAGTTTGTAATTACATTTATAACGACGATTACTAACAATTTAGGTTTATTCATAAAAACATTGGGTTGTTATGTACTCCCATGTAGGATAGAAGATATATTTGTATCTGGTGTAAATATTATCTGCGTGTGCTAGGCTAGCTTTTTGTATTTCCAATGGTAGAAAATTTACCCGATCAAATCTGTTGAACTCACCGATCATTTTTTTTTTCTTAATTAACAACAAGTTGTGAGGAAACAAAGTCTTTGTTTATTGAGTAACAACAATTGGCGCTAACCGCACGGCTCTAAAAAATACAACAACGCTCAGTAAATTAAGGCATTTCATGTAACATCTGTATGGATAAGGATAAATGGGTTGATCTCACCAACCTTCCTTCCTAATTAAAAAGAGTTATGAAGAAACAAAGTCTTTGTTTATTGATTCACCGCAATAAGCACTTATCGTATGGCCCCCAAAATACAATAACGCGCAATAGATTGAGGCGCGTTTTTTTTTTTTTTATAACATCCGTTTACAGGATTTTTCAGCTATGATTCACTTACATAGGAAAGTAAACTGAGGTTAACGAATGTGTAGTTATATTCTCTCCAATGCTAGAGGCGACACGTGTTGGAATAAAGGAGAAACTACAACAATACGTCTTTCTTTGTGCTGCCCACTAGTCTTCGTTAAGGAAAAAACTATTTTTAATTCATGTTATGCAGGGCAGGGTTTTTATTCGTTTTACTTTGTTTTTTTTATGTTTTTTTTTTTTAAACAAATTCAAATTCGTGTCAGACTGGGTTGGTGCGAGGCTGCGTGTCGGCTTTTATTTAGTGTGGGATGCCTTTGATCTGTAACCAAACCGGTTAGACCGTCTGCGACAGTAGGACAAGGGTGTTCAGATAACGGGGAAAAATGCATTTGTCAAATCATTTATTATCACGTGAAACACAGCGCAGCAAACGAACAAATCGAGCTTACTCATACTGAAGAGAGGGAAATTGACGAGTGTGTTTCCCATAATTCTTAAAAAAACATATTTGACTTAAAAAACCTAAACATTTTTTGTATCGCTTTCAATATTTGTCCTCGTAGCTATCTTTCCTTCCATAACGTTTTTATCTTAAACATTTTTCCTGTAAGTGTACTTCTGTTTCCTAGAGGTATTTTTCAAATGTAAATAACTAAACTAAACTGGAGGTTGACTGAAAACTCAAAAGTTAGTTAGCTTCCAGACTCTTTATTTTTTCAATTCCTCACTCGTTACTAACCCTAAAATACAACAACGCTTTGACATCACCGGCACGCTTCTATCTTAACAACTGCGTGAAGAGATCTTTTCTAGTTAAGTAATGTTCCAGATAAGTGCTAAGAGAGGTATTACATACAGCAAAAGCGGAAGATCTCAATGAGAAAGTACTGAAAATGTTTTCCATTCAAAAATACTTCTTAAATTTCATGGTTAGTTTGTTCTGTGCTTATCATATTGCCTTTTGTTCTAGTGCATAAACGATTTCCATTTTTTGCGTTATCATTTGCGACCTCGATACCTCTCCTAGCTAATAAATGGAAAATTACTTGTCTTCTTTTAAAAGATAATATGTCAAGACAAACTTGGCAATCATAATATCTTCTGGGTCCATGTGATCCAGTTCACAGCGCGGGATATTTGCTGCTACTTCCCCCTCCTTTATCTCCTTCGCCGGGAAAGGGAAAACCTTCTCCTCGCAGGAATCAGGCATCAATACTATTCTGTAGACATAAAGCGTAAAGTCATTAATGATTTGTGGTGAATCATGATAAAGTTGATTTTCTTTTTAACAGTTTTTAGGTTCGGAGACATGGTTTTAGATTTCCTAACTCCTGTATGGAAAAATTACGATATTGATGGTCGTTGTAAAATACGCCAGCTAAATGCAAGTACTTTGGCTTATCAGCAGCGATCATTTATCCTCTGTACTGCGTTCCAGAGCGAGAATCTATCCTTAATTACAAAGATGAGTCCCTAACCTCGTTCCTACTACCACTGCCGTCACTGCGGACACCAGTTCCAAGGAAAGTCCTGCAAATCGTATATGCGCCCTCCACCTGTTCCCATTCGGGCACCTGTACTCAGTGCTGAATAGGTGTGACCCCTTCACGTTATTCCATTTCTCTCCCCTCCAGCGGAAGGAGAACACTCCTCTTTCTTCCAAAATCCATCTCGGTTTGGCTCTCTGAAATGAAACCGAATGTTCAGTTCATGTTCATGTGATATCTTTTCTCATTATTTTTATAATTCTAGCGTCTCACCTTGAAATGCATTAGGCCCCGCAGACGCTGGACCTCCCTTCCTGCAGAACACTGTGGGTGGCGGCTGCATTTGTCGAGTGCTGTGGCATGTTCTTCTGCTTTATTATGGCAGTGCAGCCAGTCACCGCACAGCGGACCGCTCTTTCTGAGCACTCGCTTAAGTGCAGTGTTAAGTGGAGCCTGCAAAATGATCAAAATAAGGACCAGGGATGAGCTGGCTAGTGAAACTTTTGGATATTTTGTTGGCCTTAAATAACCATTTGACTGTTGATTTCTTAATTAAACCGACAATATCTTACCGTGGAAGGCTTGTTCCGCAGCTTAGTGGGCACAGTACCCTCTTATTTGAGCAAAGGGAAGCAGTATGCTCCTCGAAAGATTCCCTGGTAATTTTTCTACCGCATTGCTGGCAAGGGAGTTTGTGCTTTGCACATTGCGCAGTGTGTGCTGCCATCCTCTCCCTTGCCACCATCTCTCCACAGCCATCATTGGCACACGCCGTTTGAAATTTTCCACACCTTTTCAAGTGCTGCTCGTGCTCGTGAAATTTTCCTTTCCATAGACAGCCGCTCTTATTACACTTGACATTAAAGTCTCCAATGATATCGTCGAGTGCGACATTGACGTGGAGGGTAACGTCTGTTCCGATCGGTGCTTTACAAAGTGGGCATTTGGGGAAAGTCTCAATGCCTATGAGTGTCGCGAGGCAGTGTCGACAGCCCGAATGCCCACATGCCAGAGTGACAGGCTTAACCATTGTCGATAGGCTTCAAAGTAAAAGATAATCAAGAGAGTTTAGTACATTTCCTTACAAAACTAGTATTGATAAGTCAAGTAATTCCTTCAAAGAGGCCCCTGCTAGCAAGGAATTCAGTTCAAACAGCTACAATTGTAAAAGTTGTCGAAGGAAAGTGGAATTTAACCATGGAACAATGATTCATAACTCAGAGTCAAAACAAACGCAGAACGTAAATCTGTTATTTGACAAATTACTATTTCGTCTAATTGGTCAAATTCCTGAGGGATGAGCAACATTTCTCTCCTCTCAGAAAGACAACTGCTGAAGTATAAACTATTTAGTACAGCTCGATCACAGAAGTAAGCAAGTGTGCGTTAATGATTTTCCTAGCGTTAATATTTAAACATCTCGTCCTTTTGCCAAAAGAAAATTACAATTTCGCTTATGATCTCTTTTCCCAGGAAATGCGAATATAGTTCCACAGTTAAAAAGAACTTCTGCCTTATGAATGCTCTGAATGCTGTCGGTCGTTCTCCTTAAATGTCAGGTTAAGCCTTGCTTTATTGCAGATTTTCACCTGACATCTTCAAGCTGGGTTTGGAAACCAGCGCAATTTGAAGTTCAGAGTTATGGTGGATGCTTGGCATACAGCTCTGCGTTGTCGAAAAAATATAGACTTATCTGTCGACTTTTGAGCCTTTTAGGAAATTAAGTGTTAGAAAAAGTGCTTTCGTACATGTTTGTTGTTTCAGTTTAGATAATCAGTGGGCTAGATAGCCAAGTAAATTCCAGATTTTTTGCACTATTTTTCAGCGGCAATGTTGGTGAACCAAAGATACACCCACGACAATTGCGACTCGATACTAGGCTCTGTAAATTTGCGCAAAACATTTCGACGAATATCTTAAGTTTGGGAAAACAAAGAGACCTAAAAATTAAAAAAGTTCTTCCTTAACCTATCTCCTATGACATTTAAATTTCTTAACTACTCCACTGAAGATCTCTCTCGATGGGTGACAGCGAAAACGATCAGTTGCTGAAAGATAAAAATCATCACAAAACAAAAAAAGACTTACCATACAGAACAGTTGAATAGCGCTCCGGGAGGAGAAGTAAACTCAAAATGCTCATTAGACATAGCGAATCTGGCAATGAATAAAGCAGCGAAGTGATCTAATCCAAGCAAAGTTTGCTTTTAGTGAAAGAACCAAGACTAACTGATAAGTAAACGATGTTTATAACCTTGTGAACCTCAATGGGAAATGTGTATTTCCTGGACAATTTGACACGTATTCATCAATAACAATTGATACTGATCTGGCAACAATCGATCCGCGAAATGACAGTTACCCAGGGTCAAGTTCCCTGTTCAAACAATCAAGTTTCCATTCTGCATGTGCGAGTGTGTGTGTGTATTTGTATGTGGACATCATTTCCTGGAAAAGGGTAACTTGCCCGTTTCATGGAATTAAAGAACAATTAAACGAATAAAAGGGTGCGCTTAGCGCATTTGCGGCAAACGATCCTAATATTGTTTAACTATCAATATAAATGTCCCGTAGCGACAGGCCTAGGTGACATGGGTGTGCCACGAAACAAAAGCCTTTTATTAATACGTATACACGTCGGTCAGTTTCATTTTCGGCGTGGTTTCGCGTCATCCTTGGGAATATTAGTGCAGCAAGGAGTTAAGCATTTTAGATTAAGTGTTCTCCACGAGATGAACCATAGCAAGCGCGCTTTCCAAAGAACTGTTGTCTTTTTGGATAAACGGCACAGAAGCGTGCCAAACAAGACTGAGCTGGGCAGGCTCGCTACCGCCAAGCGGATTTCTGATATATCGTTTACAAAGAACGACAGCTCTTCCCAAATCGGAGACTTACTGGTGAGAGCATTTCCTCCCCTTACAGGAAAAGACCTTAGCAGGTAAGTGCTGCTGCCTTCATAATCTGTATCGTAGGGTAGAAAATGGTTTCAGGGAAAAGAGTGAAAAGTACCGTAATAAAAGCAGCGAAATGCCGAAAAGGGGCAAGATTGGATGTAAACGTGGATGAGAGAAAACTAAGGTTGCTAAAATCTTCCTTTAGATGTCTTGCAACATTGAGAAGCTGTCGCCAGTAGACAGGATAAGCATCGGACATAAATGACAAGTGGCTAACAGCGCACATATCCGTCTTTTTTGTTGTCTTCATCCAGTCATTTGTATTATTGTGTGGAATTAGTTACAAATTTTCCTAACGTTCCATCAGTTTAATGCAAAGTTTACTGAAAAGAGGTGTGGAATTGTGTAGGATTTATGTTTTTGTCGTTTTCTGTTGTTCGTGTGAAGGTCATGCTCAAATTCATGATTCACGCTAACTTTTTGTCGTTTTCTGTTCGTGTGAAGGATTAAGCGATTTTTTTCGATAGATCAAAATTCTCCATGAAAGCGAGGTTTAGAGAAACTGAAAGGGATATTTCTTGATTTCCTTTGTTGCTGTCCTCTTAGTCTCGCTTTCAAGGTGAATTTTGATTATCTAAAGAAACATCGAATATCGTTGGTCGATCCAGATGAAGTAAACAAAAAAACAAAAACAAATCAACAACAACAAAAAATTAAATGAAATGTTGGCCAATTGTATTAACAACAGCTGTCTAGACATCTAAGATAATAACCTTCCTTGTTCCAGTACACATTGAATTATTTAAACCTACAATACTTTTTTTTCATGACATACTATGCAATATTTCTGTCGTTGCTACAATCTATGTCAATCTAGAGCAAATGTCACTAAAAGCAAATGTGCATTCAAAATTAATGTATATTTGCATGCACCTTACAGAAATAAATTCACAGTTAAATTCAATTTAACAGAAAAAGGTTAGTGTGGGTAACTACAATCACCTTTCTGTCATTACTTTATTACACTAGCTTGGAAATAATTACATCATATGCAAGAGGGCATGCAATGAGGACAGTGGCAACTGGCCTTCAAAGTGGTGTGCAGCTCATGGACCACTTTGGTGGAAGTAGAAGGAAAAAGATCTTTATATTTCTACCAAGTCAAGGTCTGTTTACATTTAAAGTGTTACTTACATCAACTAAACCTTACAAGTGCATACTATTTAAACTGTTCTCTTCAAATGGAGCATGTCTTGAATAAGCATAGTCTAATTTATAACCAGTTTTCTATGAAACTTATCTTTTTACTTGATACTTTACTTACTTATCTTAGTAAGGTGACTTTCCCTGCAGCCTTGCAACTTCTAGCACAAATTAATAGGAAAATAATAAACCTCCAGATACTAAGTAGAACTTTTAGAAGAAATTGGTCATTTGTTATCTCATCACCCTAGAAATAGTGATGTGCATGACTATTGCATTTTTCCAAATATTAACCGAGTAACAGAGGCTGGCTAAATCAAAATGCATACCTTGACATTAAACAATTGAAAGGTTGAAGGTTTATATGTCATATACAATGTATCCACAAACACTTGTGAGAATCTTCTATAGGCCCATTTCCAGTCTAATGTATCAAATTTATGACGACATTTGATCACAACATGTACATGCATAAACTGTTCTTTCACCACAGCTTTGTCATCTTCCACTTCATCATCTACATCCACTTCATTGTCCACAGTCAGTTTGCCACTAACATCTGGAACCTCTTCAGCACTTTCATTATCAACAGCTACTTCAACATCTTCGTCGTCCATAGCACCTGTACCAGCAACATCTACAGCCACTTCAACATCTTCATTATCCACAGTCATTTTTACCACCGACATCTTTATCATTCACAGTCAATTTACCATCAACATCTACAACCACTTCAACATCTCTATCATCCACAGTCACTTTACCACCCACATCTCTATCCACTGCCACCTTAACATCTACATCATCACGGGCCACTTTGCTGTCCCCATCTTCAAGCAGCCTTATATCTACACTGCCAGTTGCTCAACCCTCCACATCCACTTCACTGGATCTGATGCCTTTGCCAGTTGATGGAGGTAACTGAAAAAAAAAAAAAATTTTGTCACTGTTTGAAATTAAGCTTTTCAGATCTTTCACAAAAATTTGAAAATATTGCTAATTACAAGTCTGAGTTGAAAGGTATGGTTTATACTACCAACAGCTTAGACTTTGTCTTTCCATTTGTAATTCAATTTACTGACTAGACAAGTGAAGTTATTTTCAGTGAGTATATCTTATCCTGCCTCGATGAAAATCAAAGAAATATGACAAGTTCTAATTTAATTCTGAATTTTATGTGTAATCTGAATTGCTTTTTGACATCATAGCTTCTACACGAAGATATCTGACAGCAATGGCAACTGCAAATGCAAGAGGATCAACATCTGGTATGACCCCAGTTTTGTCTTACTTTTTCAATTTACTTTTTGTATTGGTGTTCTAAATGTGTATATGGGTGTATATAAGGCGATTATAATTTAAATCAAATGTTACTCAACAGATGAGAGCTCAGACTTGTCAGATGAGTCAGATTCAAACCATGGCGGTGAGTTGGTGCAATTACAGTTTCAATTGATCTTGATGAAGATACTCAATAAATTCAATAAGAGAACACTTAATCGTTTCTCGTCTAGCTGGCTTATAACACTCCCAAGAGGAAAACTCATTTAAATCGTATTTTTATTGTAAACTGCTGTCATTAAGCTTTCTTCTGATGTAAAGTTTGCAAGAATTTATACGAAACTAGCATAAAAACAAGTGTTTTCATGAACGACACCCCTGAAAGTGGAAAGTAACCTTAAGTTAATTTAAAGAACTTTCACAATTCTGACATGGACCTGATCTTGATGTCTGCACCTTTTCCTTGGTTAGGCCACAATGCAGGACCATCTGTTGTATCATCTGACTCAGAAGATGACATTAATGGTGAGTAAAAGGATGTTCAAGTAAGTCAAAACTGTAGATTAAGGAAGCACTTTTTTAGTAACCCATAGCTATTCGTTCCAGTTCCAGTTAGCCATATGTATATTTAATGAAAAAAAACACCTACTAATCTGAGTCACATCACTCAAGAAACTCATAAATAATGGACTTATAAAGGCACAACTACATATGAAAATTAGTGATGAGTCTGTATCATCCTGCAGGTAAAGGAAATAATGATTTGTGACATTATCACCTATTACATCAAAGTAATTCCTATCTTTTCTTTTTTTTTTTTTGCAGAAGTGATAGTTTACTCAGAAGAGGCTAGACTCTGTAAGCTCACCTTGATGTCTCACTAAATGGATATCAATTTCCTTAATGCCTGTACCATGCTATCTTCCTTTTTTGCCATGCATCTGTTGTGAGAAAGATTACAAGAACCATTTTTACCAAAGCCAATGCATCTCTGTGTCAGTACTTTGGGAGGTCATATCCTAGCAACCACAATGCCCCAGTCATTTAGCTTAATAAGACTAGAAATTGTCATTTACATTATTCTTTATCAATGAACTAGTATACCTGTTTTAATTATTATTTTGTCTTTCTAGATGGCTATGTCACTGATGATTTTTCAACATCAGGAGTGATAACAGGTATGATTGTGATGAGTTTACCTCAGATAGTGCATGACAAACTGAGCAATGAAAGCACAGGTAGTGTATAATGCTACTGAATACATTCATACATCACTAAATCACTTTCCTCATGGTTACCCATTTCTTATAGGTGAAGGTGTTCATAGCAGGACCACTGAGGTGCTGCAATGTATCAATATTTTAGAGGACAGAGGGCAAAGCACAGCCATTTCATTTCTGATCCACTCTTTTGAAGAGGTAATTAGCTTGTTTATCAGTATGTAGGAAAAACCCACATAGAATGAGATGTGATCACAATCACGCTCATACCCTACCCTTTGATTGGCAAGAAAAAAAGAAAGTTTGCATGTTAAAAAAAAAAAAAAACCAAGAGCTACAAACTAATCTGTCAAACAAAACCCGTTTCTCCCTTTGATTACCTGCTGTGGGAAAATAGCTGTAAACAATTCAAATAGTACACTCATGTTCATGCACATATCTTACTGAACTGTTTCTCTTGTTATCTTAGTTCACATGGCAAGGAACAGAGGATGGTCGTATAATGGTGGCTGTGCTTTTGCCCTTCAGCTGTCCTCTTGCTAGCAAGAGAAGATTGGTTAGGTTAGTACACTAATGTGTTTGCTTTTGTTTCCTCATTGATTTTTCTCTGCCTACTCTGCCTCCACATTTGTTTAACTCAGGTGTATTTGATGTTTATTAACCTTCTCTGTATTTACTTTTTCAAGCATGCTCAACACTGTGGCAAACAGCCCACATATTTACTTCTGGATTGCCAAAGACAGCAGCCATGAAGCCCAGAAAGGTAGCTAAACCTAGTCTTTAGCTCAGAATGCAAAAGCAAATGCACCCAAGTGTTAATTTTAATTAGTTTATTTTTTTGGAGTATTATTGTAATAATTATAATTATCATAGTTATCACTGTTGTTATTGTCGATATATCAAGATGATTTTGCAGATGTTATTATTAGCACAAGAGTAATTGTACCTTTAATTGCAGTGAGAGTAAAATATGGCGTTTCACAAAGCCCTGGCATTGTTGTATTTGTTCTGGCCCCATGTCATAGCAGAAACATGCCACAGTGCGTGGAAATCTTTGAGGGTAAACATGAAAAATTTGAAATTTGAAATCTATATTGTGATTATATGAATGACACCTTTCATTTTTTAAAGTGTATCATTTGTCATTAAGGTCATGACTGGGGTAGAATAATTTGCTAGCTCCTCTGTTTCCTTCACTAGTAGTCTGATTATCCATTGATTGTTTATGATGCACAAAAAAAACAAACAAACAACAAACAAAAAAAGGAATGTGGATGTCTCAAAGACATTTTCTTTTTTTCTAACTTCCATGTGCAACAAATACAAAATTTCCTCTCAAAGAATCTCTGCGAAGTCTTCAATAATCATACCTACAACAAGAATAGCTTCAATCTATTAGTCTTTTTAACACCAACATGTTTTGTACCTTGTACCTTACAAGAATCAAACTTGGATTGTGTGGGCCTTCAAGAGTCCATTGGCAGAGCACAGGCTCTATATTCCGCAATGAGGGATGAACGGTATGGATTGAAACTTTTCAGCTATTTATGTATTCGCAATTAAAATGATTATTAAAACTTAAAAAATGGGAATGAAAGGTACTGACACAGGTACTTCTTTCAACAGGAAAAAGTTGGATGACTGGCGGAAACAAAGACAAAGTCAAGAGCTACAGTACCAGGTACACAATATCCCCTAATTTAGAATTCAATTTGAAAGGATACACTTACAAAATCACATTATTTTAATTTTACTCCCTAATATACCCATTAGAACACTTTAATTTTCATAACAGGCATTACAGTCCAGCCCCAGCAATAGCACTAACATTGCTAGCAGCTCCCTGGGAACCAGCTCCAACAATACCGTAAACAATCAGGATGAAACTTCTGTAAGTTACCATCTGCTTTCTCTCTACTCTTAAGTTTTAGATACATATAAGGTTTGGAAAAATTAAGAATGACATGTCCTCTATTAGTTATCTCAAAAAATTAATAATCTAATGTTATGTCAACAGTATACAGTGACTTTCCATTTAAATATACCTAAGCAAGCCTGCTTGTTTTATAATTGGGTGCACTGTGTCCAGCTTTCTCTCAACTCTTAAGCTTAGGTTCATGTAAGGTTTGAAAAAATTAAGAATGAAATATACCCTTGTTATTTATCTCAACTAATTCATAATCTAGTTATGTCAATTGTATACAGTGATTTTCTATTTAAATAACTATACCTACATATGTTTATTTTATAATTGTGCGCACTGTGATGTGCCTTATCTGTCGTAATAATATCCATCATAATAATATTTGTCTTTACAGCAAACAAGGGCTCAACGCAGGGGGAGGGTGACAGCACCACCAACTAATGGTGGTGGAACAACCATTGGCGTCCATATCAACAATGGAAAAAAGTTCTCCAGGGCTTTTGAGAAAAATGCCTTTTTCCAGGTAAGAATATAATATAATATTTGCTACATGATGATGGTGGTGATAGTAAGTGATGCATGTTTTCTTTTTTTGGTTATATGAAAACAATAAACAGGAAGTCTATGACTGGATTGGTTCGCTTGTTGAAGTACCGCTCCACTTCACACTACAGCGAGGAAGGGAAGTGGTGAGGCACTCTGATCATCTACAAGGGGACGAAGTCCTGGACCTTTTAGAGAGGGTATGTTTCAATCAAAACCCTCTTTAATTTTTTCAATGTCTTAAAATAACGCGTTCCCATTCAAAACACATTTAGTTCTAAAGATGATTTAACTCTTACTTATGTAAATTCTCTAAAATTATTAAACACTTAAAAACAGCGTGAGCTGGGGTAGCATAATAAGTTATTTTATGTGTCTTCGTGACAGACACTTTCATTGCTATGGTCTAATTTGTTTTTTTTTTGACAAATTTTCAGAACACTGAAGAGATGACTAACTTGGAGCAGTCACTGGTAGGTGCAAAAGTCATAAATTAAAAAATAGAGGTTTAATTCTCGATTTCAGATCTGAACCCTTTAACTCCAGAGATCTGATTACGAATTCTCCCCTCTCGTTGCTACACATTTCCTTGTAAACCACTTGTGAGAATTTGGTGTTTTAAATCAACGTAACAACATCTACCTGATAAGTTTAGGTATTCTCATTACTTGTTAGCTAGATCATGAAGGAATATTATAGGGAGAAGTTATAGGTTAATCACTCCTGGGAGTTAAAGGGTTAAATGATGACCTCTGTTTTTATTTGTAACTGTACTTATTTTAACATTGATCTGGTATCCTTACAATATTCCCCTTTCCTAATACCTCCAGGGCCACTGTTGACCAGCTCTTCCTAAGCCCTGTCCAGTGTGACCTGGTATCCTTAGATCATTCCCCTTCATAATCCCTCTGGGGCCACTGTTGACCAGCTCTTCGTGAGCCGTGTCCAGTTGGACCTGGTATCCTTAGATCATCCCCTTTGTAATCCCTCCGGGGCCACTGTTGACCAGCTCTTTGTGAGAAGTGTCCAGTTGGACCTGGTATCCTTAGATCATTCCCCTTCGTAATCCCCCTGGGGCCACTGTTGACCAGCTCTTCGTGAGAAGTGTCCAGTTGGACCTGGTATCCTTAGATCACTCCCCTTTGTAATCCCTTCGGGGCCACTGTTGACCAGCTCTTCGTGAGAAGTGTCCAGTTGGACCTGGTATCCTTAGATCATTCCCCTTTGTAATCCCTCCGGGGCCACTGTTGACCAGCTCTTCGTGAGAATGTCCAGTTGGACCTGGTATCCTTAGATCATCATCCCCTTTGTAATCCCTCCGGGGCCACTGTTGACCAGCTCTTCGTGAGAAGTGTCCAGTTGGACCTGGTATCCTTAGATCATTCCCTTTGTAATCCCTCCGGGGCCACTGTTGACCAGCTCTTCGTGAGAAGTGTCCAGTTGGACCTGGTATCCTTAGATCATTCCCCTTTGTAATCCCTCGGGGCCACTGTTGACCAGCTCTTCGTGAGAAGTGTCCAGTTGGACCTGGTATCCTTAGATCATTCCCTTTGTAATCCCTCCAGTTGGGGGCCACTGTTGACCAGCTCTTCGTGAGAAGTGTCCAGTTGGACCTGGTATCCTTAGATCATTCCCCTTTTGTAATCCCTCCGGGGCCACTGTTGACCAGCTCTTCGTGAGAAGTGTCCAGTTGGACCTGGTATCCTTAGATCATTCCCCTTTGTAATCCCTCCGGGGCCACTGTTGACCAGCTCTTCGTGAGAAGTGTCCAGTTGGACCTGGTATCCTTAGATCATTCCCCTTTGTAATCCCTCCGGGCCACTGTTGACCAGCTCTTCGTGAGAAGTGTCCAGTTGGACCTGGTATCCTTAGATCATTCCCCTTTGTAATCCCTCCGGGCCACTGTTGACCAGCTCTTCGTGAGAAGTGTCCAGTTGGACCTGGTATCCTTAGATCATTCCCCTTTGTAATCCCTCCGGGGCCACTGTTGACCAGCTCTTCGTGAGAAGTGTCCAGTTGGACCTGGTATCCTTAGATCATTCCCTTTGTAATCCCTCTCGGGGCCACTGTTGACCAGCTCTTCGTGAGAAGTGTCCAGTTGGACCTGGTATCCTTAGATCATTCCCCCCCTTGTAATCCCCCTCTGGGGCCACTGTTGACCAGCTCTTCGTGAGAAGTGTCCAGTTGGACCTGGTATCCTTAGATCATTCCCCTTTGTAATCCCTCCGGGCCACTGTTGACCAGCTCTTCGTGAGAAGTGTCCAGTGCAACCTGGTATCCTTAGATCATTCCCCTTTGTAATCCCACCGGGGCCACTGTTGACCAGCTCTTCGTGAGAAGTGTCCAGTTGGACCTGGTATCCTTAGATCATTCCCCTTCGTAATCCCTCCGGGGCCACTGTTGACCAGCTCTTCGTGAGAAGTGTCCAGTTGGACCTGGTATCCTTACATCATTCCCTTTGTAATCCCTCCGGGGCCACTGTTGACCAGCTCTTCGTGAGAAGTGTTGATCATTCCCCCCTAATCCCTCCGGGCCACTGTTGACCAGCTCTTCGTGAGAAGTGTCCAGTTGGACCTGGTATCCTTAGATCATTCCCTTTGTAATCCCTCCGGGCCACTGTTGACCAGCTCTTCGTGAGAAGTGTCCAGTGGACCTGGTATCCTTAGATCATTCCCTTTGTAATCCCTCCGGGGCCACTGTTGACCAGCTCTTCGTGAGAAGTGTCCAGTTGGACCTGGTATCCTTAGATCATTCCCCTTTGTAATCCCTCCGGGGCCACTGTTGACCAGCTCTTCGTGAGAAGTGTCCAGTTGGACCTGGTATCCTTAGATCATTCCCCTTCGTAATCCCTCCGGGCCACTGTTGACCAGCTCTTCGTGAGAAGTGTCCAGTTGGACCTGGTATCCTTAGATCATTCCCCTTTGTAATCCCTCCGGGGCCACTGTTGACCAGCTCTTCGTGAGAAGTGTCCAGTTGGACCTGGTATCCTTAGATCATTCCCCTTTGTAATCCCTCTGGGGCCACTGTTGACCAGCTCTTCGTGAGAAGTGTCCAGTGCGACCTGGTATCCTTAGATATCCTGGTATACTTTGACCAGGCCCTTCTTATGTATTCTTAATTTTTTTTTTTCAAAATCCAGCTAGACAGTAAGCTCTATACGTTGTCCCCTTACCCTTCTCCTCATCCCAAAAAACTGTTATGAAGTATCCCCTAACCTTAACTCTAACCTGATGTTTTTAATTTGTGGTTAATGTTAATACTTAATCGGATACTTCATGACAAATGTCATTTTTGCTATGGTTATTCCCTACAATGTAAAGCTTTTTTCCTGATGAATTGCCCCACCCCCAGCCTTCCTTGTCCCCTTAGTCCACTCATGTATTCTGCAGTGTGTTTTATTATTTTTATTTTTTGTTCATTATAATGATGGTAATAACTCATTCTTCAGACATTAATTTGAAAAGTAATTTGGGTTTGTTAGCTGTGAGATTTCTTCACTGTTCCAGGATTAAAAAGTTAAGAATCAAATGATTTATGACTCAATTTCTTATGGGTCCTTTTAATCTTCCTGGGTGTGTTGCAGCTGGCCTTTCAACTTGTTCTCTAGTTATTGATAAAAGCAAGAAGGACATCATTTGTGGAGTTATCTTCCTCTCCAGAGTTGATGGAATCATTGTCATTCTCATTGTTACTATTTGTATGGCTTTCACTTTGCTCTACTTATCTTCAGCTACGTTGGGGTTTTCACTGTCTTGCAAGGATTGTTTACATGTTAAATCTCTTTCCTTCAGTTGTGTTTGCAAACCAGGGCCTTCAGGATTCATTTGGAAAAGCCAATACCTTGCAAAACCTCCACTGTGTAGTTCTTATTGTTGTAGATATGTTAGTCAAGTCAATGTTTCTTGAGGCACTTTACCCCTCTTGCAAAATTGTTTACCTTTGTACATTCTTCAAACCAATCTTTCCCAGCATAATCAGGGAGACTTTTTCCTGTGTTTTTGTGGTGGTTTCTTTTTTGTTCTCCTTTGGCTGCTCTGCTCTTTTCTTCTTATTGAACTGCATCACCTTGATATGCTGGAGGTTATCAACCACACATGTTGCCTTCATGATCCCTTGCTTTTCAATTTTGAGGCAAGGATAACAATTTCCTCACTTCTTGCAGAGCAGATGAAGTGTGTCGAGTTCAGGATGTTAAATGCAACACAGGATACAGACACTTGGAGAGAGAAGCCAAAGTTATTGAAGCATATTCAAGAAATCTGCGAAGACACCACATCAGAAAGAGAAGAAGTAATAAAGAAAACTATCGAAAATCGAAAGGAAAAAGAAAAGGTTCGAAATCGACATGTTACTAGAACAAAGTAATTGAGGCGGAAACCTGGGTAATAATCTTCCAATATGTTTACTGCACCCTCCTTGCCTTGCTGTCCCTGAAAGAGAGTAGATGTTGAGAGTTTTTTGCTTGCTGTTTGGTCAAGATGTGACATACCTCGCACAGCTCTTGTGAAGATATCATTTCAGTTATGCCAAGAAAGCAGAACTACCACAAATATCAGGCAAGAACTTAGCAATAAAGTCAAGATGTGACATACCTCGCACAGCTCTTATGAAGATACCATTTCAGTAATGCCAAGAGGGTCGAACTACCTCAAACCTCCAGAAGTCAGAGATTAAGAGTACTCCTTCATGTATCCTGAAGAGTATGGCATAGATGAGAAGTACAAAAGCAACTCTCACAGATGCACAACAGTGAGGAAGAGCTTGACAATGCTAAAGATGAGGGATATTGCGCACATCTAACCCGATAAAATGTCTTTTAATAAGAGTACCTAGCTTTGAAAATTGTTGTGATGGAAACAGCCATATAAGTGCAGAACACATATTATTAAGCTGACAAAAGCATATAGTACATGTAGTGTTATCTAAACAGTACAAAATCCATGTAAAATCCACAATTGCTAAGATACTTTAAAAATTGTTGGGAAAACAGTACAAAATCCATGTAAAATCCACAATTGCTAAGATACTTTAAAAATTGTTGGGATGGAAAGTCATGCAAATGCAGAGGATGTATAATTATATGAGCAGAAGCATGTTTCTATACTTTTTGTTTGTTTCTGAACATGTAGATATATCAAAATAGTATGAAATCATGTAAACTCTACAATTACTGAGATACTTTGAAAATTGTTGGGATGGAAACAGTCATGCATATACTTTTTGTTTATTTTTGAACATGTAGTGTTATCTAAATAGTGTAAAATCATGTAAACTCTACAGTTACTCAGATACTTTGAAAATTGTTGGGATGGAAACAGTCATGCATATACTTTTTGTTTATTTTTGAACATGTAGTGTTATCTAAATAGTGTAAAATCATGTAAACTCTACAGTTACTCAGATACTTTGAAAATTGTTGGGATGGAAACTGTCATGTATATACTTTTTGTTGATTTTTGAACATGTAGTTTCACATAAATAGGATACAAAACTCTACAATTACTGAGATATTTAGTGTGACCTCCCTCCTTCCAACATTTGATTTAGGGGGATGGTTCCCCCTCAAAGCCATTATTTTTCTGTAGACTCGTCTCGGACCCAACCCCTCCCACCTCCTCAACCCTAAGGAGTCCAAATTGTATGAAAGTGTTCATAAATGGGCCATTAGATTATTTAAACTCTCTGGATAATACTTCCCAGCGGCACCTACACGAGGGTGATATGCCACTCATCCCATGAGTGGCATACTACCCTCTGCCTATGTTTCATTGCAGGTGTCATTCAAAGGAAACTACCCCTCAGATGAAGAGGAACTCTCAGAGACAATGAAAGGTAAACACAAAAGTAAATAGATTATGATGACCAATGTTAACACCACCAACTTCATAATTAGTCTTAATAACTCTTACTCATAATAACTCTTCTTCTTTATCAAACTTCCTTGTGCAATGTTTGTGCCATGATGAAGCACAGTGAGGTACCTGTTTCTTCCAGTGAATTACCAAAAACATTTAAATTGTTTGTTAATTTTATTTGAGGGTACATCCCAAAATATTTCCAACAAGCCCCTTAGTTTGTTATTTTTATCATCAGTTGTTAGTATCTACACATGACCAACCCTCATTTTTTTTGCCTTTATTCCAGTGAGCACATTACAACATTCAACTAATCTCTCATTTTTTTCACCTTTTTTTTCACATGGAAACAAAAGATGATGACCATGAAAAGAAAGATGAAGGAGCCAGGATGGAGAAAAAAAAAAAAGAGAAAGGACCAAAGATCTCACAGGAATCGAAAGGGAAAGAGAAAAGGAAGATGCCAAACACTAGAAATAAGTTGTGTACCATCACTCGTGATCAGTACTACCAGTAAACTTGATCATACCGAGACAAAGGCAGATCCAAAATTACTACTAAATTCATTTTATATGTACCTCACCTAACCATAAGTTCACAAGTGTAAGCCATTAAATGATATTCTATTATAATTTAAGGGTTTTTTTTTGTTTGATATACTGGCTATGTGTAAAGGTACACAACTTTATTCTCCACCTTTTCATTTCAAGTAGTATATAGAAATAGATAACATGTACAGTGGAAACTTGATTTAATAGAGTGCCAAGGGGCTGGAGACATTGGTTGGCTATATTTAGGGTTTGTTATATCGAGGTTCTGTGGCATTTATATTACTGTACCTTTAGCTGGGCTGAAAGAGAAGTATTGTTTGTCATATCAAGAACTTCGTTGTATAGAGGTTCGTTAAATCAAGGTTCCACTGTACCATTAACTTACTATTTCCTACTTAACCCTTTAATCCCTAAGAGTGACTAGAATCTAATTTCTCCTGACAATATCATCCTTCAATCACACATAAGGTCATGAGAGTCTAGGAAATGATCACCAACTGGAGAAGTTCTTAATTATTAAACAAACTCTCCTTGTCAGCACCTGTGTAAATGTGTAAGTACAGTATGGAGAGTGTGCATACTGATGTTAGAGTGTAGAGGGTTAATGTTGAATGAACACAACACAGCCTACAGTACAACAATGTCTACATTCATTCAGAAAGTGCAATTCAGGGGTGATGTTGTAAGGAGAAGTTTGATGCTAGTCATTCATAGGGGTCAAACGATTAATCATAGCCCTTAAGTTTTTTAAGAAAGTTATTCCCTATAAAGTTGTGTTCATTCAGTTCAGTTAAGATCCATTACACAATGCCTCTGTTATATTTAGGCAGTAAGTATGTTGACTGAGTCCAGAATCTTAACCCTTTGACTCCCAAGATCTGATTGTTAATTCTCCTTTCTAGCTGCTGCATATTTCCTTGTGTATTAGTTACAAGAATTTGGTGTTTTGATCAAGATGACAACTTCTACCTGATAAGTTTGAGTATTCTCATCACCTGTTTGCTAAATGATGTTTAAGTGTTATTAATAGGGAGAAGTTACATGTTAATCACTTCTGAGAGTTAAAAAGTTATCAATAAGGCTGTAAGGATTTTCTGCTAAGATCTTGACTAAAGGATCATCACTATCTCTTACAAAGAAAAAAAAATTGAAATACTTAAGAGGTTGTCTCTCTTATTTCCACCCGGTCAATTTCATGTCAAAAATAATTTTCCCTGATATAAAGGGGTCAGAATATGTTAAAGTTTGCCTTTTCAAATATATGGAGAGGGAAATTCTAACTTTCTTAGCAAACTAGAAAGGTTGTTAAGGGATCTGATATAAATGTCGTGGCTTAACTATGCAAATCAAATATTTTACAATGTTACAAAATATGCCTATTATTCAATTTCCGAGATGTTGTGATAGTCCCTACCAACTGGTGAAATAATTATGGCCCCTAATGCAGCCAGAAAATTATTTCAAATCAAACCAAATCTAACTTAGTTCTTTCCTAAGTATAGTCTTTCTGTTGACAGAGTTTAAGGTGAAATTGGCAGGGTGGAAATAAGAGAGATGGCCTCTTAAGCCGTAAAGATCTAATTCTGGATGCCTCAGAATTCCTTTTTAGTTGTCAGTGTAGATGGGCTAGATGTCACCAAGGCTACATTTTAATAGTGAGACAACTCAACATTTTGCAACTCGCTAAGGCCAAAGGAACATCCAGTGACAGACAAAAATCCTCATGTTTACAAGCAATTAAGTACTTTTCCCAAGCTGCAAGCCTAAATATTCAGCTGAGTGTTTTGTCATTAGGAATGAGAGTTTGAAAAACACAGTTTAGTACCCATATTACTTTGCTCAGAAGTATTACCTCCAGCTCGAGGTTTTCGAGATACAAGTTTGCTTTAAAAGGTTGCTACTTTTGGTTAGTTCGGTAAGAAGGAAAGGAATTGCGTTGCACAGTGGTTGAATGGTTTATAAAATCTTGCTCTAAACCAGAAGTTGTTTTATTTGTTTTAAAAAGTATACATATATCACTGAACGTTCATCTAAAAGTGACACAAGTTTATCTAAAAGTGACACAAGTATTCCCCTGCGTAGTTAACCATAAAAATTTTACATTTTACAATAAACTAAGGATTACCAAAAGTTTGTTCTTGTCTGTATTAAGTCCCATTCCAGCGAAGTTTAAGTTTAAGTTTACCCTTCTATACCCGAAATGACTACACCTGACCTGGGGTTTTCGTGCTTTGGGAAAATTTCTGTTTCCAATACATTTGCTCCCACTTCCTTTTACACC
>CALNXJ010000128.1:0-70000 GCA_942486045.1 Pocillopora meandrina
ATTAGTAAACAGGGGAAAAAGAACTTGAAAAAGGTTCAGATATCAAAATGGAAATATCTGGCAAACATAATGTCATGCGTGTTCCTAATTTTCTCGGTGGTAAAAAATGTAAGTTGTCACTACAACGTTTGCAGTGGGGAAACCAACTTTTTTATAGATTCAAAACGTAGACATTTCATTGAACGGTGTCATTACGATGATGAAAGAATTCCATATTATAAGCGGTTTTTGGAACCCATTCCTCTTCTGTTTTGGTACTTAATTGGTATTGGTTGTGTTTATGGTGAACATGTCAAAATAAGTTCAACGTCCTTGTTTATGTCTACACATGAACCAATTTTAAATAGTAAATGGAAATCAACAACCGAAAATGATATGAGGGGAAACAAAAACGGTTTAAGTCGAGGATAAGGTAACCTGCAATGATGCACAAGGATTGTCGAACCTAACTTAAAAAAGAAAAGAAATAGATGATGACGTAAAAAATAGGAGGGCTCCCCTACAGGCGTCACGCATACATTCGCATCTCTCAGGCGTAATCGTTTAAAGAGATGAAATATATAAAAAACAATCCTACCAAGACGCTACGCCTTAAAAGGATACATTATAATTAAATTTTGACTGTTGTTTGTTTTCTTGTTTCTTCTTTTTTGTTCAACTCACAAATTTTGAAGACAGGTAACTCATTCCATCGGCAATTTACCAAGCAAATTTTGTATGAACTGCTGTGAAGTCAGATTTGTTTGCGGTTTGATGTCCGGGTCTTTGTAGTAAGTGTCATTTATTCCACGGTTCTTTCTCAGGTAACCCACCAGATACCCAAAAGGCACATATTCAATTAAAACCAACGGCGGCTCTGCAGAAATTAAACAAGCTAACTGAAAAAACACACTCACTGCATTTAAGGATTAAGAAAACGGGTGGAAAATTAAGTTACGGTCTCGTAAGAGGGTATAGACTAATCATAGCCTATCAGTAAGCGATAGAACTTGTACAGCAGACTAGTCAGTTCAGTCGCAAACATTGTCTCTACTTGCTCAATCCCTCTTTGTTAACCCAGAAAAAAAACAAAATCAGTGCGGTCAACTACGCTTACAGATTTTTTTGTACTCGAATGTATTCCGATAGTGGCTCGATACCAAAAAAAAAATGTCCCAAGAACCTGAAGCAAATTTATCACCGACTACATAGTCTTACGGAGTTAATTATGTGGAAAATGCGTAGGGCAAAATTAATCCGCCACAACCAAAGAGTACCTTACTCTGTAACACTTCCCAGAAGTTTGATTATGTTAGGGTGTGGTTTCAGCTGTTTAATTGTTTCAATTTCTTTCATCAAACCTCTTCTGTCGGATTCAGTAGCATTAGCTGGGAGTTAAAAGTAGAGTGAAAACTAGTGACGGAAATGACATGCAAAGTGCTGGAGAAACAACAAAAGGTCTGAAAATTCCAGTTCTTCTTCTTTTAGTTCCATTTCCGTGAGCTAAAACTGCCATTAAATTTAATCAAAATCACGAGAACCAAACAAAACAATGAACATTTTTTGAAAGTAGTGCCAGCGCACTCATTTAAGCATCACACCCCTTGATTCGTTAAATGCCGCCTCGGTTGATTGAGAACAAACATAAAGTCCTAACGTCCGCTTTCTACAAAAGGAATATTTGGGAAAACTGTTGATAGCTTTATAATTTTAATAAAGACTGCTAGAATCCGTCGTTAAACTATGTAAGCTCAAGCAAGACCTGCTTTTTTTTTTCCGGGCACATCACGAAGTCCTTCAGCTGTTCCTTTAGCAACTTAACCAAAAGCACCTTTACCAATGACTTTTTCTATGGTAACGTGATGTCTTGGAACTTCCCAGCAGCGTGTTAACGAATGAAGAGGCACGTAATCAGCACCTGGAGCTGTTCTTTGTGCTTTTCGATTATCTTTGTTGTCTTCTATGAGATCCATGTATTCAGCAGGAGGCTGAGTGAGTTTTCTTGAATCGGGCTGATTTGGTTCGATGTCTTCTGATCCTATTTCGTTCTATTAAACCAATATACCAGTTAAGGTATTCACAAGTAAATCTGTTATAAATTTCGATAAAAAGTCATGCCTAGTGATAGAAACAGTTAACCTATTTTCATGAGACTAACGTTTACGTTCTTCCTTTGTTATCACCAATAATACCTAATATTCTGGTCTCCAATTGAGTGATCAAGGTTTATAGCATATTCCTAGAACTACAAACTGTAACATGACGATTGTCGATTGGTAGTGGAATGCTTTGACAAATACACACGCAAAAAATTCTTGCAGTGCTCATCCCCTTAATACTGACTAGAAAATAAGGCGGCAAAACAAGCGCAAAACATCACTCTCTAGAAAGGAAATATCAACCCGCTGAAGACTTGTTGGTTGCCGATGAAGTTCAGCCAAGGAGTGGTACTCGGGAAAACCGAGGACAATTGCATTGAGTAACTTGGTAAAGGACTGGATCCCACGTCAAACGCCCTATCGAGTCAAACTTCGTCTTCTATTTTATTGTATCCGTTAAATTTACGTTTTTGATAAATTCCCTCCTTTTTTCCTTTCATTTGTTGGATACATTTGTTCTCCTGAAAGGAGCAGAAGTAGAGTTAGAACGACGTGACCTTAATTTAGTAGCTGTAACTTACGTAGTAAACACCTCTATTATCTTCATAGGTCCTCCAATTGAGAAAGCGTACGTGAATTGATAAACAGCCGAGAATTTTGTTAGTTTTAGTGACATTTTATGTTAAGATGATACCAAATCTGGTGCGTTACATTGACAGAATCCAAGTGGCGGCAAATTTCTACCTTTGTTTCCCTACAGTGTCTGAAAAAAAAAAATGGAAAGAAAAACAGACAGATGATATGGACGTGTCAAATATTTCCTCTTTTGTTGAATGGATCTCGCCGCCCCAACCTCCTAACATGGCTAATAAATTGTTACTTACCTTTTCTGTGTACCCAGATTATTTAAATTATTAGAGGAAAGAATATGAGGGCAAGAACCCTAATTAAGGCTTTTATCAAGACGTCGTTACTAAGACAGGAACATTCCTCAAGTCCTAAAAGGATTCATTTTTATAAAGTTTAGGGAGGTAATATTCTGATCCTGGTCGATACACTGCTCTCATCACGTGGGTTAGGCCTGTGACCGTAAAAAAAGTAAACTTTTATAAGTTAGGTGCTAGGAAAAATTAAGGCGTTAATCTCCGTATGAAACCTGCAAAAACCAAATTTTGTTTAGTGGAATAAAAACAACAAAAACGGCATGAAGATGTCATAATAAAATTTGCTCAAACTATGCCGTTTTCCCAAAGAAATGGTTACTTAAGGAAAATTGATTCGAAATACAGATAGAAAAATTCCTTCATTTTGAAAACGATTGATACTTGTAAACACTCATTACATTTGGAAAGTTAGGAAAACCGTTCAAGTCCCTTTGAAATATTCACCTTGTGTTGTACTTTCCAAGCCATCTGTGGGTATCAAAACTTGTTATATTGAGTCTGAATCGACTTTAAAAACTCCGAATTTATCTTGCCTTGCAGTATCCGACAGGAAAGTCAAAATATTGCTTACGATAACACTGATTGAACTCATCATGAAATCTAGAACGACACTGCCACACCTAGACAAGGGAGAGAGGGGAAAGAGTACCTTTACACTTTTACATATTTGTACTTTGGTGACTTTTAAGTGTTAAAATACGCTAAGATTTAGTATTTATAATGTAATAAACCAAGGTAAATGACATGAATTGTATTTGATGTCGTCCTATGTCAGTCTACAGCTGTACATTATTGTTTAAATAAGACTTGCTGGAGCGGGAAAATCAGTATAAATGCTGAAGTTCCCCCCAGTGCACATATTTGCGTTAGCATTTATTGGTTCAACGTTAGAAGCAAACTGTACCTTACTTGGTGTTTAGAGTGTTGACGGATGAGTAGCCAAACCTAAGGACAACTTGACATGCCAAAAGTACATTTGATGATATTAGTCTATCGCTGCGGAGTTAAAAAATATATATATTCAAACGCTTGCTTCATTACTGAATGACGTTAAAAATGTCATGTGATGGACCAAAAGGTAAGGATTTCATTCAAGAACAAAATAGATTAAAAACTCCTATTCATTGTTATGGAAAAATGAGTATCTTGAAATTTCCAGAATGCCTAGTCATGCCGACAAGCATACCATGGAACATTCTAGAACATCCTATTAGTTCATTTATTTAAGATGCAATATTACCAAAATGATTGTGTTGTAAGCTTCAGGAATGTTCTAGAATACTTTTTAGATAATACCTGGATTTCAATTTCACATCAAAGAAATCAATTCCAAACATCAATAAAGTTTTCTCTTAAGTTTAGAAGTTGAGTTGATGTTCTTATTGGCTTTATTAAATGGGTTGAAAGGTTTTAATTGGTATTTTCTCATGTTTGCGAATAACTGAATTTGCTGGAAGGTGGAGTTGTTGCAACATGTTAACATGAAACGCAACAATAAATTATATTGATATGTAAAAAGTTTTCATTTGACTAACTACCGGCTAGTCTTTGTATTATATCTCAACCCAACCATTTCCACAACTTGTGAACACTATTTCAAAAGAATTAGTCAGGGAAATGGAAAATTTGTAGCATATACACCATGTTTGGAATGCCATGTCCATAATAAGCTGACAGGATTTGAGGAGGGCGTATGTGGGAATAGGTTCTGTTGTCTGTATCATTAATTTGCTACTCGCTCTTGTTGCCAATGTTTTGATGAGGTTGGGCTGTCAAAGCAAAAAGACTTAGGATTTTAATAGGCAGTGACTTTTTCCAAACCTGGAAACTATCATCATGAAAGCCATACTTGTGCCTGGTAACTTATTCCTATTCTGATAAACTAGTTTTAAGAAGGATACAATATTTTATTACATAAACATGATGAATAGGCTGTGCACAAAAATTTGATTTGACTGAGATTTTTAGAAAGATTATTAGAAAAAGAAATGTGTACTAATGAAAAAGTTAAGCAAACTTTTTTACAACATCTGCCTGTTCCTGTTCAGCAAGTAGTAAAGTCATTCAAAGTAGTCAGTGTCCCGGTTCTATGATGATGTGATCGTATTTTCATCAAAGAGAGAATCTAGCAATATTGGGCAAAGTAACCAGTGATTGGCAGATGGTTGTTAAGGGTTGTCCCCAAGGTTCAACTTTTGGACCCCTTCTGTGGAATATTTTCCAAAATGATTTATTATTGCATTTTTATCAAATTTGTAACATACCGTATGTGTTAAAGTGTCCCCAATTAGTGCCTTGGCGCTAGAACGCTTAGACACAGAAATTAAGGTTATGTATGTATGGATGGATGTATTCGAGCAACCGTAAACGGCTTAGTTTTCAGTGTTTCATCGCGCTCTAAAGGATGGCGCTTCTAGTGGACCAAATATGCGATCGGTATTTTCTTTTGGCTCAAGACATCGGATGAACATTACTTTGCGACTCTCAATCTGATCGAGTTAAGCACACAACGGATCTTACTGCGCTGCGAGAATATCGCACGATCCTCTCGGAGTGGTGTAACATCTTTTAGGGCTTCTTTTATGTTTCATAAGCGAAGCTCTTCGAACTCTTCAAACGGCCCAAAATCTGTTGTGTCTAATGGCTCATATTTCCTTAAACGTCCAGATGCCGCGGCGACATTCACTAGACGAGGATATCATTGAGAACAGTTCGCACATCAAAACTTGAGTAGGATTGACTATTTCCACAGTAGATTAAGTTGATTTTATTTTGAGGTTTAAAAAAGGTGTGATATCGGCGGGACACCATACGGGAAACACAGCCAGGGATCACGATGAAGACTTTTTAGTTTGCATAAATTGACGGACTTGGCTTTTGTTGACGTCGAATTAAGTGTACTAGAATCCCGAGCCAATCATATGCTGTTATTTAGCATGCTATATTTTTAATGATGTCCTTGCTTGCGTACATCCTAATATGTTCCGCTTAACTACTATCTAATAGTCAAAACAATTTTACTTACCATTTGAGCATTTAACAAAATCCACAAACTAAATCGCACCTTCTAATTAATTGTATGAGCATCAAACATCGTACACGTAAATATTATCGCAAAAAAATTTATTTCAATTTTAGTCCGATATTGGAATGTTTGTTTGAATTATGTCAATTGGAGCTTAAAATTGATTTTTTTTATCCTGACATGCGGCCACGCATGACCGATTTTTTCAACCTCACAACTGCACTTGTAATTTATTTGCTTTTAACCTTCGCTGCAAAAGATGTTGGAAACTTCAATAACCGTGTTTCGAGGCTGTTTTGGTTTTGCCTTACTCCTAATAGTTCTCAATGCACCACAAACTCGTACGTATCTATTTCATATACCTCAAGTTCCATTTTAATTCCTGGGAAGTTCTCTGTGGTCGTTTATCAATATGTTTTCAAAATAATTAAGGTTGCCGTTAAAGCAAATGGTTTTAATAGTAGTTTAATGCCTTTAGCATTCAGCATGGATGTATTGTTTCTTTACCTGATATCATTTCAGGGTCCGTTACGATTACAACCAAACCGCGCAATCCAACAGACGTTGTGGAAGGATTGAACAGTGGAAGAGTTCTACTTGTTTGGAAATTCACTCTTGATTCTAGCGAAAATTTGCAGAAAATTACCATCGGAAGAAGGAGACCCGATGGAAATCAAGTAACAACAATAGCTACGAGACCGGACGCTAATTCCTCTCTCAGTGTAGATGGTAAATTTAGAGTATTCTACAATGCAAAATCTCCGGCAACCCTAATCTTAAAAAACGTGAGAAGAACAGATGATTACGTATACTGTCTTGAGATATTTTATTCTGATGGTATTGGCAACGGTCGGACGAAAACAGACGTTCGTGTTCGCGTGTTTGGTGAGTATGAAACCACTTCCCTTATCTTTGTTACTCATGCGGTTGAAATGGCTGTTTTTAAGTCTTCAGAGATAAAATTAGGAACGTATTTCTGTATTTCTAGGTATTCGTACTACATCAATTGCAGGGTTTCGTTAGAGATAATAAAGTGCAGTTGTTACGTTTCTTGATCGAGGGTTAAACCGCAACAAGGGAAAACCGTAGCGTCACAGGAGAAATCAGTGAATATTAGCTGTGGATGTTATAGCAACATAGTAAATATCTAACTCAGAGGGAATATATATAAGTGATGTTTCCTGATATTGGACATTAAATATTTTTTTGAATGACGTGGATGAGATGGAATGTAGATTTTCCCATTGCGTTGAACTATAAATATACTGCAAAGTAGAACACACGTCAGAGGTTTGCGTCAGTAGTGTGTGTTCTTTTTTTTATTTTGAGAACTTTCTAAGTTCATGTACTAAAATTAACTCAATAATAATCCCTGCAATTTTAATTGTTTCCAAACTTTACAGAGCTATTTGCTGCTTTAATTTGGAGTTTGTGTGCCGAGTGCCTCGGCGCCTCTATGATTTTTATCAACTAAGAGCACCAAAAAAATTATAGAGAGATTAGCAAGCATATCTTGTTTTGGGTCTGTTTACAACATCAACTTTAAATAGAGTTAACACTTTTAGGGTAATGGAAATGACGTCTTCAGTTATGCCTGTTGCTCAATTCCAGTCCACCAGTTGGAACTTAATTGTTTGCTTGTTTGTTTGTTTTTTGGAATTTAGTCATGGTTTCCAATTTTAGTATGCTGAAAGAAAAGAAATTAGGATCGGTAGCCAGATTTTATTTCATACCCTCAATGATGTTAAAAAATGATAAAACCTCAAAATAAAAGGCGATTCATAGCGACGTCCGCATGATGACGAATTTCATCTTCAGCCCAACGAAAGCTATTAGCGAAGAAGAAATACCATGATAATACTATAAGGGAAGCAGTAAGGTTTCTTCGCATGATTATGCTATACTTGTATGCTACATCTGTCTTTTTCCAGATGTGCTAATGTCTCGACGCTAAGAAAAAAAATTCGATTGTGGTGAAATCGAACAAATAAAGGCAGGAACAACTAAAACGACCACACCATAATTCCTGATGCCCATAATCAGCTGTAATGAATACCATCTCTGACAATTTGAGACGAAATCGGTTATTCCTTGAAAGCCGGATGAAGGTTGCTTCAATAAAGACAGAAAAGGAAAAAAAAGGAAACGTCTAACCGCCTCTTTCTTGCGATTTTTTGACTGCCCACTAAATTGTGTTTCTTTACTAATTTAATTATGCATCAACCTTTGTCTGCTAAGCGTACTCAAAAGCCCTTTTCTCTGCTAACTCTTGCTGAAGAATATTCTTCCCGTGTCTGGTACTCTTGTGTGCATTTACTGAGAGAGTAGATATTTGTGTTCATTTTGCTTTTACTCCCTTCATTATCAGCCCCTCCAAGTATTACCAACGCGCCAATCGAGAGGGTACATGTAGAGGCTGGAAAAGATTTAACGCTGACATGTAATGCCTCCGGTGATCCCCAACCGAATATCACCTGGACCAAAGATGGCGTCCCAATGAGCTTCTCTAGTGACGCCTTTCACCAGTTTCGTCTTACTGACGTACAGAGCGAGGATTCAGGATCATACAAATGTACAGCCAGTAACGGATACGGCAGTGATGCAACAACTGTTAGCAGAGTCGACGTAAAACGTGAGAACTGATGTAAAACCCAATTCATTGCTCTACCAATTAAGTTGGGATATGTTTCACATCGTTCCCTAGTGTGTTTTTAGCCTTTGCGTTGAGATGGGATTATCATTTTTCTTATTCTTACAAAATAGTCTTAGGAAAAATCTCCTTTGTACCTTCCCCTCATTTCTTCGTTCCCCCCTTGAACCGGGGTTCTCATTTCACATACAAAAAAGTGCCCCTTAGTGGACATGACTGGGGCAGAATTTTTGAAGAATCCTGATATACGTTTTAATAAATCCAAAGCTCACCTTTCCATCTCCTCTAAATTTATTTAGATGTGGACACGCCATACATTTATTTCATAGACTAAACAGTTTTTGGTGTCATATTTAGTACCGCCGAGAATAATCCTTCCTTCAGTTAGAGAAGCAGAGATCAAAATTGGAGATGATTTCGTCTTGGTATGCTACGCATCTGGTGACCCAACACCCAACATCACTTGGACTAGAGAGGGTTTCTCAGCGATTGAATCTATTGGTACCGGCAACTTTCTGCGACTTGTTAATGTGAGCAGAATGAGTGCAGGATTATACAGGTGTACAGCTGGTAATGGATATGGGAACAATGCTACCAGTCTCACCATAGTCAGCATTATATGTAAGTGTCTTATTTTGTTTGTGCTGGATATAAGTCTTAGTGATGCTAGTTGATGCGACGGAACTTCTGTGTATTTTGCTTTACATTGTTCACGACATACGAACAAATAACATCATGGAATATCTCCTTTTATGATAAGGTTCGGATATGGCACACGCTTTCATTAGTTGAAAGAGCTTGTTATCAGACTACAAAACACGGAGCTGGGCGAAAGCTATCACGCCATCTGCCAATTTGTGGAGTGTCTAACCATCACTTGGACTTCTCTCCGGCTTCTTTTTCGTTAGCCGGCAAGTAGCAACAGTAGAACCTAAAAATGGTTTTTAAACATCCCAAGCGCCGTAATTGACGTTATTATAACATGAGGACGGACGAAAATCATCAAAGAAGAAACGAAATAGACTGTCCAAGTTTTAAAGTTTTTACGCTCAGTGAGATTGTAAGCTTACGTAAAGTGTATATGATTTCGTGTTCAAAAACAAACAGAACAAAACAAGAATAACGAAAAATATAAGCAAACTGGCGTAACTGTTAAAATTTACACAAATAATGATGGTTTCTGAGCTACTTCGGTCATGTTGTGTTCCATCGCGGCTAGTTCATCATGGCGATCTCCGGTGGCCACAAGTGTTACCACGTGCAGAAATTGTGGCAAGAGATCGTCTTATTTAATAGACACATTGCTTTTTTGCAATTTTTGTGACTTCCTGTCTCGGTAATCAATGTATTATTAATACTTTCGATGAACTCTAAGAAATCTAGGAAATTGCTATTGGGGAATTTATGCAATAATGTTTTGAAAAGAAATGGAAACGCTCATACTCTATCTCGACATAGATACAATATGTAAATTTTTGCAATTTTTGTGTGACAGGTGGTGAAAAATGTGAGCCTCGCAAAGTTGGACTAACGCTCACAAATGAAACGTGGACGCAGTCTTTATTAAACCGGGATTCTATTGAGTTCAAGACCTTAGAATATAACATTTTGTCAGCAGTGAGTACAAAGTAAACGATATAGAGGTTAGGCATAACGTCTTTTTAGCGATCCCGTAAACGTTATGATAAAACTCAGTAAAGAAAGGTTTGAACGTCATTTCATGGTCATAGCGTTCGATGCGAAGTCTTTCTTAAACCACGAGCTACCTAGCTCTCTTTCTCGGATCAGTAGCTGATTGCATGATTCACAAGAAAGGAGTGATTAAATTACGTCTGTGTCGATTCAGTCATTTCCCCTCTTGCTTTTGACACTTGCGGGATTCCAGCTGGGAAAGAGGGGCTGTTTCTAGTCTATAGTCTCACCTGAAGAAGCTTCTTTGGGGAAATCGGTGGATGACATCCCAATATGCTGCCAAGAAGGGGACTAATCGAGGCTAAGCTAGAGGTGGGGAAACAAAAGTTTTGGCGGCATTGAAATTTGGGTGTGAACTTATCTCGCTTTGATTAGGTTGGCTGTGAAGACACTTTAGATAAACTTGTGCAGGTTTATAAAGGTACTCATGGGCAATTGATGGAATACAGTATTACCTCAGTCACTTTAATAGCTGCTCATTGCAAATAAATCTTCCTCTAAAACATTTCTATATCATTCACTCTTCTAATCGACAAGGTTCTCATTGCTGTATCCGTCAACGCACAACTTGAATAATAATCCATTCCGTGTCTTTAGATCTGGAATGTTTACGCGCAACAGTCTGGAAAGGAGCTTTACAAAGTGACAGTTGTGGAATTTAGGTTGGTACATTCTCTTATGTTCTTGAACCGGTTTCTATAAAGGAACTTTAACGTTATATCGCTCTGTTAGGAATAGAAATCGTATTCTTATTTCCTTTTTAATTCGGTTTAGGCCTGGTAGTGTCGTTGCCATTGTTAGGCTTATGTTTGGAAAAGGGGCGAGTGATCCTTTGAAACCAATCCAAGATGAAATTTCGGATGGAAGATTGTCTTCTCTCAAAGTCAATACTGTATTGGATGTGAATCCAAAGGATCCAGCTACAACAACAAGTACACAATAATACTCCGTTAAAACCTTTTTAGTTTTCTAGGGGAAGTCGGTTAGTAGAGTTTGCCAGGTGTGCTAGCTGTATCCAAGTGCATTAACTGTGGTGTACTCGTATCCAAAAATAAGCAAAGAGTTGTCATTCTAGACGAGAACGTACGAAGCTTCTACACTTCCTTTTCCAGAAAGCTTTTTAAAATTTGACTGTCAAACAAGATATAAACGAACAGAGCTACAAGTTAAAAAGAAAGACCGAAACGAAACCAAGCAAACTGATATACCTTTTTGAAATAAGGAAGACGCAAAGCTATTTTAAGATAAGTGACAATTTTTTGTCACCGTGAATTATCGAGAACCTGTCCTTAGGAAACAAGACTTTCTACAATTACCATCAGAAAATTTAAAGCTTATAGTTAATGGTTACTGTCTTTGTTCTGTAGAAAATCAGACGGAAACTTCGAAAGCAGGTGAGTGATATTTTGTGTCATTTTTTCGGTTTTTCAGTTTTAAAAGCCGATGCACTCAAGTAGGCTTTTCATGCCATGCTACCTGATTAAATGCGCATCAATGCCTATTCTCTTTGGTTAATATTAGGTTGTGTTTTAGAGATTTCATCCCTTAGGCATCTATAAACAATTTTTTCATTGATAAGAGAATACAGATATAGAATACAGATATTTTCTTAGGCTGTAACACCTTAAGTACAATTCCACTGCAATATGTGTGGCATGAACAACCATAAACGTCGCTTTATTTAAAATAGATCGTTACTTTGTTAGGTTTCGATTGGCTCAAGGAGGGAACCATTCTTCATGTTGTGTATTCAAGTGTCATTTTTGTCCTTTTGGTGATTTTCTTTGTGGTCGTTATCTTGCTATGGAGGAGGCGTAATAATCCAGGTACTCCTTTATACGCTTTGAAGTGTGCTGTTGTGTGATTTGTTTGGTGAACTCCTTCAGTGTTTGGTTTCTTGTTCTCTGATTTTATTGGTTTTTGTTTACCTCAGTTAAATAAGTTAGCATGTGATAAACGTAATACATTACTGATGAAAAAGCCTTTTGAGGTTATTTAAAAATTCAGGTCACAGAGGTATCCGAGACCTTAGGGCTGTCTTTTTTAAGTAGACTTGAGAGAAAAAGTCTGCTACCCGTTTTGCTTCAGTAATGGATAAATTTAGGATACTGATTTTTTTGTTTCGTAGGTCCTTCGACTGAAAATGCGAGGTAAGTACAGACAGTATTCTGTTTGTATCATGGTGTTTTATTGTTTCTAGATGCAATCATATATTTGCAAACATCTCGCTGAGCATGCTCACTGACGGAGAGAGCTCATTAGATAATCTCAGACAACGCGGACGATTGGATTGGAGTAAAAAAGTTGGAATTTTTGGGCAGAAATTTGAAATTGAATTGGTTTATTGTTTGTTGTGAGCAAGAAATCAGATTGTACCATAAAGTGTCAGGGGACATGTGTAATATTTTCAGTATTTTAAAATTTACTTTGCTTATGTATTCCTAATTGGAATGAACTAAATAACGTGTAAAGCTTCATTCGAGGATTTGTTCATGTAGTGGAATATCGCTCACTCGACTTCTATCAGTTCGAACTTTCTGGCTAACTCAAATTGAAAGTAATTTACATCGAGGTACATTTTTCACTCAGTTACTATCTATGGACTTGATCGCCCAGGTATCTCGCATAATGTTAGTTTTCATTACGGCTAAAATGAATTTTTTTAAGTTCGTTTTGGTTGTTTGGCCCCTCATTTTGATTAGTGCCGGGTATTATTATTAATTTTAAGAAAGTAACGACTCCGCGTCAAGGTCTACCACTATGCTGCCCATATTTATATACAACATGTTCATTCTGGATTTTTTTCAGTTGCCGTTATCATCGCAAAAATGCTACGGATAATCAGGTAAATATGGAGAATTTTCGATGGAAAGAGATGAAGTCTCCAAGTGCCTTGTTGTTATCAGACTTCATGATCACTTGTCAGGTGTTTCGTTACAGTCACCGTTGCATTTGGTTTTCGTCATTTTTTTCACTTCGCTTTTAGGATCAAGGGAACCCAGTTCAGGCCAGTGAAGCATACGTGAATATCTCCGAACGTCTGATTTTGAGCGAAGAGGAAACGGTAGTTATTCAATCGTCGCCATCAAGTAACGCAGTACCAAGAAGAAGACATCAAATGGACTCTGAGTATATGTCAATTAAGGGAATAACAGCAAAGTTCAAGAAATGGGAAGTAAAACGGGAAAATGTTCAAATCTCGAGAGTTATTGGAAAGGGTGCTTTCTGTCAGGTTGCTAAGGCAACTGTATCAGATATTAATGGAATAAAGGGAGCAACAACTGTGGCAGTTAAGATGCTGAAAGGTATGTTGCGGAGACAAGTAGTTGGTACCTATCATTTAAATCGTAATTACAGAACAGGTTATCAATAAATCAACAATTTTTACAAGGAAAAAAGCGAACTTTGAAAAACATACATGGCAAAGCGGCTCTTTCCTGTAGGAATAGTTTGTTGCGTACTCTAAGAGTGGCATTCCTTATTCGTATGAGAACATTTCGTATGAGCACATTGTATTCTATGCAACTACAAGTCTCAAACGTGAAAATGAATCAGTAGAATAGACGTCATCTGGCTTAACTTTTATACACCTCCTCACATGCTTATGTGTAATGGCAATGTTTTTCTTTATTTTTGATAGAAAATGCCCCGGATAATGACAAGAAAGATCTACTGTCAGAGCTGGATTTGATGAAGAAACTGAGGCCTCATCCTCATGTCATTAAACTGATGGGATGCGTCACTAAAACTGGTAAAATAGGAAAAAGATATTGATGACACTTTCGTTTGTTCCGTCAAATCTAAATTTTAGTTAAGTTTCATGTTGAAACAAAGGGTTATTTTGCAGATCCTTTGCTTGTTCTGATTGAATACATACCTTATGGTGATCTGTTGGGTTACCTAAGGAAGAGTCGCGGCCTAAATGACACATACTTTAAAGATCCGGATGTTAAACCTGAGACCAACCTAACCTCAGAGCAACTGATACAATTTGCCCTGCAGATTGCTGATGGAATGAACTTCCTTTCTGCTAACAAGGTATTCACGAAGCGTGTGTCAGTGTAGCACCATGTTTTCCACTCTGAAAAAGTGTTAGGTCGTAGCAAAACTTTGCTCTGAAGGATGATTTGGAAGGTAAAAGTAACCCCTCGATGCTAATGAACCACAAATTCTCTGATTATGGCGAAATTACCTGGTTTGTCATGTTTATCAAGGCTGAATTGTTGTGCACAATGATAAACCATACGGGCACGTACTTTTTTCACTCCCCTCTTCCCCAGTGCAAAAAAGGGAAAAACAACATGTAAAGAAAATATTATTCCTTTCGTCGCAAGCGTAAGACTGGGAAAGAAATCCAAGTCCTCTATCGCATCTAATGTATGGAGTTAGATCGGAGCTATGTAATTCTCATTTCCTGTCCCCCAAACCTCCTCGTCATGGCGTCAGAAGTTTCTGTTTCTCGTGTTATCTTCGTGGCTTGTCTAATTTCGCTTCTTGAGTCACTCCACATTTCGTGGCGTCGAAAGGTAATTTGTGTCGTCGAAAAGTAATTCGTGTCGTAGCAGTCACTGCTTGTGACCAGCGGTAAGCACGTTTTTAATCGTTATGTTGTGTATCGTCTCTTTCTGTGAAAATGTCCTTTAGCACACTGAGTTATCATTCAACTAACTTTAACTCTTTTTTTTAAGAATGCCATTTCTAATGTTACTTGAACGCTCGAAAGTGTACTGTTTCAGTAATGACTGCAACGAAATTGATTATGCTTTGTACTAGATGGATCATTTTCTAACGTTGGGCATTCAACGTTAAATCGTTTGGAAAGGCACCTATGTTGCTTGCATTATGTATATTTGCCTTGAATACACTTGCAACTATCCTTGTTTTAAGATGGCTTTGACAACCATCCTCTCAGATCTAAATCAAACATGGCACCTGCTCAACTCTGGACGTATGGTGTATTATTTGGACCAGGATGTATTATTGAATTGATTTTCATGATCCTCCACCTTATGAAGAATATGATAGGGAAACATGGAAAGAGGGGACGATTGAAGTTCCAGAAATACCATGACCCTTACCTAGAGAGTCTTTCAATCTTTTTAAATCACAAGTTAACCCACTTGATCGATCTGATTGTCATGGACTAGACCTTAACATCAAAGCTGTAGAGATTATTCATGGCTTGTTTTTTACAAAATCGAGTACAAGAATAGAATTTCTGCTCGCTGAAAAGAGTTTGAAATATAACAATTATTAAGCAAGAAAACAGAACAAATTTTGGAGATGAAATGAGTGAAACAACTAAATAAGCTATGCGTATACACTAGTATGATCAAAGGTGGAATGAGTACGTGAAATGGTAAAATTTGTCGGCAGTCTAGTAGCACAACCTAGCCCTAAACTTAGAACTTTTGAACATTAGGATTAGGGTTAGGGCTAGGGTTAGAGGTAAAGGCAAAGTTAGGATGGCATAATCCACAAAAATTACGCCATTCCACCCGTCATGCCCTTCCGGAAACTCATTCTTCCTTTTATCCTTACCTTGTATAAACATTATTTTGATGTTCATCAGAACTAAATAAAAGTAACAATGTAACTAGTTTCATTAATAGTTAACAGTTCTAGCATTCTCCACAATGCATGCTTGGCGGGGTCCAAAATCTATATGGCCTCTGAAACTGTTTTAATTTCAGCAATCAGGCCGATGAATATATATTTTTTTCATCATATATGGGGAGAGACATTATTGTGGTAGTCGTTGACTATCAATTTCATAACTTGAACAACACAGCAGTGATGTGTACCTCTCATTCACAAGTCAAGAACATGCAAAATTTGTAAAACAAGCGAGGCCGTTTAACAGCATTCAATAACATAAATATTTTGTTTTGAATGCCTTCATCTGCTGTATCCAATGAAACAAAGCCTAGACAATACCAAAACCAAAACACTCCTTTAGCATTGAGATACCAGCCTTTGTCATTGATTCAAGGGAGTTGATATGATGAGGCAAATGCAAATGCAAGTCACAAGTTGAAGCACTTGGCCGACATTTGCAGTTTTCTGGACATTCAAAAACAAAAGAGAGCATGATGGGTGTTTGGAAGCCAAGGGCTGGTTTTTGCTGACAACCGGTAATTAATTTTAAGATATCCTCAACAGAAAGTTGGCATTCAGGAATTCCTGAATGTACAGTATGAAATCTACTTTGAGAAATTTTTTTTTAGTTGTGTTGCATATTACTGCAATTCAAAAAAGAGCTTAAGCTCAAGCCAGAAGTTGTCGTTAGAATCTATTAGTTGATTCACACAAATATTCAAAGAGGAAAGCAAAAAGAGTTGAATATACGGGCATTCGTACAGTGTAGTCAAAAACGCAGATAACTATATACCTCTATCAAGAGGTCAAGAAAGAGATCAAACACAGTGCTTTCCAAACGGTTTAACATTGAATGCACAACGTTAGAAAATGATCCACCTGGTACAAAGCATAGTCAATTTCGATGCGCTCATTACCGAAACTGTTACACTTCCAACGTTCGCACCACATTAAAAGTGGTATTCTTCAATTAATTAGTTGAATGAGAACTCAGTCTGCTAAAGGACATTTTCCCAGTAAGAGGCGATACACAACATAACCATTAAAGACGTGCTTACCGCTGGTCACAGGCAATGACTGCTACGACACGAATTACGTTTCGACGCCCGCGATATGTGGAGTGACTTAAGAAGCGACGTCAGACACGCCACGAAGATAACACGTGAAACAGAAAATTCTTCCGACGACATGACGAGGGAGTTTGGAGGACAGGAAAGGATGTAGGACGAAGTATAAATCGACGACACGAACAAAGGATGCCAATTTTGTCCCCATCTTACTCCATACTAGTAGACGAACTACCGACCCATAGAAAACTCTTTGGTGAGCAAGATAAGTTCATTTATGACAACGTTCCGCATACTATTAGGATCAGTCATGTTGAAAGTGTCGTGTGAAAGTAAATTTAAAAGAAAGATGGTATATCTCCAGCTCTGCCGTCGATTAGAGAAAGTTTTTGGTTTTTGACAATTGGATGACCGAACTCAGAACTTACCGATTTTCCTGTTCTGAATGGCTCCATTTTTTAAATTACATTACATCCATGTGTCAGATCATCCACCGTGACTTAGCGGCCAGAAATGTTCTTGTCGGGGAAGGAGAGAAGTGTAAGGTGACAGACTTTGGAATGGCGAGGAATGTTAACCAGGATGATATCTACAACAAAACAAGTCGGGTAGGAAACTGAGTTACTCCCTTTTCTCTTTTAATTCGCCTCCATTTTAGAAGAGTTTTTTTCGCTCTTACATCAATTTCTACTTAGGATATCGTACTTTGGAAAGTTCACCAATTCTCCTCTGAATGAAGGAAGAAATCGATATGGATTTAATATTTCTGTTGTGTGATTTGAACAGGGCCGTCTGCCAGTAAAGTGGACCGCCTATGAGGGTTTAGTATATGGAAAATACACAACGCAAAGTGATGTGTAAGTATTCCCTCCTTTAAGATGCTCTAAACATAGTCATCTGGGTATGACTCAACTTCAGGTCCGGATTTTGGTCATTATAATTTCTAAGAAGTCCTACAATGCACGCAGATTCAAATATCTTTTTATTTTCACTTCCACTTTCATTTTGTCACAAAAATTTCGCTTAGGTAAAATTAAGATTAGCAGTTAGGTTTGACTTGAGCAAACGTTCACCACAAACGGGATCACAAAGATTTTATGCTGTATCCTGAAAAGAAATGAGCTCAAAGTTACCGGTATCCCTTTAACCATCGCAAGCATACCTCTTACTAGCTTAGTTCTCCTTCCTGTTTAGCTTCCCAGATAATGCGTTTTTTGGTCGTCATTTGAATCTTCATGCTTTCTAAGAAATGATTATGGAGACTATCTAGCGGCCTTAAAGGATGCTAGTTGATGTTGAAACTCATGCCGTTTGAGAACTTATCTCAGCAGGGAGCCTGAATTTTTTGCGTAGTTAAAAGAGCTATACTTTGCAGGAACTCAAGTTGATAGCCAAGCTGGTCACTCATTCTTGAACCATGTTTAAACATTAATATATAAAGACTTAACCTCTTTCCTGTCTCGATTTATTCATATTTCTTTTTTAAGACTTCAGGCTACGTGCAAAATCCCATAATAGATCTTGGCCGATGATGTCGGGACCACTGATTAAAATAAAATCTGTTTTCTAAGCAGCGAGAAAGTTAAAATCGCGAATTATCATATTTTACTAGACTCAGAGTGCTTCGCTGCCTCATGCATTTCATTGCTTTTTCCTTTTTTGTCATTTGCAGGTGGAGTTTCGGAGTTGTTCTGTACGAAATATTTACTGTAGGTACGTCTGAATCTAGCAAATATATAACAGTTTTATCGTTAAAACAAAGCACTATTTTGTATGGACCGGGGAAGAGGGGATAGAATTGCCGCAGTTTTTAAGTAAGTTTTGACGAGGTTGATATAGTGAGGTTCGTGATAAGACAATGAGTCCTGGAATGTCAAGAAAGTTACGTGTGTGAATATTATTCTTGCCTCATTACTTTTGTTTAAGCGTTCATTTTATGTCCATAGGTGGATCTCCTTACCCCGCGATTAACGCTCGCGAAATTGCAAAGAAACTTCAGCAAGGATACAGAATGCCAAAACCTAAACATGTTGATGAACAGCTGTAAGTGTTCTGCTGCTATTGTTTTTAATCCTTGTTACCACAGATAGCAATAAGAGGTATAAGTGTTTGATGCCCTGTCATTAATTTATGACCATTCAACTGAATCAATACGTTTTGGTATGACTCATGCCATCATCCGTACTGTTACAGTAAGTTAACCGGTAACGAGACATGCGCGCGCGCAAGTTTAACATTTGGAAGTTTTGGTATTTAATGGTTTGGTATTTAGGTTTGGTACTGTGATTTCTAACACTGCCATTTGATTGAAATTGATATAGTAATTTTTAATGTAACGTGTGAAAACTAAGTAAACGGATACGACACAATGGACTGAAGATGGCACGTGTCACGCCGAATCATGTCTTTAAAAAAGTTTAATCGAAAGTTTGAAATTTGTTTTATTTGACCAAGTAGGCTTTGAAAATGCCAACGAGTTAATACCTTGTGCAGTGTAAAAATCATAGATGTCTGTGTTTATACGACAAAATCGCGAGATCTCAAGATGTAACCAAAACCGAAAACTAAATCACGGAGTTAAGATTCTTAATATTATAGTAGATGTTATATTTATCACTTGTCTTTAGTTACCAGATTATGGTCCAGTGCTGGCAGGAAAATCCAAACGACAGACCGACATTCCCTTCACTTAAAGACATTATCACTCGTATGTCTAAAAACAAAAATGTGAGTGAAAAATTACGTTTTTCTTTAGCCGTAGTAGTAGATTATTAGGTAGCACTATCATTTAAATGGATATGTTTTGAAAGCCTGTGTATGTTACTAGTTAGATATCTTAGGATTTAAACCAAAGAGATACATGTTGTATATGGTAGTCACGAAATCTGGCTGATAATTCAAAAGGAAATTAACGGCTCGCATATTTCCCGCTTGTGACCCTCCCCTAATAATCCCCTTTTGAATTGTGCGGGATTAACTTTCTTCTCTAAAACGGATGACTTGTTGCATGTATTATTATAAGTATTATCATTGTTGTTGTTGTTATTATTATTTTTATTATTGTTATTATTATTGTCATTATTATTGTTATTATTATTGTTGTTATTACTAGTATAGGTAGTCACACGATTTCGAGTGCAATTTTGAATAAACAGGAATGAATGAATTTTTTTGCAAAGACTAGCAAAATTACACGAGCTCGTAGGGCTCGTGTAATTTGTGGTCTTTAAAAAATTTACAAGTGCTTATTTATTCAAAATTGCACAAGAAAAATCATGTGATTAAGTATTAAAAATATATGTGAAAAAATACAAAATAGCTTATCATAATTATGCGGAAGCAAAGCGCGCGCATCAAGTGCAAAAATAATTTATTCAAACCCTGCCAGTGACTTTGTGCGTTCGGTCAAAACAACCGCGTACGATCAAAACAATAATATGCAACGATATTTTCACATCTTTAATGCGCAAAGAAGCCCAAAGTCCGGCTAAACAGTTTAAGGAATTGTTCAGTCTGGTTTGTTACTTCTTTGCGCTGAATTAACCCTCTTCTGCATTGAATTACCTGAAAACTGCATTTATCTTAACCAATCAGAATTGAGTAATTTTTTGATGCATCGTATTAGTACTAGTATTATCTTCATCATCATTATTACCATAACTTTTTTACATCCTCTTCCATATGTTAGACTTAGAACCATATTGACACACACTAATGTCAAGGTATTTTTCTTTCCTTTTCGTATTCAGGACACTTATTTCAACATGAGAGAGTATGATACCACCCTTTATGCGAATGTCGATGACCTATCTATGGAATGAACGAAGACAATCAGTTGCAACGTATCATAGAGGGAGGGGATCAGTTTTAAATATTCTTAGCAGACTGCAGAGTATGGTTACAGGTGCTTTGTCTGCCTTGCTTCAGTCTGGTTTTGAAGTTGATTCATCTTTAATGAACGTTCATTGTGCATTTGTTTTTGTTTGTTTCCTTAAATTCAGTCTCAAAATACCAAATTATTCCTCAATAGGTTTTGGCAGTTTTTAAACAAGAATTCAAACTCTCAAATTAACTTTTGACTTTGCTTTATCTACTTGTAAATCTATAACGAGTTTGGTGACCTCTATTTCTCATCCTCGAACGGCAGTCAGCATATTAAGATAAATCATTCTACAAATTTTTTAAAAACATTTCAAAGCCTGATCAAGTTTCTTATTATTTAGGGTGGATTTCAACGTTAATTACAAACATTTTTGAAGCTAGCACTACAATTGGTAAAATTCTGTTAATGGTATGAATCATAAATTTTCATTTTTTAGAAATATGCAGTCGGTTTTTTTTTTCACTGATTCGATACACGACCCTACAAGCAAATAGTATTTAGACTATAATAAGAATAATGATATTGTTTATGGTCTGTGATCTGCTAGAGAACAGATGCAACATGGAAACTATTTGTTATCCACTGAAATTAAAATGTTTACACTGAAGAAATGTAAAATGGTTTCCGTGTTTACATAGCCTGATGTAAACAGGCAGGAGATTGGGAGAACACGAGATAAGCGTAGGAAACCACGACGCGAAGCGGAGTGGTTTTCAGCTTATCAAGTGTTCTCCCAACCTCCCAAGTGTTTACATCAGGCTATGTAAACACGGAAACCATTTTACATTTCTTTTATAAAATAACTAATGAAAGAGGAACGAAAACCGTGTTTACCTACGCTCATGTAAAATGGTTTTATGGCCAATCAGAGCGCGCGTACTATTTGAATTATTTTATAAATTAACCTGCCACATAATTTTTTCAGGAGAGATAAATACTTACATTGAGAAACGACTAGGCAAATGAGTAATGGTTTTCGGGCGGGTTAAATGGCTTAAACGGAAGAGATAGGCGAAGTACTATTTACCTCCCAGCAGTCAAACAGGAACAAAGTAACCGTTTCGAGGAAAGTATTTCATGAAATGAGGTTGTTGTTCATGATTAAGGGTGTGAAATCAAACTTACCGTAAATTATATTTGTTTGATGTTCTGAAATAACAACTTTCACACACACACACACACACACATGACTAATCTTAACTACTCGGCACCACAATAATAGAAACCCTTATCTCATGGGTTCACCTCCTTCACAGGCTTGACTTTTTCAGGATTTAGTATCACTACTGCTTAAGGTAGCGTTCATTACTGCGAAGATCGCTCTCTTCTTTTTTTTTTTTTTTAATAATCCGTTGTTTAAACATATTATGTTTAAACACATGTTATTCATATACACGTCACTTCACAGGTTTATCACAAACCATCAAAACCAACAACTCCCAGTTGGCTTGTTCGCTAAGTTGGAAGAGCACTGCACCGATAGCGCGGTACGGGTATACGGGTGGGTGATAAACGCAATGCAAGGATATTGGCTGAATTACAATAACGTCAATTACGGCACTTGGTGTGTTTGCAAACGTTTGTTTGGTTCTTCTGTTGCTACTTGCCGGCTCGCTCGTTCTGAAATTTCTGTTCTCTGACAAAACACGCTCTTTTAACTCAATGACAGCGTGCGCGTTATATCCGAACTTTAGTATAAACAATCTTGGTCAATTAAGGATTTCTTACATAGCAACGAGATTTCGCCGAGAGTCGGAACGGAAAGCCAATGCAACTGCGTTTGTAACACAGTAAACCCACCAGTGCCGTTTACGTTTTCTTTGTTGTGACTGTCTTCTGTCGCGCTTTGCGAATCCATTGCTACATCGTTCAGGATATCAGCTTCATTTGATGAAAGTGAAGAGGGAGAGTGTAGGATCATACAGATGTACAGCTAGTAATGGATATGGAGATGATGCCACAAGTGTCAGCATAGTTGGCATAAGATGTAAGCAGTCTTTCCTGTATTATCAAGGCTGTTTCTCTGATTACATCAATGCATTTCCAAATTGATTATGCTTTAAATTGGGACCGGCACAATTGCATTTTGATTCATGGTTCAATTGCAAACAACATAATGGCGTAAACCCAGCACATTATAGAAAAGAAGTTTTCGCTTTCTGTTCCCTTATTCTGATCTCATTATAGTTCAGACTTTGTTTAAACTTGTAAAACGTGAGTTTGATACAGATACCTGTGGGTGGATGTCTTTGTGAAAGCGTTTTTGTCGGCAGCGCACTGACCTTCATAGGGTTCAAGTTTGATTTTGTTAATGTGAGCGCCAAGTATTGCTCAGAAATTTTTGTATTGAGAAAAGGTTTTGCTCGCGATAATTACCTTTCTCTTATCACTCAAGAATAAAGTCTTGAAAATTCTGAGAGTATCTTTTTCCCACACTTTGTTTCAATGGCTGGTTGGAACAGTTTAGTTGCCAAACGAGTCTGATTCAAAACCTTTTGCCTCAGAAGAAAATACAGAAACACAAAGATTTTAAAGACATTTTTTTCTTAAAACGTTCTCCAACTCGTGAAACATACTATTTGTAAAAGTGCGTGAAGATTACCATGTCGTTGGGGTAGCTGAGCGTATCAGCAAAGAGATCGCGCTCTTGGAAGAATGTAAAGAACTTTAATATTCAACGTAACTGTAAAAGAATATGGAATTATTATTTATGTGAAGACGTCTCTGTTCTTAGCTTGATATCAGCAATAATCGTTATTGAGTGTTTACTGACAAAAAGGTGGAATGCGTGCTAATTTCTAATTTTTTTTATTTTGTCGCACTGTAGGTAATGATTGTAAAATTAGGATAGTTCAAAATTTTGCAGGCAAAATTGTCATCAGATGTAAGCATGCTGCAGCATTTCGCAAGGACATTAGGTGACGCCTTTAGGGCAAGAAACCTTTTTATTCAATATGTTCACCATTCTTTGATGTTTGAGCGTAAAATTCCCTGTAAAAAAGAATTTGCGTATTTTTAAGATGTAATAATTAACCTGGCAAACCTATGGAAGCTTGTGTACTCCATGCTTTTTTTTTCGAGGTAAACGAACTTTTAACTTTAAAAAAATCGATTTTTTTGGATTTCTTACATTAGGTAGTAAACCAAAAATGCAGAAACGATGTTTTTTTATTTAGGATACTCCCAAATAGGTTTAGAGATCATATCTTAATGGCAATGGACAAGTTACAACGATGGATTGGAGAAGTGGATTAGTTACACATTATAAATGTGTAAATTTAACTCATCAAGTGAGAGAAGTGTTCTGTAAGGTTTAGGGCTGCGAGTAAAAAACTATTGTCTCAGACGATTGGATTAGAGCATGGTTTTTTGCTCTGCGTGAACATTTGAATTCTGAATTTTAGCGTTTCTAGAGTTAAAGATAACTCTTGCTCTTGTATTCAAGATTTCTTCAGTTTACGCCCAAAATCCTGGAAAACAGCTGTACATAGTGAGTCTTGTTGAATTTAGGTAAATGTCAAGCTAAGAACGCTCAGTGTATACATATTTTAATTGTCTTGGAGCAGTCGCTTTGCATCTTGTAATCCTTTATGTATGATGTAGTAAACTTTAACGGTTTACAGTTTATCGACGTGTTTACAAGTATTTTGAGATATACCGTATAAATATATATATATATATATATATATAGGAAGTCTGCAAGTCGATTTTCGCGTGGAACAGTGCTCAATACATTGAAGCAGAGCAGAATAAATATTATGAGAGGGAAAAAGGGACGCAACTACATTTCCCTAAATTTTTTCCCGACAAGCCTGTTTCGTGAATCGCTTCACTCTTCAGGGGTTTAATTGTATATTGTATGTATATATATATATATATATATATATATATATATATATATATATATATATATGGTGGTTTATTTTGAAAGATCGATCTTCAATAGAATGATGTTCATGGAAAAGATGAAAATGTGCCAACCGTTTGATATTATACAAACAGCTTTTATCAGCGACTTTTATTTCTTTAAATAGAGCTGGCAGTGTTGTTGCCATAGTAGAGCTGAAGTTTGGAAAATCTGTCAATTACCCTTTGAAACCACTGAAAGATAAAATAAAAGATGGAAAGCTTGGGTCATTTATAGTTGGGCCTGAAATTGAACTCCCTTCAACCACCGGTAAACCAAATGGGTTAAACATATTCAAGTATATAAAGGATATTACACACTACTCGGAAATGTGAATCTTATCTCGAATGTTGATAAGATCTATCACATGTTCGCTTCACTCACTCGTGAGAGACATTATCCACGGGAGATGATAAATTCGTATCCACAACTACACATTTAATGTCCTATTTTTCGTGTAGATATTAGTTGGATACATTTATGTCAGATGTAATGGAGAGCTCTCTTACACGTAAGAATAATACTTGGGCACGCGTAGATATGGAATATCTCCCTGCGTGTTCAACTCGATATCTGTTGAGTTGAGTTAAGCAAGCTTTTTATTGCGAAAAAACCAAAGGTCAAAAGTCTTTCGTTTCTCTTTCATGTAGCTTTGTTGTTATTCTTGTTGTTGTTATACTCAGTATAAGTACAAGTTGTACTTAGATATTTATATTAATTATGAACTTTCAGTCGAATCACATCTACACATCTACTCACCTTTACATCTAAATATACGTCTATCTGGCTAATAGTATAAATGTGCATTCATTTTGTGGCGTTAAACGTGTAGTATTTATCAATAATTTGTAAATTATGGTAGTGTCGCGCAAGCGCAACTGTTACTGTATAGTTAGCGAGCCCAGTTCGTGCACTATCGGAGAGATATGATCGTACTTTCTGGTGTCAGTCAAAATGCACGCAGCAAAGTTTAAAATTTCTTGCTATTGCTAAGTATCGTTTCGTTCAATTTAATGCATTAATGTATTAAACCTATTCTTGAGTAGTGTGGTTTTGTTTGGGGAAGCTGTAATTTAGGTCTACTAGATGGCATATTTAAAGAAAAAAAAAAGATGTGAGCGCGTTATATACCGTTATTACCTTGCTGTCTAAGTAATCCTGTCGCCTTCTGCTTGTATATACCAATAATATGAAGCGAATGTTATACTTTGTAATATTGTTAAACGGTGGAACAATGTTTATGATTTACTCTACTTTTCTACCGTGAATAAATTTAAGGGAAGTTACTGTCATTTTATCATGAAAAAATCCGAACCTTACAGCTTAGGAATTTATAGAATATTTAGTTATTTAATCAATTGAAAATTTTATTATTTTCATAATTGTGTGGTTGTAATTGTTATTTATAGGGCCATGAAGTAGACAACAGTCCTTAGCTGTAATTATGCACCCTTTCCAAACAAAGTGAGATCGATAAAGACTACGAAACACACTTCAAGAGCAAACTCTAGTTTCCTCGTGAAATAGAAAAATGTTAAGGCGGGGAAAAGTTCACATCGTGAAAATGGTAGAAAGGGTGCTTTCTCCCAGGTTGCAAAGGAAATAGCTTTGAATATCAACAGAAGGACAGACAACTGTTGCAATTATTAATTTAGCACAGGGATATGGACAGTTGATTTTTGTTTCAAGAAATTGCCAAATTGTGTCGGTAAAAATAAATCTGAGGTGTTCGTCTTGCTTGTTCGTGGTGCATGTTAAGGCACGGCCATTTTAACGACTCCTACCTTCTAATATGCTTTTTGACGTTGCCACTCAAGTTGCCACAGGCATTGAACAGCCAATTATCCAAAGAAGTATCCCATGCTGGTGTTAGAATCAAGAATAGGTTTAAAAGTGGAATGATTCATTAGTTTTTTACTGTATAGCTGCAATTGAAGGAATTGAAAAAGGGAATAGATTCGACAGTTTCTTTTGGTTTTATTTTTTCATAGAATACTTTTACGTCCTTTTGTGAATAAAATGCTCCTCAATCAAACAGAAAGGATCTCCTGTCAGAACTCTAAATAACATAACTGTTTATTCACAACTCAAATTCAAATGAAAGGTGAAAAGGAGACAAAATAAGTTATACCTTTCAAGTTTGTCTCGTAAAATAACCAAAAATACAAATTTACTTCAGAATAACATTCCAAATGAAATAGTTCCAAATTCCCTGAAACATTAGTAATATGGCATCTGAGTCTGTTCTTGAAAATGTTCAGAGTTTGTGCCTCCGTAACATCTTTATGGAAATTATTCCATTAATTGACTATATTTATAAAGAGAGAATACTTAAAACTATTTAGATTCGTGGGCAATGGTTTAAGTTTATGGCCATAGTTGGCTCTTAACGGTTGAAAATCATGTGCAAGCGTAAAATAGTCAAATGGATGTAGCCCTTTTAGACTGTGAACCGTCTTGTAGCACTCGGTAAGCGAAGAAAATAATCTTCTCTGATGTAGAGTTGGCCATTTAAGGAACTTAAAGCGCTCTTCACACGACGCATCTCTGCCAATGTTTCTGAGGGTAAATCTACATGCTATACGTTGTTCTTTCTCTAAAATAGCCGAATCCTTTTTGAGGTGTGGAGGCCACACTAGATAGCAGTACTCGAGTATCGGACGTACTAAACTCTTGTACAGTTTCGAGAACAATTCAGGGTTCCTGCATGGGGCCCACTGTTAGACTTATAAATCTGAGCACGCTGTTTGCCTTGTTTGCACATTTGTTGGTTTACAGGCTTCATGATAGATTTGATGTGATGTGAATTCCAAGATCCTTAGCGTAAGATACAGCTTTCATCTAGTTCCCATACAGGACGTAATTCAGGCTCCGAATTATCATTCTTTTCCGAAATGCGCATTACCTCGCATTTGTCGGCTTTAAACCGCAGTTGCCAATCATTGCTCTAGGACTGCAATCGGGTAAAGTTCCTCTTCATTTCAGCACTCATTAGACTTTTATGTCATCTGCAAAGAGTTTGGTTTGTGATATAATATTTCTTGGAATGTCATTAATGTAAACACGAAATAAAATGGGACCCAACCCAGTTCGCTGAAGTACGCCAGACTAAATAGGAGTCTAAGATGAATAATCTCTATGCAGGGCAACTCGCTGGTACCGATCTGTTAAAAAACTTCTAGGCCAAGACAGAAGTGAACCTTGGATAAGTTAGTAATCTTGTGGTTTCCGTTCCAATTATTCATCGAGACTCAGCGGCCAGAAAAGTGCAAGGTCAAAGTGTCTCTCCGTTTATTTTAAGGCGAAATTTGGGGTCACAGGAGTCAACACAAGGACGGATCATATCAATCAGAAGAAGATGGATCGGGGATTCAATGCGCTTTTAAAAGAGCTCCCGTTCCAGCGCACTTCTGTTTTGAATAAGAGCATGTCAATTTGTATAGTTAATGTTTTATTCTATAGTTCACTTATTGTAGTGTGTAATTTTTATTTTTACTGTCAGTGGTTGCTATGTGGCCCAGCCGGTTTAGTTTAGATGATGAAAGCGAGAAATATTTTTGTTCGGTAAATTTAATTACACTTTTGACGAATATTGAGTCTCGGGCACCAAATTCGACGTGAGGGAAGACAATCTCCATAAAAAAAAAACTCTACGATGTGACTCCTTATGGATGAGAGGGAACGAGGAAAGAGGAAATGTTAGTTTGGTGACTCCAGCCCTTCGACCAGAAATGATTTTTATCTTGCCACAGTTACAAATTTTTACTTCAACAATTAGTACCTAATTTTTGGTGTTTTGCGGCGTTTTCACGGAAGCTTTCATGGAAATTGAGCGGATGTTTGTTGACACGAAGACAGAAGGATGTGGCATAGCTTCGGAGCTGAACCTACTTAGTGGAGCTTTTTGTGGAAGAGAAGCGGCAAGCGGAGAAGTACGAGCTAGACGGAGATGACTCGAGTATACTTTTTTGAAAGCTTGAGACACTACGTGGTTCGTACTCGCCGCCATTTTTGCTTGCGGACATCTTTAAAGAGCTTGCCAAGGAGCTTGTTGAGAGCAGCAGCAGGTATGTTCATCACATTAAAATTTCCATCGACCTACTATTCGTAAAATCCTTCAAACTTTTTCCACTCGTATTTCGTGTTTTTCATAATGTCTGACGACCTTCGGCAACGATGAAATCATCTGGTTCTCGAATCGAGTTTTCTTCGTCGTGCTCGTCTTTCTCCCTTTCGTCGCCTGTCTTCCTTCAAAATCTCTAAGAAACCAAGTCGAAAGACTGAGATATTTGCTTCTGAATTTTGTTCGTTTTCTTCGTCTACGCACTTTTGCTTAAAAAGTTTTTCAAATTTGCCTCAAGAGACATTTTGGCGATCAAAGCAAAATCTTGAAGTTAGTGGGCCGTACAGTGAAATACAGACTAATCCTAGCGCACTTACTAACTGAGAGATATAATAAAGACATTGATTTAAAAGGTGAAACAAATAGTTTGTTAGGAGGCTTTATATGTAAAGAACGATTAAGTGGCAGTATTGTCAACTGGATACGGATAATCGTTGCTTTTAGAGGTTTTGTATCCGTATGTTGATGAGGCAAAGGGATGCAGCCTGCACTTCTCCAAGCACGATTTGTAAGTCGTTAATCCAACTGTTTCCTTGTTAAACGCCATAATAGACGACCATAATGTTTCAAGCTTGAGAAATAATAGGGTATGAGCAACGAAGTTAGGGGTTAGAGAGGCCTTTTATTAAAAGGTTAGAAAGCAAATAGGTGACTTCAAAGACGTCACCAGAACTGATGTTTACTGATTCGAACCAAAGTAAATCAAGAACAAGAGCTGCAAGAGTTTATAATCTATTGTAACGAATCACCACCGTAAAAACTAAAATGAAAGGTGCAGAGGAATTTCTAACAAGGTCTAGAAAATACCGAACTACAAATAAACTTCAGGTATTTTGAAAGTCACATAAAAAAAAACACTTGAAAGAAAATAACGATAAACGATTTGGTGTACAGCCTTCTTCGAAAAATCTTTAATCTTTAGGTTCAGACCGTGTCAGCGAGGAAATTGTACAACGAAAATAATGGGATCATATGTACTAAAGGCACCCGCGGTCGAGTGTCGATCGATACCTGCGATCGACACTCGACCGACATATCGATCGAGTATGGTTGACACTCGATCGACCTGTCGATCGACACTCGGTCGATATGTCGGTCGAGTGTCGGTCGATAGTCGGTAAATAAAATCCTACTTTTCGCAGACACTCCATCGAGTGTCGATCGATACTAGCGGTGATCACTCGGTCGACATATCGATCGCTACCTAATGGTCGGCTGTCGGCAGCATGCATGTCGGTCGTCTGTCGATGATGTATCGGTGTAGCAAGTCATTTTCAGTCTCAGCAATATCCCTCCTCAAACGGCAGTTATCTTGTCTAATACGCCGTGAGCTAGTTAGTGCTAGGTGGAGTAAGCTATTTCGTAGATTTCCTGCAAGAGCAAAAGTTACTTTGAACAGGGTGGTACAGGGTTATTCGAGACGCCTGATTTGAGAGGGAAAAAGCTCGTGATTCGTGAAGAGAGTTCAATTTTAGCTGTGATTCGTGAATTGATAGCCTCACCTGAGGCCCGTTTCTCGAAACTCCCGAAACTTTCTGGGTCTATTTCGGGTGCTGTAATTTCCTACGTATTTCAAAGACGAAGACGTTTCTAGAAGTGAAATTTTGCAACAAGTTTGCCCTTTCATATCTTGAAATCATAGTCAAAGGCCAGCTTTCTAGAATAAGCGGATCGCAGTTTTTGAAATGGCTTTTCGGACCCGGAAAGTCTGCGAGACTTTCGAGAAAGATCCGTGAACTTTTTGTTTTGCGGACTGTGATTCGTGAATCATGAGTAAATTTTCGTGAAAACTGAGAATCTAATGGTAACTCATGATCAATAATCTGTTTTTAAATAAATGCTGAGACTTATTCCCGAAATGAGAGTGATAAAAATAATCGTTCATTTTAAAGTCACAGCGAGTAAGCGACGCGAACGATGAAATTTCAGAGTAGAAAAACATGGTTCGCGGCGTCTGATTGGAGGGACGATGATTAGTGATCGCACGTACGGGGAAACTGCGTCATTCTCGGCGCGAAAACTGGCAAGCTGCGTTCAGTTTCAATTCAAGCCGGAAAGATTTGTGGGTGCCGTTTCGGTTGAAAATTTAATCGCAGAACAAGACACAAAGAGATGGAATACTTTTGCACAGAAAAAACTTTGGGTTTAGCAACCAAGTTCGTGTGGTAAATTGACCACGGTACAAGAATTCGAGAGCTGACGTTTTGAGCGTTGACCTTAGCCTTAGTCAGAACGAATTAGGGAATTATGGGTTGTTATCGGTATATATACTGAACGAAACAAAGAATGATATATGTATTAATTGATTGCCAAGTTTTGAGCGACGACTATAATTATAAAGAAGAATAACTACTATAGCTTTATTCAGCCAAGCTGCCATTCAAGGTTGGAGTTTTTTCATTACATTAACACAGTTAACCGATTAGTGATCAAAGCTCGCACTAGAGGAATCTCGCTCAGCTACCGCCGAATCGTTGAGACTGAGGCCTTCAGTGGATGTCAGTGATGATTTGAACTGGACTTTAAAAAGGACAGGTTGGATAAGTCCTGTTAGACATATATCCCGGACAAATTAAGTATGTATGTATGCATTATCAAAATTATCCTGGATAGATTTCCTAAAATTTTAACTGATATACTAAGCGATTAGGAGAAGTTCAGTTCATTTAAAAATTGATTGAAAACTTTATTTATGTTTCTATCATTTCCTCAGAACGGGCACCTTACACGTTCTTGTTTTCTAAAGAGATTACAAAGGACAGGTTGGATAAGTCCTGTAAGACATACATCCCGGACAAATTAAGTATGTAACATTGAGTGCATTATCATAATTATCCTAGATAGATTTCCTAAAATTTTAACTTAAATGCTAAGCGATTAAGGGAAGTTCAGCTCATTTAAAAATTGATTGAAAACTTTATCTATGTTTCTATCATTTCCTCAGAACGGCTTTTTTTCTCAAAAGAGGGGTGTTGGTCGTTGGGTGGGGGGGGTTAATTAACAGTTCCTAGATCCTTAGTTTATCTTTATCAATTAAATACCTAAAGAGTTTTTTTGTTAAAAACACACACGCGAGAAATCTTACGCGTAACTTGCTTACGAACTGATTAACATTAAATGTCTCAGCGCGCGCGCTAATTGCACGACACGCCAGTCCGGTACTTTCTTCTTAACAGAACAGTTCACTATTATTTGATAGCTCCCTCAAAAAAGCACTATTCACTTGTCTGGTGTCGTTAAGTGGTGCATTACCAAAAATCTTGGTCGATCATATGGGACTGTACTTCTTTCGCAGTTTCATAGAGGACGCCGCCCTAGAAGAGAGAAATGGGTACTTGGCTTGTTCGATACACAGTACGTGCCAGCCCGCCCATACCTACAGCTCGTAAGGCGACGTAATGCGGCCACTCTTTTGGGCATTATACAACGCCAAGTACAACCCGGTTCAATTTTGCACACCGACCAGTGGGCAGCATATCACCAGATACAGAGACAACTGGGTTTGAATCATAGAACAGTCAATCATTCCTTGCATTTCGTCGATCCGGTCACTGGGGTACACACGCAACACGCGGAAAGCAATTGGTCGACAGCAAAAGAAAAGTTAAAAAAAATGAAGGGTAATACAAACCCTAACTTCCTGATAGAATACCTTCATAAATTTATTTGGAGGAGATGGTATGGTGATACTCACCCAAATGGATGTTTTCAGCGTCTTTTGCAAGATATTGCTGAGCAGAATCCGCTTTGAGTTTAGTGTAGTCTGCAATGCGGTGCAAGATATACCAAGAACCACAAAATAAAATGTTAGAAATTTGAAAGGAGCGGGGAGGAAGATTCTGGAGCTTCAAATAGACCTTTCATGTTAAATGGCCACTGATTTTACGGTGCTGAAAAGAAAATTTAATAAGACGCTTGTAATTGTTGCAGACACTTGAGTAGGTTTACAGTAAAAACCCACAAGTAAGAACCTACTTTTAAAGAACCTGAAATTTGCTAATTAGACCCCCTTTGTACAAGAACCTCTTTAGCCTAACATTTGAAACATGTTCTTATTTTATATAAAACTAAACGGTGCACACTTTGGCAAATAAGATAGGTTAACATTTTGGACCTCTCTGGAGACACAGGTGCAATCAACTTTTCTTATTATAGTCAATTTACCCTGAATAGTGGGAAGGGAGGGGAGGGGAAAGGGGGGCGGGAGCCCAGGAGAACAGGGGGCGGGAAGGGTTCGGGAGGCGGGAGAAGAAAGGGCGGAAAGCGGGAGTCCTAAGAGGGTGGGAAGCAGGAGAGAAATGCAAAACGCTAATTATTGTCAGTTATTAACCCTTAGCATGCTGACTTTGAGTTCAGGTTACAATCCCTTAAACTGACTTTATTTTTAGAAACGCACTCATACACAACAGTTGATCCTTTCAACAGCATTGAAAGCTTTACTTTTCATCAAATCCCAACAACCTATATATCAAATTAAAGCTTAATAAATTTCCTTTCTGATTATGTAATGTTTAAAAAACGAGCAGGAGTGTTTTATCGGGTTTTTGACCCGATAAAACACGTGCTGCGAGTTTTTTGAACGGCTTCAAAAACATTCTTGGAAAAGCGTGTGTCAAGAGAGTTCATAACAATTATGCTTCTGTGAACGTTAGAAATTAGCATACGAGAAAAACATTAGGGATTTAATTAGTGTGCAAGAAAATCAAATCTCACACGTGTTTTGTACTTTTCTTCTACTAACCGAAGAGTACATGGCGTCCTGTTCCAGAGCTTTTCGGAAGCCTAAAAATGCCGGAAGCCTAAAAATACCGGAATTTTTCCAGATGTGTATTTCACAACTGTACTATTAATTTGGTGCAAAAGTAAATTTACTGTGTGAAATTTGTTGAAAGAACATTAAATATGTTCCCACCATTTGTTGTGTCAGTTTCTGTGTTGATAATTAATTAATATTCATAAGTCACGTGCAGTGTCTTTATATCTGATATAACACCGCATACTAATAAGAATGAGGTTTATCGATATAAAGTCACTGCACATGATGTATTATCTACCATTTGATAGGTTAATGGGCTTATGAATTATTAATTTTTTTAAATCTATTATAATAAACTTTGAACCTAAGTTGCTTTTAAAATTTAGCTATGAAATCATGTTTTTGACAAAAGTTATACATTAACAAATAACACATCATATTAATTTCTTCCAAAAATTATCTGTACAAGCCTAAAATGGCAACCAGAGTTAAGCCCTAGTCCACCAACTTGATAAAACAATTCCTGTGACTGTGAGAGCATTTTTTTTCTCAAAATAGTAGCAAAATTGCATATTTGTCCAGTCAACACATAATCAAATTAGGAATTTATTTACATTGTTATGTAATTAGTTCAAAACAGTCAGCTCAGTTGTATGGGTCTAATTGGTCTGAATTTATCTATTTCTGTGTTTGAATTGACTTCAAAACCAAACAAAACCAAAAAAAAGATGAATAATGGCTATGATCAGTTAATCAATTGGTTTCAGCATCCACATTGTCATTATTAGCATCATGTCTTCGAATGTAGGCAACAACATAGTCCTCAACAGTGTGGTACAACTGGAAGTAATCTTGCATACAGAGTGCTACTTTACAGACACTGCACTGAAAGCTAGACTCCTTCCCTGGCCTCTTCTTTTTATCTCCTGTCCTTTTCAGAATCTTCTTTTGGGCAGGAAAGCAAACCACACATACCCAGGTGATGTTGGACTTCTTCCCAGTACCCAGTATTTTCTCTGGGAAGTGACCTCCAACTTGAGGGCAGGTTAAGCCTTCGGCTGACCTCCTTGGGCGGCCTCTTGGAGTGAGAGAATGGGAGATGCCAGAATTCCTAACAAGCTCCTTCACAAGCTCCCTTTGAAAGGTCCTTTGCAGCACAGGTGACTGGGTTCTTTGCTTGTAGAGGATGTAAGCATTCAGGATGCTTAAGGAAAACAGGTGGAAGAACACTTTCTTCCACCATTTCATGGTGCGTTGCCTGAAGCAGGAATAGGCCACCATCTGATCACACCTGTCAACTGCCCCCATGGACTTGTTGTTGTCATGTACAATCTCGGGTTTAGCGATTGGGCGCCCAGTTCCAGGGTGATTTCGGCCAACTTCTACATCTGCAATGGAGTGAACAGATGACAGCATCTGGAAAACTCTGCGGTCCTTAAATTTAACTGCCAGCAAAGTTCCATTGTTCATAACAAACTTGTCACCTTTTTTTTTAACTTGTGCCCTTTTAAATTCCTGGGGAATACCTTTCCTGTAGCGGGCTGTTCCACAGGCCCCAGTGTTCTGCCTATAGAGCACAGCAAATAAAGTAGGTGATGTGTAGTAGTTGTCAACATACAAACACCTACCCACATTCAAATAAGGTTGCATAAGCCTCATGACTAAGTCATATGTTTTGCCTTTAGCATTGGGTGGTTCTTGGTTTACACCAGTGTAAATTTCAAACCTACAACAATAGCCATTACTTGAGTCACACAACTGGTATGACTTTACACCATACTTATCTGGCTTGTCTGGATTGTACACTTTGAAGTGCACTTTTCCTCTGAATGGAATCATTCCCTCATCTATGCAAATATTTTTGCCTGGCTTCCAGACATCTGAAAAATTCCCAGTGACAACACTGTATATAGTGCCAAGCTTGTTTACTGGGTTATACCCTTCCTGTCCTCGAGGAATATAATTATCATTATTGCACAAGTGAAAAAATGTTAAAATGTTCTTAAATTTGTCTCTTGAGATAATTTGAGGGAAAAAGGGAGTAGATAAAACCTCGTCGGTGGACCAGTAATCCTGGATATTCTCTTGATTTACCAGGCCCATTGCAATTATCATGGCAAGATATTTTTGGAGACATGTGACCAGCCGTAACCGGGGTATTTTTACTGGGGAGGAAAGAGAAGGATCCTGGGAGTCAGGTTACATTAGACACTCAATGAATGTTTCTTCGATAGAATGCGGAAAAAAATTATCTTGACCAATTTGGGCTCGTGAAAGGATAATGGATCTTTCTCTTACTTGTGTTTTTCGAATGGTTTTATTCACGCTTTTATTCTGTTCCGGAATTCAGAAGTCAGGTAATGTACATCGAGTTACGATTATAGAGATTCTAGTTTTGTTCGCAATTTGAGAGAAAGCTATTAAAATAATTCCACATGTCTAAAAACATCCTTAAATATTCATGCACATGAAATTAGAAGTTATTGAAGTTACGTGTGATGTGTGGATGTTTAGTTTAATGTTTTCTGTTTTCCTTCTTCAGAGTCCGCATTCAGAATCAGCCAGAAACCTTCCAATCCTACTACTGTGGTGCTTGGAGTAAACAGCCACCGAGTCAGACTTGAGTGGCGGTATTCTAATGCACCGAGTCAGTATTTCGTTCAGTTTTTCAGAGAGATACCTGGTAAAAAAATGGAACAGTTATCATCAAGCATGGATGGGAATGCGTTCGACCCAAGGAACACAAAGGAATTCGATGCCTCGCTGGAAGCAACACTAACACTGAAGAACGTCGTGAAGAGAAATGAGGAATACACCTACTCTATCGTTTTGATGGATTCTAGTGCCAGAGTGGTAGAGAAACACGCAGTTTCTATTAATGTAGTCGGTAAGTGAGGCTGTTTCATGAGTTGCTTTGATACACTTTGTCTTATATCAACAGCCATCTCTCCGTTTGCGTGAAATGCGAGGTTTTTATTTGAAACTTAACAGGGTTTATATTTTCGGTAGAGAAAAGTCATAATGCACACAGAAACTCAAATTATCAATACACCGTCTTTCGATTAAGCACAGTTGCACTTTTAGCGCCTCGAGTTTCTTGTTACATTTTAACGGCCATCAGTAGAGCCATCCTTTTATGTAGTTCAAGCAATGCTGGAATTCTCATAAATTGATCGTTAAGTTACGTTTTAGTTTTCTGCTGCTTTAACTTGTTTCTCTGATAAAGGTTAATAATTCAGCTTTCACTTGGGTTATATATAAATGTGTTCTGTGTTATCAATATCACTCAGGCGCGCAAAAAATGTTCGTAGTGCAGCATTTTTTTTTTTACCAATAATTTGCTTTGCTCAAGCTTTAGTGCCAACCTACGTCCTATATTTAAACATTACTTACTTTTACTCAGCTAGATTAGCTTTTCAGTTATTCTGAGTAAATGTTACCTTTTTTGTATTAATATATAATGTGTGTAAATTAAGTTTAACTTCTCAATTTGGTAATAAAGCTTGTTGTTGTTGTTGTTGTTGTTGTTGTTGTTGTTGTTGTTGCTGATGCAGCAACACAGTTACTCTAGAAACTTACCCCTCATATATTCATAAATTATTTTGGTCTCGTTTTTGAGGTAATCAAGATTTGGAGATAATTTATGCTCCGGCCATATCTTGTCATTTTTCAGGGCTCTCTCTTTCTCTTTTGACTAAAGCTTTACCAGGAGGTTGTTATCTGCCTTTCTAGAGCAAAAAGTGGAAAAAAAAAACAAAAAAAACTCTCACATGCATTATATGGAAATTGACAGAAGACAAACATAGGGGCATTTTAGGAAGGACAGCTTTTTTTTTTACAATATTAAACAAAACATACAGGCACTTGCAAAAGATCTGTACATGAAGGTCAATTATATCCTTTACAAGAGAGGGACTTCTGGATTCTGTTGCTGTCAAGAAATAGTGTTCTAAGTGCTTTAAAGGTAAAACTAGCTATATATGTCCAGGAAGAAGTCAAAGATGTTGTTAAGAAAATGATCTCTTTTCAACACTTTTATGTCTTGAGAGAACAGCCAAAAAAACGTTCAAGCAATATTTTGATGAAACTGACAGTAAAAAATCAATAACAGTAGTTGATGTGGCTTTGTGTAAGAATAACCATTAATTGCCACCATCTATAAACACCAGCAACCTAAATTGATGTAGTGAGCCGTTCATCATCCATGGGGTCATTGCTATTCCAAGTGAAGGGTCAAGGTTTTTGTCATCCTGAGAGGAGAAAGAGAAAAATTCCATTCATGCTAAGGCTGTTGTATTCATTTGGGCCACGTTTAACTTTTGTAGGTGAGATTTAATGGTCTGCACAGATGAAGATAAAGGAAAAATATATTCTCACTCAGAAATCTTGATAAGAAATTGTATTTACTTTGGAATGATGTAGCAAAAGAAGTGCTTTACTTTATCTAAACTTATACCAGTTCCAGCCTCACAACAGGTTTCCATTACACTAATAAATGGATCATCTTGGGAGAAACAAGCACAAAAAAATACTAATGAGATGTCTCAGAAACTGGAAGAAACATCTGTGTTTGTTACTGGAGAATGATGATTTATTTCAGAATCAAACTTTGTATTTCAGGACGTGAAATTAATTTTTTTTTTCTGATAGCCACTTGGCTCCTAAATTTTTCAAAGTGGTAGCCAATTCAAGTAAAGTTGGTTACCATTTTTAAAGACAAACAAAACCTTTTTTTATGCTGTCAGCATTATAGATAGACCCTCCAAAAAATATTTTGAATGTGCTACAAAGTGGAATCTTGGATGGATGATATACAACGTTCCAGCTAAATCCAAGATGGCATCTAGTTATTGATAGCTTTCATGTAGCTGCACCCTCCCCCCCCCTCCAAAGGTGAAACGGAGCAGCCAGTGTGGGCTAAGTTGTCGATTGAGATGCTTGTGCTGCGTTTTGGAAACAAACTTAACAAGGAAGTTTGCTGTGGATTTATCTTTACAAATCTTTTTAATTCACTATATCTCTAGGTAAGATTATGATGAAGCATTCTACTCCCCAATGTGGCAACTAATTTTCAGAATTTCGTCGCCAAAGTGAAACTTTAGTGGCATTGGCACCTGTATTAGTTACAATTTGATGCCCAGTATTTAAATATTAGAGCATTTCATTTCACAATTAAAGAGTGGAAACATATAGCAGTAACAAGAGTCATGCAATGCATGTACAGTACATGTGTATACACCTGTTAGATTTTGTTTTCCCTGTGATACAATAGTTACCTAGCTAGTTTCTAGTCTTGAACATACCTTTCATGAGTATATTTAGTAAAAGGATGTGTCAAAATCTACCTGGAATGATCCACTGTTGATAACTGTCAACTTGAGTTGATGATACAAGTGTAATCACCACCAATCTTATGTGTCAAAATTGTAGAATTTATGAGATTTGACTAAGGTGTCCAATTACAAAACATCTCATAGCATTTTGATAACCGAGCAATAAACAAGTGACTTTATTGATACCATTGCAATATTGAATTTGGCTCATTTAAGACAAGCTAGTCATAAAAATGTGCATAGATTGATGCAGTTAGTAACACTTCAGACATGTGAGAACAGAAATATTTTAGAGAGGCTGACTTTTTTTAATATAGACATGAAGTTCTATAATAGGTTTTCACTGAGATTATATGTTTGCCAAATCAAACTTTTCCTTTTTTCCTTCTTTTACATCACTACTAAGAAACTCTGAACTTAACTGGAATCATTTGAGAGCTATTGATTTGATGACCCTTGATTAAATCAAACAGTCAAATAACTATCTGTTTGAAAGCCTCTGAGTTGGCCCTCACTTCCATAATTTTTATGATATTCCTTCCCCAGAATGAGTTTACCTTAACAACTGTTTTGCTTTGCAAAATCAATAGCAAGAGAACAAAAATAAATCGCAAACTGAATTCAGAATGGTGGTTATAGAGCTTCTGAACTTTTATTCTTTCATGACAAGGACATGGCAGGAAAAGCAATTGATATATGGTGGAGAGGGTGGCAGTCAATATTTTAGGATCACCCCCAGTCTTCAGGTTTCTCAGGAGAGTTTACTGGTGCCAATACACTCTTTTTGGTAAAGAGAAACACTGCAAGCTAGAGTAAAGTGTCTCACTCAAATAACTGATATAGTGATTCATTTAAAATATAGGGCTATCTTAGTTGTTATAATCTTTGCTTCCCTGTTGTTTCACAATATTATGTTAATATTTATAATTCCTTTGAGGAGCAATTGTAATTGTAATTATAATATTATATTATGTAATAACTGTGATGATATCGCAAAATCTAGATACAATATATTTATCTTTAATTGTTATTTCACAGTTCCTCCAGAAATTACTGACCAACCAGAGCCAAAGCCTTTACTTGCCATCGGAGAAAACCATACTTTGACCTGCAATGCATCTGGAGACCCTCTTCCCAATATTTCTTGGACAAAAGATGGCATTCCTGTGGATAGGTTTTATGTGACAGGTTATCAGCTTTATTTGTTCAACGTGAAGTTGGAGGATGTAGGATCGTACAGATGTACAGCTAGTAATGGATATGGAGATAATGTCACTAGTGTCAGTATTGTTGGCATAAGATGTAAGTAGTCTGTCCTGTTTATCTGATTACAGCAATACATTTTTAAATTGTTTATGGTTTGATTTTAGACAGACACAATGGTGTTATGATTCATGTTTAACTGCAAAATGACACAATGGCACTGAATTAGCAGAATATAGAGAAAAAGTAGTTACTAATTCTCTCCTGTTGAGATGTCAATACAGTATTTTTGTTAGATTGTCTTAGTGCCAAGCATAAAGGTGTCTGTCTCTGTGAAACAGTTTTGTTTTTTTCAGTATTTATGCACTTACTTTAACAGAGATCAAAGCTAGCTTTGTTATGTGGGCGGGAATTATTGGTCTACAAGCCTTCTTTTAATGGCTAATTGCATGGAACAATTTGATGGCCAAACGAGTAGGGTTCGAAAAATGTTCACTTCAGAACATTCTTCAACTCATAAAAAAGTCACCAGTTGAAGATATAAGATGGTTATAAAGAGAAAAAAACAAATAATTAAATGAATAAAAGTGGCAACTGGTATTGAAAGTCTTATTGCCAAAAGTCCATTTTCAGTGGCTTTGGCAACCAGCCAGTCACAATTTGAGATGCTACTTTCTTTTTGATTTGTAATATAATGATAAACTGATTTGCATGTTGTAGGTTACTGAGAGAGGCAAGTTTGCTGGGCACAATATTTTTCCTTCCCAGATAAAAATATAAGGTGGGATCCCACCTGGGATTATGGAACATCCCGCATGGGATCCCACATGGGATCCCACCTGGGATTATGGAACATCCCACATGGAATCCCACATGGGATCCCGCCTTGAATTCCTTATAGCATCCCAACTGGGAAAGCACATCCCGGGCAGGATTAAACCTAGAATCCCACCAATCCCTCTTAGGATCCTGCCTCAAATTTCAGATAGTTTCCCACCTGGGAAATCATATCTAGTTTAGACCCTGCATAAAATTTCAGATGGCTTCCCACTTTCAGAAAAATCCTTTGCGGGATCCTGTTTAACACTGGAGACCACAGATTTATGAAATGTACCAGATAGGATATCTTATCAATTCCTTTTGTAACCTAATCCTTCAAATTAAGAGGATAAAATTTTCTAGGTAAGCTATAGACCCCATCAATCCACTGAGGGTCCAAAACTTTCCAACAAGCTATAGAACATACTGACACCTCCAATGGGATCCCATTATCTTACCCAAGCTGTTGATCATAAATGTTTCAAACAGTACATGAATACACAGACTATATGTGATAAATATAGCAACACGTTCCAACACAGCTAACCATCTCGATTCCTCAGTCGGTCTTTCCACTGAACTATAGTAGTGGTGCCAATAGAGTCAAGTGCGTCTCATAACGGAGAAAACATGTAGGTTGTGTCGCCCCATTGCCTTGTCCCCCCAGGTTATGTCGCCCCAACCGAAGTTACGTCGCCCCAACATCGGAGTTGTGTCGCCCCAACATATTAGTTGTGTCGGCCCATCATCAAAATTATGTCGCCCCATCGAAGTAAAGTATTAACTTTAGCTGACTCGCTTGTCGTTCTTTCAAAATGCACCTGTGTACTGCGAAGATGATAAATCTACTTCGAACATTTCGGCTTACTTCAGGATTTTATTTCAACAGTTTGATGTAAAGCATGCTTAAAATGAAGTCATGTAACATTAACTAACTTTTCATTCGTGTTTTTTATATCAAAAGGTGCTTTAGTACAGGAAAGGGCAATCAAAAAACGTCACAAAACAAGCGTAAAGTTGGAGTGTCTCGACCGACCTCGACCGATAGCGATAGGATTATAGTACCCAGTTCCCCGCGCGCTGCTGATAACATTCTTTATTGATTACGTAGGTAATTGTATTCGTTTGTCCTTTATGGCTGACCCGGGAAATTCAGACAGAAAAGAACACAACATTTACTTCCAACATCACGTTTATTAGTAACTAAGGACTATTTTCCACTAACAACAGGTATTTATACTTAATGCATTTACTTTTGTTTAACACTTAAGAATAAAATATCTTAGATCCTAATTTAATTGTCTCTCTTTACGCCTTACTCGTAACAATAGTCAACTTCTTACAAATAACTACACTTAAAATTTGTTCACTAGCGAATTAAAATCTTTTGTTGAACACTTAGGAATAAGATATCTTTCATCGTAAGGTTTTTTTTCTCTCTTTACGCCTTGCTCGCAACAAAAGTCAAATTCTTACAAATAGCTAGACTTAAAATCTGTTCACTAGCGAATTAAAATATTTTGCTTAACACTTAGAATCAAATATCTCAGATCCTAATGTATTGTTTTCTCTTAACGCCTTACTCTCTGCAAAACTCAAATTCTTACAATTAGCTAAATCTTTGATCCTAATCTTAACGCCTTACTTACAAAGCAAAACTCGAACAATGACGAATTCTATCACTTTCTATAACTAACTTAACGCATTGTTTTAAGCGCCTCTCGGCCCAACAAGTAATGAACAAGCCTTGAGAAGTTGTCTCGCCGTCTTGTCGCCCTCTTCATATTGTCCCCACAGTGAAAATACCTTAGCCTGGATTTGACGATATCTGCGCCGCTGAACTCGTCGAAGTTTCTTTTCTGAGACCATACGCACATTCAGGGAAGTTAGTTTGGCTTCTTTGTAGAGCAGGTCGATAAGTAAGTACATGGGTAGCTGTCGAAGTACCTTCCATACTGCACACTCGAAGTCTAGCGTGACTTGTCGTAGCGCTGGGGATGGTAGCAGCTCTCGGAAAACAGCTCTGTAATCACGCTTCCGTTTGCCCGACATAAGGACAAACACCAACGGCACCTACTTGACGTAGTCATCTGCCTTTACGAAGGCGTTGACTGTTAACAGCTGGGTAAACGGCTGACGGCACAGCTTAAAGGTCGCATCCACGTACCAGCTTTTTGCTCTGTTGAGTAGGTCGAGTTGGTGTCGTGTCACGAAAATCAAATGACGGCGTCCACCAACCTAGTAAGAAAACGAATGCCATAATTAACCTACTGTAAACTGCCGTATAATGATTACAACACTGCTCCAGTCCGTTTAAAAGATTTTGTGTTGTGAAACTGTAAAAACAATAGAAAACGGGTGGTTTTCGAAATAATAACTAGGTTAATCTATTCAGCAAACGCATGCCATAATTAAATTACTGTAAGCTGCTGAATAATGATCACAATACTGTTCCAGTCCGTTTGAAAGATTTGGTGTGGTGATGTTAAGTTAAAATCAATTACTAACTGTTTCTCGAATAACCTTTTAGTTTGTTGAATAACTTATTTAGTTTTGTATGTGCTAATATATAGTGTTAACATTCATTTTACTTACTCTAACATCATTCCTGAAGAAGTTGTCGGGGACGTGCGCCAGTTCCAACTCGAACTCAAGGTCACGCGGTTCTGTGGGGCGGAGTTTCTGACGAAGGCAGTTCGCGTTTCTGGCCAGATGCGCTGGTTTCGATAGACCCGGACATGGAACATCGGGAAGCTCTTCCAGTAGGACCTGGTTTACTATGGCGGATGCGGGTTTAAAGTACTCGACCTCTGCCTCCTCACGTACGCGGGACACAATCTTCGCTGCAACCTCAGCGTCAACCTGCCCGTTGTGGTTGTGCTGCTGTCCGCCAGCGATGAATTGGCCACTACGTTTAATAACAGTTGCTCTACAGGGGTTGATCTAATAAAACAAAAAAGAGATATAGAATCAATTAGATGGCAATTCAACAGAAACGTTATTCGTTTTCTGTTCGTTTTAAGAAAAAAAGATATTTACCTTCGGCCGCACTGTGCACTGCCAATGCGTAGCGCCAACACACTGCCTCTTAACGTTGTATGTGTAGCCGTCGTTGTCGACCAGCTTTCGGTTCCTCTTCAACGTGGCATCGTCAACGATTGTGAATGTAAGCTGATGCGGCTGCTGGACAATCTCGGGAGGGTCTGGGTCATCAAGCGATAGCTCTACCGCTACGGGGGACGCTGCAGTCGGTAACCCTGCAGAGGCAGAGATGTAGGTGAAGGTGCTGTGGGTGACACTGACGTAGGTGATGCTGTTGCTGGTGCTGGTGATGGCGGAGGTGAGTCGGGGACTGCAACTGAGTCGTACTCTGGCTCAGATGTCAACTCGGCGCATGCAGCACACAGCCAGTCGATTTCAACGCCGTTAATCGATCGATGAATAGATTACAAACTTACTTCATAAGCGAAGTTACTTTTTACAAGCCGCTCGCTCAAGTTACATCGAGTTACATCGTAATAATCTTACAAACTTTTCCTTCGATCGATCGATAAATCTTACAGCAGTGTTATGTTTATGTTATAAGTCGATCGTTCGCGTAAATCGATCGGAGAATCTTACAAACTTTTACTTGATAAGCGAAGTTACGCGTTTGGGCGACGCAACTTTGATGTTGGGGCGACACAACTACGATGTTGGGGCGACACAACTCCGATGTTGGGGCGACGTTACTTCAGTTCGGGCGACGTAACCTGGGGCGACAAGGCAATGGGGCGACACAACCTGACACCAACATTTGCACGAGAGACAGAAGCAACTACATGCGATTACAGAGGTGCACTGGAATTCTCGTCTACAAATGGTTATGCACAGTCCGAAGCGTTCCCGAGCTTGGAAAGGGGGTGGAGAGAACGAAGATACAAGGTTGTCATTTTATATTACAAGTAAAATTTTAACAGGAACAATTTTGTTTATCGCTGACACAGAGAAGAACCACAGAGAAGAACAACAAGTAGACTTTAGAGCTGTAATTATTGAACTGTGACTTACACTTTTCATTTGAAAGTAGGACTTGCACCAAAAATATAAAGTAATATTTTTTAGGAGGTCCAGTCATTGGGACATTTAAGAAATTAAGTTACGAAAAGAAACTCGGTTTGTACTTCTCACTACTAAGAGTCTTGTTTTAAAAATATTTTCAGATCAGAGTTTCAAATAAAGCAAATTGAAGAAGTCATTTAAAAGGTGTATTTTCTCGAAGGGAACAGTGACCACATCTGTCTTGTCCGCATGCCAAATATTTGCGGAGTGTATTGATTATCCATAAGTATTGGAACTCTCACAAAAATGTTTTGTGAGAATAAAAACAGCAAAACAATATTTTCGTAGGTGGGATATGTAAATCCTGACTAGGATCCCAGGTAGAGTGCATAAGTCCCGCCTAAACTCCCGGGTGGGATGCAGAAATCCCACCTAAGATCCCGAGTGGGATGCAGGAATCCCGCATTAAATGCGGGATCCCAGGTGGGATCAAATTTTCATCCCAGGTGGGAAAGGTGGGATCCCGCCATTCCCACCTGGGATCCTGGGTGGGGTTGCCGGGATCCCGCCTACATCCCGCATGACATTTTAGCTGGGTTACTCCTGCCTTTGCATGAAGCCAATGTTAATTAAGTTGCAGTTTAAACCCATCTCAAAGGGCGAACTGAAAATCCAATTGTTTTCTATATATGACTAACCTTGAGGTCAAAGCGTGAAGTTCAGTGAAAAACAGCAATTCCACCTGCTTTCAAAAAATGCAATAGTTTTTTTTTGGCATGAAGATTCTTTATTGCCAGGGTGACCATGCAATATGTTCAATATCCGCAATGGTCAATAATGTTTGACTAATAATATTGTTTAATGCATGCTAATTTTTGTTCATCACACTTTAGGTAATGATTGTTTAATTAGGAGCGTTGGAATAACATTACAGAGTGAAGTTTGGACTTCAGCCTTTAATAACAGAGAGTCAATTGAGTTCAAAACATTGGAGTCAAAGTTTTTATCAGAAGTAAGTATCCTAGTGTGGCATTTATTAAGGACATTTGGTAACCATATCAGGAGGAGAAACCCCCCCTATATCTATCTGTTCACAATAGAGTGGTGATTAGCAAATTATTGATGTTTGAGTATAAAAAGGTCTTGTTTTATTCCTCTCTTCCAGTACTGGCTGACTTATTAGCATCCTTTTTATCCATTTAAGATGTCCGCAATAATCTCTGTAGATTCTTTTCATAGTTCTGCTCTTCATTCAGCATTCAGTAAAGAGTTTTCCATGACTATGAGTTACACGGATGTTTGAGTTACAACTGAGGAAAACAGACTTTTGAGTTGTAATAAATTACCCAACAAACCTGTGGGAACTAGTAAACTTGATGCTCTTCTTTTAAGGCAAAGGCAGCTAACTTAAAACTAAATTTAGACACTTGGATTTCAATTTTTTGGTTTCTTACGTTTGATAGTTAAGTAAAATGTGAGAAGAGATACTGTTTTCAACTGCCACAATAGGATACCTGTACACTTTCATTACTTCCAAAGCAGGGTCACATGGAATGAATCTTTGAGTTTTTTGATTTGATTTTTCTCTTGTCCTCTATTCATGTCTGATGACATTCATAGATCAGATCCCAATAGCCTTGAATTTATTATAGATTAAAGGAGTAGGTTTACATTAGAAATTTGTAAATTTTACTCATATAATTGGAGAAGTGCCGTGAGCCTAAAACTATATACTTGTATGAGCAGATGAGATCAAGGCTTTCTCGCTCTGCGTGAACATTTGAATTGTACATTTAAGCATTTTTAGCTTGTAAAATGACTGTCGTTCTTATAATTGTTTAAGATTTCTTCTGTTTACACAAAAAATCCTGGAAAACAACTGTACACAGTGGGTCTTGTTGATTTCAGGTAAGTGTCAAGATTCAAAAGAGTGCCCAGTATAGGCATATGTGAAGTAATATTTTTAGAAAAGGGAAGTGGCCCTCTGCTATTATTTCAGGATTTAGTTACAGTATAAAGTTGATCGACATATGTTCAAACATTTTTAGGTTATATCCATCATGTTTAGTTTTTGGAAAATTAATTTTCAGTAGAATGACATTAATGGCCAAGATAAATAAGTATTAACCATTTGCTATTATGCAAAAAAACTTTTAATGGTGAGTTTTTTCCTGGTTATAGATCTGGTAGTGTTGTTGCTGAAGTAGAGCTCAAGTTTGAAAAATCTGTTCTTGATCCTTTGAAACCACTGGAAGATGAAATCAAAGATGGAAGTCTTGGGTCATTCACAGTGAGCCGTGAACTTGATTTGAATCCAAGTAAGGCCTGTGCTACTTGACAACTAGATTCTATTTTGTCGTTGTGGGAAATTACAAACTTACTTCATAACCCTGTACTGTTTGTAGATGAGCTATTGTCAAAACTAGGGAGGGTTTTCAAGCTAAATACGTTACACACATTCAAGTGTATATAGAATGTTTTATTATATTATTCGCATGGATGCATATATTTTCTTCGAGTGTTGAGAATTTTTTTTCGCATGCTCGGCTTGCTCGCTTGTGAGAGACGTCATTAAGGGTATGGTGAGGCCTTAAACTAGTTTCCTTTTCCCTGTTCTTCTCCAACAGGCTTCACTTATTTCAAGGATATCTATGTTGTAGTTTTCAGCCTCTTGCCCATCCCTCCTCTGTCCAGGCTTGGACCGGCATAGGCCGAGTTAATGTACAGTAGTTATCAGTGACCCACATTTATGTCCGAGTGAAATTCACTTACATAGTCACTGAGGTTACAGAAGAACTACTTTGACTTCTGAAACAATACATTTGTCAAGGTGTGGTGCGAACACTATTCTTACAAAGAAAAATTGAGTTCAATCTTGCTAATGTTCTTAGAAAAAAATGTGGAAAAGTTATCATTATTATTTCCATGACGAAATTGGTAACCTCTCATGTGACAATATCATTGATACTTTTACTGTAAGCGTTGAAGATATCTTGTATTTGCTACAAGAGAAATTCTAAAATTTCATCAATATCTCTAAGATAAATAATTATTTTTCATGTGGTTGCTTTCTCTCTAAAATGCCAATTTGTGTATATTCAATACTTTTCCCTTATCTACCCGCGTAAAGAGAGTAGCGTAAAGATGCGAGACAAAACTTTTTATTCTGTTTTCTAAGCTGCAAGTGCCTTAAGCAACTGTTTTTGCCTTTGCGGAAATTTTTTTTTTATTTCAAGAAATTATAATCTCGTAGTTCAATATTTTATTGGGTTTCATAAAAATTTGTCTAATCATTGCTTATTCTTTTGCAGCTTCGGTTCCCTTTACAAACTTTACAGCCACAGGTGAGAGACAAAATCCCATCTATTTTCTAATCAATGAACTCAGTGATTATAACCGTCGATTTTCTTTTTTTCTTGACATTTTTCCAAAAGGGTCTGCAAATAATTCTGTTCTTTATTGTCGAATTATTTTTTGGTGTTATTTTCACCCACTTCGCATAAATGTAAATTTTATCTTTCATTTGTAATAATATCTATCGATGTTTGGCTTTGCTACTCAAGAGAAACATTATCAACAAATCGAATCCATAAATACGCTTGTGACGTCTTGCTTACCATGTAGATATTAGTAACTTAAATATTTATCAGACTGAATGCAGAGATCACTTACACGTTAGCTGAGGTTGCAGAATAGCTACTTCAACTTACGACATAAAACATATTAAAACAAGTATTCGCCCAAGAGAACTTCTGGTATTTCTATTTATTTAACATGCCAATACTTGTTTAGGCACATGTATATGTATCCTTAATATAGTGTGCTGCAAATGTACATGAAAAACTCGTTTATTGTTTTCTGTTTTCTAAGTTAAACTACCTTTACGAAAATTGTTTACTTTATGCTGAAGATATAATTATTACAAGAAATACTAATCTCGTAATTTAATAATACTTTATCCTTTGTGCCTTGCAAATATGTTTAGTGATTGCATAGTTTTTTTCCAGCTGGCACCTTCACAAACGTTACGTCAACAGGTGAGAGAAAACTTTTTATTTTGAAATTAACTAACTTTTAAACCGTTAGAAATGGCGTGCTTACAACAGAAATTATGGTATTCATCAATATCTTTATTATAAATCGCTATTTCTCATGCGCGTAACCTTTATTTTGACGTACCAATACTTGCCTAAATACATGTATATTCAATAAGTGTTTCCATCTGTACCCTTAACAAAGGGCACTGTGAAAGTGCCAGACAAACTCGTGTCTTTTGTCCTCTTTTCTCAGATGAAGCTACCCTCACCACAGCTGTTTGCTTCTTGCCAAAGCTATGGTCTCTTAAAGAACTTCTTATCTCGTGATTTAATTTGTTGTTTCCTTTGTACTATGCAAATATCTCTGATGATTGCTTTCTCTTTTCCATCCCTTTGTAAGCATTACGGTCACAGGAGAGAAGCAATTCAAATCAATTAAAATTTTAGTTGTAAAAATCGTCGTTTTTCAATTTTACTTGAAACATTGTCGCGCTTTGTGTTCAGCAGATAGCTTCCATTATTGGATCATGCCTCTACCGGTTTCCAACTCAAGATAAAAGAGGCTATTCATATTAAAAAAACACAACCATCCTTGAATCAACAATTACACCATATAAATCTCAAACTATCCTTCATGCTTTACCTCTTTACCGTCACCATTTATCATAATTAGCATTGTTCTACTTACTACATAAATTCAACTCCAACGCTTTGTACATTAATTAACTGAAGATGATAGAAGTTTCTGTCGAAACATGTATTACAGACTTAAAAGTTTTGTCGCTTTCTTTAAATACTTGAAGCAACTTTTCACGAAAGCGTTTGTTAATAATCTCATCTTTTTTGTGTTGTTTAATTAATTTTTAATGCCTAAACATTTATTATTCCTTTCCAGCTGTTCCCTTAACAAGCAGTGCGGCATCAGGTGAGAGGGAATTTCCTTTACTTTCAAAGTCTCTAACTTTGCAATTGTACCCGAAACAAGATTTTCCAAAGGACTTGTGATATGAGTTTTGCTCTCAATTGGTCCACCCTACCTTTTACAAAAACCTGCGACACGCGCAGCGAAGTAACGGAAAAGTTGATGATTATTATTTTTCTCAGTATCAAAGTATGGTATGGTTTGAAGGCAACAGTCTATGACCAGTGTTTTTGCGAGCGATCTAAGAAAATTGGGTCTGACAAAGGAGAATATTTATCCACGAGTGTCATGACAATTAGAGTTTTTTCTTCGCCATTAAGAGTGGAAAGAAGTGAACAGAAGTGGTCAAGTTTGGCCAAAAAATACTTTTCTAGTGATCAAGAGATTCTCTTGGGTGAGATTAAAAATTCGCTGCGGTCCAAGATAAAGTTGAAATTAACTCAAAAGACCAATCTTTGAAAAAAAAAAAAAAAGACATATTATAACAAAAAGATTCTGGGTTACTCCATCACCCTTCTGAATGTACGTAGGATAAGGGCCTCTATAAAGCGTTGTATTATTGTGGCCATGTAATGGTTAGTATGGCTAGCTATGAATGTTTGCACACGTGTTGGTTTTTCTCAAGGTGCAGATCAAAGTGACGATCGGAAAAAGCAAACTATGCTTCACGCCATTTACTCGATAACAATATTTCTACTTTTGGTGATTATCATTGTGTTAGTGCTTGTCGTTTGGAGAGGGAAGAATAGGCAAGGTGAGATACCTGATCTAATTTTCTCTTTTACTTCTGCCGTAATCCCTATTTGTCAGTATGAAAGCCAATCGTAAGAAAGTGTTGGAAAATTATTCAAAAATTAAAGTTGAAAGGGGAGTCCACCCTGCTTTCTGGTTTCCGACCAGTGGCAAAATCTGCTCTGAAGATTACGATAAAAAATATTTTGGGTCGCGCTCTCGGCATTTCTGCAAATTGCGTCACTGTGGAAGGAATAAAGACTTTCAATACAGCAGTCAAACACTGTGCATCCGCAAGAGTCTGAAAATGCTACGGTGGACGTCCAAACGCGTGTCTATCGTAAAGTGAGGAAGAAAAGGTTAAATTTGTAACTCAATACGTAAAACAAGTGAAAAAAGGATTTGGAGAAAGTTCTAATCTTGTTATCTTGTTCTTGCTTCATTGTGAAAAATCCCAACTGTTTTGAGCGCGGACGCTTCGTTTTGGGGCGGGAGGCATAGGACAGAACCTCTCTCTACCTTTGCAGTTCTTCCTAGTCTACTGTCCGCGATAAACGTAGGTCGTTTATCGTCGCGAATATCTTGTGTGGTTCTGTTTCTTCCTTTTTTCACTCATTTCCCCGGTGTTTACCAGTACATCGTGAACACGACAAACAACAACTACTGCAGCACGGCCGAGCTTTTGGGCGAATTCATCACTCCACCGTGCTAAGTGTTTAAAAAGTGTGCGAGTGTGAACCAGCTCAAAGTGCTGGAGAAAGTCTGGAAACACAACGCATTTAAGTCTTGGCTTAAGGAATTTCGAAATTTCCTTGTAAACTGCATAAATATACGTCGCACTCGATATAAAAGCCGTATTGATAGCCACTGTTTGACCGCAGTGATCAGATATTTTCGGTTTCCACCTTGAGAGAAATTTTTTCTTTTCTTTTTTTTTTTTGAGACTTTCAGCCTAGGAGAGTGACGCTGCCGTTGATCAACCATGATTCTTAAAAGCTAGGCTATTTTAAAGTTACCTTTTTTGGTAGAATAAACCTGCAATGTTAGCTACGGAAACCATGTAGAACCACATCAAAGAGCTTCCTCCGAATGGTTCCGACAAATTTCATTGAAGCAATTTTTTTATCTTAAGTTTCGTTTCTTTCCACGTTGTTTTGCCTTTTAGATCAATTTTTTCGTTGGCAGTAAAATAATACAGTCAACTCTCCGTTAACGGACACTCGTTTTGGATAAATTTTGAACACTGTACATTTGTTTCGTAGGTCCTTCGACTGAAAATGCGAGGTAGGTACAGGTAGTATTCTGTTTGTATCATGGTGTTTGTATTTTCGAGATACAGTCATATATTTGAAACATTTTACTGAGCATGCTTCCTGACGGAGAGAGCTCATTAGATAATTTTAAACAGCGCGGAAGGTTGGATTTGAGTAAAAAAGTTAACGTTTTTGCGCAGAAATTTGAAATTGAATTGGTTTATTGTTTGTTGTGAACAAGAAGTAGAGAACAATACATGGTTGCTTGTAGATATGGAATTTCTCTTCTCGTGTTCAACTCGACATCTCACTCGTTCGCTGCACTCACTCGTGAGTTATCGAGTTAAACACTCGAAGAGAAATTCCATATCTATACGCGCCCATGCCGACTTCATTAATGAATGAAAATAAATGAATCGACAATCCCCAAATAACAATCGTAGAGTGCGTTGGCGCTAACTCTTAAGATGGAAAAATGCGTCGAATTAAGATCACGAAAACAACAACAGTCGTAATTTCCAATTTACAAAATTCTCATTCATTGACTTTGTTCTTACCGACAGAAGAAGTCTTTCATGTAAACGGCCAAAATCGGCCAGTGGCAAATCTTCCATTTGTCGATTTTCATTCTCAGCCGAGAGAAATGCCAACACCAAAGCCACCGAATACGTAATTTTCGGTTTTTCTTTTAGTATATTGGTTTTTTTCTCCTTCTAGAAGTTTGAACCTCATTGTCTGTCAGCGATACGGATTTTTTAATAAACAACTTGTATTGAGAATCGTGAAGGCTTTGCCTTTCATTCATCAACCTGACCGAGTGACGCCAAAGGCAAGTGACGAGTCAGCAGCTGATTGGCTATATCAACACGTGAAAAAATACGATATTTTTTCACGTGTGTTGTTTCGGCTTTTCTCAGGGCCGGAAATCCCTCTATAACACCGCAGTTTATGTGATAAATCAGATTCTGCCATAAAGTTTTCAGGGAGCATGTGCAATATTTTCAGTATTTGAAAATGTATACTCTTAAATAAGGTGTGTTTCAATAGCACACCTTGTGAGTTCTCTAACACATCAAGGTGTGATGTGGTGACACACCTCTTCACTGTTTTATTTCACGGTTCAAGAAAACACACCAATGTGTGTAAAGAAACACAGGCGGTGTGTAACAATTACGCACCTTGAGATCAGTTTTGCAACACACCATAAATTAACGAGATGCAAATGTTCTTCAGTTTGAGAAATCTGCCAGAGCCATCATAACACAAAAAAAGGTGCGTTGCAGTAACATCTTCTGTTTGATGCGAAGCTCTTCTTTAGGATATGTTTTTACAGTGGAAATCGCTCACTCGACTTCTGTCAGGTTGAACTTCCTGGCTAACTCGAATTGAAAGTAATTTACATCGAGGTACATTTTTCACTTAGTTACTATCGATGGACTTGATTGCCTTGTTATCTCGCTTCGCGTTGTTTTCATTACGGCTAAAATTAATTTTTCAAGTTCGTTTGGGTTTTTTGGCCCTTTATTTTGATTTGCGCTGGGTATTATTATTTCTTCTAAGAAAAAAACGACTCCGCATCAAGTTCTTCCACTATGCTGCCCATAGTTATATACACTATGTTCAATCTTTTTTTTTTTTTTTTCAGTTGCAGTTATCATCAGGTAAATGCTATGGATAATCAGGTAAATATGGAGAATACTCGATGGAAAGAGATGAAGTCTTCAAGGGACTTGTTGTTATTAGACTTCGTGATCACTTGTTGTCAAGTGTTTCGTTACAATCACCGCTGCATTTGGTTTTGGTTATTTGTTTTCACTTCGCTTTTAGGATCAAGGAAACCCAGTTCAAGCCAGTGAAGCATACGTGAATATCTCCGGAAACGAGGAAACGTTAGTTATTCAATCGTCGCCATCAAGAAACGCAGTACCAAGCAGAAGACATCAAATGAACTCTGAGTATATGTCCATTAAGAGAATAACAACAAAGTTCAAGAAATGGGAAGTAAAACGGGAAAATGTTCAAATCTCGAGAGTTATTGGAAAGGGTGCTTTCTGTCAGGTTGCTAAGGCAACCGTATCAGATATTAATGGAATAAAGGGAGCAACAACTGTGGCAGTTAAGATGCTGAAAGGTATGTTGCGGAGACAAGTAGTCAGAGCCTATTTTTTAAATCGTGATTACTGGACAGATTATCAATAAATCAATAATTTTACTAGGAAAAAAGCGAACTTGGCCAAACATACAAGGCAAAGTGGCTCTTTCTTATATTGGAATAGTTTGTTGAGTACTTCAAGAGTGGTATTCCCCGTTCGTATGAGAACATTTTGTTTGAGCACATAGTATTCTATGCAACTACAGCAAGTCTCAAACGTGAAAATGAATCAGTAGAAGAGACGTCATCTGGCTTAACTTTTATACACCACCTCACATGCTTATGTGTGATGGCAATGTTTTTAATTTTCTATATTTTTGGTAGAAAATGCCCCGGATAATGACAGGAAAGATCTGCTGTCAGAGCTGGATTTGATGAAGAAACTAAGGCCTCATCCTCATGTCATTAAACTGATGGGATGCGTCACTAAAACTGGTAAAATAGGAAGGATATTGGTAATACTTCATCGTTTATTCAGTCAAATCTGAATTTTAATTAAGTTTCATGTTAAAACAAAGGGTTGTTTTGCAGATCCTTTGCTTGTTCTCATTGAATACATACCTTACGGTGATCTGTTGGGTTACCTAAGAAAGAGTCGCGGCCTAAATGACACATACTTTAAAGATCCGGATGTTAAACCTGAGACCAACCTGACTTCAGAACAACTGATGCAATTTTCCCTGCAGATTGCTGATGGAATGAACTTCCTTTCTGCTAACAAGGTATTCACGAAACGTGTGTCAGTGTAGCACCTTGTTTTCCATTCTGATAAAGTGTTAGGTCACAGCAAAAAGTTGCTCGGAAAGGTGGTTGGAAAGGTAGAGAGTGACCTCTCCGATGCTAATGAATCACAATCTCTCGGATTATGGCGAAATTACCTGGTTTATCACGTTTTAGAGCTGATTTATTGTGCACAATAATAACCCAGACGGGCATGTACATATTTCACTCCCCACTCCCCACTCCCCACTCCCCCCTCCCCCAGTCCAAAAAAAGGGAAAAACAACTTTTAAAGAAAATGTTATTCCTTTCGTCGTAAGAGTGAGACTGAGAATGAAATCCAATTCCTCTACACCATTGCATCTAATGTATGGAGTTAGATCGGAGCTGTATAGTTCGGATATCCTTTCCTCTGAACCCCTTCGTCATTTCGTCCGAAGTTTCTGTTTCACGTGCTATCTTCGTGGCGTGTTTAACGTCGCTTCTTGAGTCGCTCTACATTTCGTGGCGTCGAAAAGTAATTCGTATCGTAGCAGTCCCTGCTTGTAACCAGTGGTAAGCACGTTTTTAATCGTCATGTTGTGTATCGTCTCTTTCTGTGAAAATGTCCTTCAGCACGCTGAGTTCTTCAACTAACTTCGATTCTTTTTTTAAGAATGCCATTTCTAATGATACTCGAACGCTGGAAAGTGTGCTGTCTCGGTAACGACAGCCATGAAATTGATTATGCTTTGTACCAGGTGGATCATTTTCTAACGTTGTGCATTCAATGTTAAATCGTTTGGAAAGGTACTTACGTTGCTTGCATGATGTATTTTTGCCTTGAATATACTTACAACTATCCTTGTTTCAAGATGGCTTTGACAACCTTCCTCTCAGATTTGAATCAAAACTTGACACCTGTTGAGAGGGGACAATGAAGTTCCAGAAATCCCATGCCCCTTGTTTAGAGAGTCGTTCAATCTTTTTTTAATCTCTAGTTAGCCCACTTGATCAATCTGATTTTCATGGAACAGACCTTTACATCAAAGTTGTAGAGATTATCCATGGCTTGGTTTTACAAGATCGAGTAAAATAACAGAATTTCTGCTCGCTGACAAGAGTTCGAACTGTAAGAGTTATTAAGCTAGAAAACAGAAAACATTTTGGAGATAAAATAATGCAAGCAACTAATTAAGCTATGTGTATTCACTAGTGAGGATAAAAGGTGGAATGAATATATGAAATTGTAAAATTTATAACTAGTATAGTATCACAACCTAGCTGAACAGAACGAAATAAAAGTAACAATGTAACTAGTTTCATTAATAGTTAACTGTTCTAGAATTCTCCACAATGCATGCTTGGTGGGGTCCAAAATCTACATGGCCTCTGAAACTGGTTTAATTTCAACAATCAGGCCGATGAATATATATATATTTTTTCATCGTATGTGAGGAGAGATCGTTGTGGTGGTCTCTAAATATTAATTTCATAACTTGAAAAATACAGCAGTGATGTGTACCTCCTATTCACAGGTCAAGAACACGCAAAATTTGAACAACAAACAAGGCAGTTTTAAAGCCTTCTGTAACATTAATATGTTGTTTTGAATACCTCCATCTGTTGTATCCAATGAAACAAAGCCTAGGCATTACCAAACCAAAACACTCCTTTACCATTAAGATACGAGCCTCGGTCATTGATGCAAGGGAGTTGATATGATGAGGTAAACCCAAATGCAAGTCACAAGTTAAAGCGCTTGGCCGACATCTGCAGTTTTTTGGATATCCAAAAACAAAGTGGAAGCCAAGGGCTGGCTTTTGCTGACAACCGGTGATGAATTTTAAGATATCCTTAATGGAAAGTTAGAAGTTGACATAAAGGAATTTCTGAATATACAGTATGAACTGTACATTAAGATTTTCTTAAGTTGAGTTGCGTTACACTGCAATTGAAAAAAAGCCTTATGCTCAAGCCAGAAGTTGTTTTTAGAATCATTTAGTTGATTCACACAAATACTCAAAAGAGGAAAGCAAAAAGGCATTCTTCAATTAACGTTAGCTGAATGAGAACTCAGAGTGCTGAATGAAATTTTCCCAGAAAGAGACGATATATAACGCACGATTAAAAACGTGCTTACCGTTGACTGTTACGGCACGCATTACGTTTGACGACACGAAATGTGGAGTGACTTAAGAAGTGACGTTAGACACGCCATGAAGATAGCACGTGAAACAGAAAATTCTTCCGACGATATGAAGAGGGGTTTGGAGGACAGGAAATGAGAAATATATAGCTCCACGTAGTATGACTCGACGATACGAACAAAGGATACCAAATTTTGACCTCGATCTGACTCCACGCTGGCAAACTACCGACCCATAGAGAGCTCTTTGGTGAACAAGTTAAGTTCATTTATGACAGCGTTCCGCATACTATTAGGATCAGTCATGTTAAAAGTGTCGTGTGAAAGTAAATTTAATGGGAAAGATGGTAAATTTCCAGCTCTACCGTCGACTAGAGAAAGTCTTTGGTTTTTGACAATTGGATGACCGAACTCAGAACGTACCGATTTTCCTGTTCTGAGTGGTTCCATTTTTTATATTACTTTACATCCATGTGTCAGATCATCCACCGTGACTTAGCGGCCAGAAATGTTCTTGTTGGTGAAGGAGAGAAGTGTAAGGTGACAGACTTTGGAATGGCGAGGAATGTTAACCAGGATGATATCTACAACAAAACAAGTCGGGTAGGAAACTGAGTTATTCCCTTTTCTCTTTTAACTCGCCTCCATTTTGAAGAGTGTTTTTCGCTCTTACATTAATCTGTACTTAGGATGTCGTACTTTGCAAAGTTCACCAATTCTTGTCTGAATGAAGGAAGAAATCGATGTGAATTTAATATTTCCGTTGCGTAATTTGAACAGGGCCGTCTGCCAGTAAAATGGACCGCTTATGAGGGTTTAGTTTATGGAAAATACACAACACAAAGTGATGTGTAAGTATTCCCCCCTTTAAGATACTCTAAACATAGCCATCTGGGTATGACTCAACTCCAGGTCCGGATTTTGGTCATTCTTATTTCTAAGAAGTCCTACAATGCACGCAGATTCAAATATCTTTTTTATTTTCACTTCCACTTTCATTTTGTCACAAAGATTTCGCTAAGGTGAAGTTAAGATTAGCACTTAGGTTTGACTCGAGCAAACGTCCACCACAAACGGGATCACAAAGATTTTATGCTGTATTCCGAAAGGAAATGAGCTCAAAGTTACTGGTATCCCTTTAACCATCGCAAGCATACCTCTTACTAGCTTAGTTCTTCTTCCTGTTTAGCTTCCCAGATAATGCGTTTTTTGGTCGTCATTTGAATCTCCTGCTTTTTAAGAAATGATGATCAGCAGGGAGCTTGAATTTTCTGCGTAGTAACAAAAAGCTATACTTTGCTGGAACTCAAGTTGATAGCCAAGCTGGTTGCTCATTCTTGAACCATGTTTAAACAATAATGTATAAAGACTTAACCTCTTTCTTATATTGATTTATTCATATTTATTTTTAAAGACTTCAGGCTACGTGCATAATCCCATCATAGATCTTGGCCGATGATGTCGGGGCCACTGATTAAAATAAATCTATTTTCCAAGCAGCGAGAAAGTTAAAATCGCGAATTATCATGTTTTACTTGACTCAGATTGCTTCGCTGCCTCATGCACTTCATTGGTTTTTCCTTTTCTGTTATTTGCAGGTGGAGTTTCGGTGTTGTTCTGTACGAAATATTTACTGTAGGTACGTCTGAACAGTTTTAATAGTTAAAACAAAGCACTATTTTGTATGGACTGGGGAAGAAGGGACTGAATTGCCGCAGTTTTTAAGTAAGTTTTGACGAGGATGATATAGTGAGGTTTGTGCTAAGACAATGAGTCCTGGAATATCAAGAAAGTTACGTGTGTGAATATTATTCTTGCCTCATTACTTCAGTTTAAGCGTTCATTTTATGTCCATAGGTGGATCTCCTTACCCCGCGATTAACGCTCGCGAAATTGCAGAGAAACTTCAGCAAGGATACAGAATGCCAAAACCTAAACATGTTGATGAACAGCTGTAAGTGTTCTGCTGCTGTTGTTTTTTAATCCTTGTTACCACAAATAGCAATAAGAGGTATAAGTGTTTAAAGTCCTGTTATTAATTTATGACCGCGTTCAGCTGAATCAGCATGTTTTGGTATGACTTATGCCATTATCCGTACCATTAAAGTAAGTTAACCGGAAACGAGACATGCGCGGGCGCAAATATAACATTTGGAAGTTTTGGTGTTTGATGGTTTGGTATTTAGGTTTGGTACTGTAATTTCTAACATTGTCATTTGAATGAAATTGATATCGTAATTTTTAATGTAACTTGTGAAAACTAAGTAAACGGATATGACACAATGGACTAATGATGGCACGAGTCACGCCGAAACATTCTTCAAAAATGTTTAATCGAAAGTTTGAAATTTGTTTTATTTGACCAAGTAGGCTTTGAAAATGCCAATGCCTGAAAATGGGTTAGTACCTTGTGCAGCGAAAAGTCATAGATGTCTGTGTTTATACAGCAAAATCGCGAGATCTCAAGATATAACCAAATCCGAAAACTAAGTCCCGGAGCTATGATTCATAATGGTAATTGCACTGAGTGGAGCGCAATTTGGGCTGAAATCATACGCGTGATTTCAAAATCGAACGAGCGCTCAGCGCGAGTTCGATATGAAATCACAAGTATGATTTCAGACCAAAATTGCACGACACGAGATTCAATTACCACTTTATTACATCCATTTTGAAATCGCCCAAATACAGGACTTGGTCAGTTCAAATGTTTTATTGATGCCGTACTGAGCCGGTCTGAAATTAAATTCATGTCCATTTTTTTGGGGGAAAAAGTAAGAGTTGAGAAACAAAAGTTGCAAAATTTGCCACATGATACTCTTTGTCTTTCATTTTACTGCTATTTGATCGGTTACTTTAAAAATCTGATTGGTTGTTCTGTTTTTAATGTAGCCTCCTCACTGGCTGGAAAAAGATGCGATTTAAAGCAAAAAATGGGGCGATTCCTGAATAAACCGCATCAATTAGAGCCAATCAGATTACAGGGACCACCAGTCATTTCAAAATGGTTGTAATAATTAATATTATTGTGGATGTTATATTTATCACTTGTCTTTAGTTACCAGATTATGGCCCAGTGCTGGCAGGAAAATCCAAACGACAGACCGACATTCCCTTCACTTAAAGACATTATAACTCGTATGTCTAAAAACAAAAATGTAAGTGAAAAATTGCGTTTTTCTATGGCTGAAGTAGTAAATTATTGGGTAGCACTATCATTTAAATGTATATGTTTCGAAAGCCTGTGTATGTTTCTACTTAGATATCTTAGGATTTACACCAAAGAGATACATGTTGCATATGGTAGTCACGATAGGCGATAATTCAAAAGGAAATTAACAGCTCGCATATTTCCCGCTTGTGACCCTCCCCTTATCTAATAAGCCCCGTCAAGGTGCTCTATTTGAATTGTGCGGAATTAATCTTCTTCTCTAAAACGGGTGACTTGTTACATTTATTATTATAAGTATTGTCATTGTTGTTGTTGTTATTATTATTATTTTTATTATTGTTATTATTACTAGTATAGGTAATCACATGACTGCAATTTTGAATAAATAAGCATGGGTGAATTTTTTCAAAGACTAACAAAATTGCACGAGCCCGTAGGGTTCGTGCAATATGTGGTCTCTGAAAAAATTTACAGGTGTTTATTTATTCAAAATTGCACGAGAAAAATTATGTGATTACATATTCATTCATCATATACGTGAAAAAATACAAGATAGCGTATCATAATTATGCATAAGCAAAGCACGCGCATCAAATGCAAAAATAATTTACACTCGATTGCAAAAACGTTGACACCTAATAAGCTTGATTCACGAACGACAAGACCCAACACCTTTATGGGAAATGTTCGCACAGATACATAATCAGTGATTTACTTCTCTCATTATTCATGGAAAAATCTTTTCTCATGATAAAACGTTTTCTTATGGTTATCATCTACATTTGACCCCTAAAACTGCTGAGTCTCATCGTTCATTATAAACGCTTGTTGCGTGTCAACGTTTTTGCAATCGAGTGTATTCAAAGCTTGTGAGTGACTTTGTGAGTTCAGTCAAAACAACCGCGTACGATCAAAACAATAATATACAATGATATTTTCACATCTTTAGGGCGCAAAAACGTTCTAAGTCCCGCTAAACAGTTCAAGTAATTGTTCAGTCTGGTTTGTTACTTCTTTGCACTGTATTAACCTTCTTCTGCATTGAAATACCTGAAAACTGCATTTATCTTAACCGATCGGAACTTAGTAATTTCTCGATGCATCGTATTAGTATTAGTATTATCATCATCATCATCATTATCATCATCATTACCATAATTTTTTATAATTTTACATCCTCTTCCATATGGCAAACTTAGAACCATATTGACACACACTAATGTCAACGTATTTTTCTTTCTTTTTCGTATTCAGGACACCTATATCAACATGAGAGAGTATGATACCAACCTTTATGCGAATGTCGATGACCTACCTATGGAATGAACGAAGACAATTAATTACAACGTATCATAGGGGCAGGGTATTAGTTCGAAATATTCTTAGCAGTCTCTAGAGTATGGTTACAGGTGCTTTGTCAGCCTTGCTTCAGTCTGGTTTTGAAGTTGACTCATCTTTAATGAACGTTCGTTGTGCACTTGTTTTTGTTTGTTTCCTTAGATCTAGTCTCAAAATACCAAATTATTCCTTGATAGGTTTTGGCAGTTTTTTAAACAAGACTTCAAACTCTTAAATAAACTTTTGTCTGCTGGTAAATCTTAAGGAGTTTGTTGACCTCTATTTCTCATCCTTGAATGGCAGTCAGCATATCAAGATAAATCATTCTACAAATTTTTTAAAGACATTTTAGAGCCCGATCAAGTTTTTTATAATTTAGGATGGATTTTAACGTTAATTACAAACATTTTTGAACCTAGAATTATAATTAGGTAAAAGTCTTTTAATGGTATGAATCATAAATTTCATATTTTAGAAATATGCGGTCAGTTTTTTTTCACTGATTCGATACACGATCCTACAAGCATATAGTATCGAGACTATCAACTTTAAATAAATATTATGATGATATTGTTTGTGGTCTGTGATCTGCTCGAGAACAGATGCAACATGGAAACTATTTGCTATCCACTAAAATTAGAACGTTTACCGCATTAACCTGGAACAGAATTTTTTTCAGGAGAAATGTACTTACATTAAGGAACGACCAGGCAAATGATTAATGGTTTTCGGGCGGGTTGAATGGCTTAAACGGAAGAGATAGGCAAAGTACTATTCACCTCCGAGCAGTCAAAGAGGAACAAAGTAACCGTTTCAAAGAAAACCTTTTTAATGAAATGAGGGTGTTGTTCATGATTAAGGGTGTGAAATCAAACTTACCGTAAATTATATTTGTTTGATGTTCTGAAATAATAACTTTCACACTCACACATTACTAATCTTAACTACTCGGCATCACAAGAATAGAAATCGTTATCTCATGGGTTCACCTCCCTTATGGGACTGACTTTTTCAGGATTTAGTTTCACTACTGCTTAAGGTAGTGTTCATTACTGCTAAGATCGCTCTCTTCTTTTTTTTCTATTTTTTGATAATCCGTTTTTTAAACATATTATGTTTAAACATATGTTATTCATTAACACGTCACTTCACGGGTTTATCACAAACCATCAAAATTAACAGCTCCCAGTTGGCTTGTTCGCTAAGTTGGAAGAGCACTGCACCGATAGCGCAGTAAATATGCTAAATAGAACGTGATTCAGTTATAATGTACGGGTATATGGGTGGGTGATAAATGCAGTGTAATGATATTGGCTGAGTTCATTTTGAGGTCCATAAAATCGTAAAAAAAAAGGAACGAGACTAATATCCAGCCATGTTGACCGATTAACAAATAAAGAGGCCTTGACTGTGTTGTGTTCTGTTGCGTTGTAAAGCACTCAGGAAGAGGCTAGAGCACGAAATAAGAGTATGGGGAAACACGATACGTAATCGAATGTTTCTCCCTATCCTTTGAGGGATTCTTTCTTTGTTTTACAATAAATAATCCGTCAAATTCCCTCACTTTTTTTTTTCTGTTTTCAAAACATATAATTTTTGAAGCAAACAAAAGTGTTGTCAGCATATTTTATACTCTCATAGAACACGCTAAAATGATCCAATAAGTTTTTTAGAATGGTTCAAATAATCTGATATGTTGAAAAAAACTAAAACTGTCAAAAATGTCAACGCATACACAATCTGAAATAGTTTGGCAGGTGGAATTCAACACCAGTCGAATTCACAGGAACATGATGAGCTAACCGCGATGGTCCACAGTATGATCATAGTCGCCCTGACATCCTTAATAAGTATAAATTTTAAACGGTAATGCCAGTTTTTCAATTTTTCAATTATGGCACTTGGCGTGTTTGCAAACGTTTGTTACTCATGTGCCAAGTTGGCATTGTTCCCCTTCGTAATTGACATGCACCAAAAAGAGTGGCCTAGAAACCGATAATCAAAAGTTATTCGCTCCTGTGAAAAGATGTTCGCTCGAAATGTTAGCTATAGAACTGGTAATTGGAGGTCTGTAACCCTTGTCTTAAACCGTTGGAATGCCTTTTGTTTATGGAAATCTATTGAATCCTGTTTGTCTTGCTTAGCTTTATTCCGTTTGATGCATCATCCCCTGGATTTTTACCTCCATTAACATAACTCCATTCTGAAACGGACCTTCCATTGCGGATGATAGTGAGGCAGTTTGATTCAGAGGCGTGAAAGCCTTTTAATCATTCTTTATACTCTTCAGTACTAAGTCAGAGTCCGTCCAGTTATTCAGCCCATTGCTCTCAATCTTGAGCTCTGAATTAGACGACTCAACTTCACTGAAATCGGAGATGTATGACTGATCATGTCACATGCAGCATGCATTTGAGATGATTTGTGGCTGTTTATTCCTTACTGCTCAAAGTGTTTCGGTTTAAGGGAATTTTACTTTTTCAACGAATTTGGTCGAGGTCTGTATTAATGACAATCAGTCCTGTATGCTTTTTGGAATATCTTCATCTTGACAGACATACATACATACAGGTTATTAACGTGAGTTCACTCTTAGCTAAATAGCTAGTTTACAAGCAAGCTCACAAATTAAATACGTACAGGCGGGAGAGGTCGATTTGACTAATTATGGTTTCAAAATACTTGTAGCTAGTGACTGCTCGCAGATTGAGTGGTAACGTGTTCCATAATTGCGCTGTTGCATAATAACGTCAGGAGCGTTGTTCATATGTGGTGCCATTTACTTTCGGTAAAGTAAGAATATTTATACCTCTGAGATTGTAGCTCGATTTTCTCCAGTCAATCAAACCTAACAGACTTCCAGGGACTTCGTTCTAATCTTCATTACTAATCCAATTAACTGTTTTGCAAAGGGTACTTGAATAGTCTTTGACTTGCGGAGTTTTTTTTTGTCCGCCTTCGCCTAACAAGGTCTGATTTGAAGAGCTGTGACCACGCCAAGCAAACCGAGAGATAGAGATTACTTGTTTAGTTTCTCAAGTTAGTTTTTCAAGTTTAACTGAATTTGGTAAAAAATATTTGAATCAATTTTGGCTTGTGAAAGGGTAATGGATCTTTCTCTTACATACGTTTTACGACTGGTTTTAGCAACGCCTTTATTCTCTTGCGCAATTCCGAAGTCAGGTAACGTATATCGAGTTCAGATTAGAGAGATTTTAGTCTTGTTCGCAATTTGAAATAAAGTTTTCAAAAGAATTCAACATGCCTAAACACATCCTTGAATATTCTGACACATGAAGTAAGAAGTTACTGAAGTTACGTGTGATGTGCTGAGATCTAGTTTAACGTTTTCTGTTTTCCTTCTTCAGAGTCATTCAGAATCAGCAAAAAACCTTCCGATCCTACTACTGTGGTGCTTGGAGTAAACAGCGACCGACTTGAGTGGCGGTATTCTGATGCACCGTGATTATTACGTTCTGTTTTACGGAAAACTGGTGAAACAATTAAACCAATATCATTAAGCAGGAATGGGAATGCGTTCAATCTAAACTCTACAAGTGAATTCGATACTTTACTTAATGTAACACTAATACTAAAGAACGTAAAGAGCAACAAGGAATACACCTACTCCATCTTTCCACTGGATTCTAGTACCAGAGTGGTAGAGACACACGCAATCTCAATTAATGTGGTGGGTAAGTGAAGCTGTTTCATGAGTTTCTTTGATACTCTTTGTCCTGTGATGCATTTCTTGCGTATTTAAATCAGCAGCCATCTCTCAGTTTGCCTTAAAGGAGAGGTTTTTATTAAAAAATTGCAGGTCCTTCTATATGTAAATGTGTTATGTGTCATCAATATTACTCAGGCGTGCAAAAAATGTTCTTCGTCGTGCACCAATTAACGCAGAGAAAGACTTCATGATAACATTCAGCATGATTTTGATGCTACAAGTTATTCACTCTGACAAATAGCTAACCCTCGAAAAGTTAGATAAAGAGTCTCTTTACGGTGACCAATTTATCAACATAGTTGATAGAAACCAAATCATCTTGTACAGATCCCCTACCGACGCAGCAACACAGTTACTCTAGAAACTTACCCCTCTATTCACAAATTGTTTTGGTCTCGTTCCTGTGTGTTTGTTTCGAGGTAATTAAAATTCAATATGGAGACAACTTATGCTCCGGTCGATCCTGTGATTTGTCATAAATTTTAGGGCTCTCTCTCTCTCTTGCCTAAAACTTACCCTGAAGGTTATTATCTGCCTTGGCTAAACTGCAGAATACCCCGCCACTTTGGTCCACCTCATTTACATGTGTCGGGAGGCTTTAAAGATCGAGGAATAACACAATAAACGTTATTCTTATTCAATGACATGTAAATGAGTGGCAGGGTATCCTGCAGTTGCTCCTCTGCCTTTCTAAAGAAAAAGGTATTAAAAAAATAAAAAACTAACGCTCACGTGCGTTTTATAAAATTTTGATTGAAGGCAAAGGTAAGGGCATTTTAGGAAGGACAGCTTCTTTATGATATTCAATAAAACATATAGAAACATGCAAAAGATCTGTACATAAAGGTCACATTCCTTTACAAGAGAGCCTGTGACCCGGGATTCTGCTGCTGTCCAGGAAAAAGTCAAAGACGTTGCAAAATGATCTCTTAAACACTCGTATATCTTGGAGAGAATGACCGAAAAATGATTGAGCAATTTTTCATGAAACTGACAGTAAAAAATCAACAACGGAAGCTGATGTGGCTTCTTGGCAGGGAAACCATTGCCGCCATGAATACCAGCAACCTAAATTGACGTAGTGAACTTTTCATCATCCATGGGGTCAACACTGTTTCGAATGAAGGGTCAAGGTGTTTTCTGTCCTGAGAGAACAATGAATAACATCTCATCAGATACTTTGAACCCGCTCCCCTGAGTTTTTTTTCTAAAATGAGTTTACCTTAACGACTGCTTTGCTCAGCAAAAATATAAATATGCAAATCTAATATTCAGAGGTTCACAAAATCAATGGCAAGAGAACAAAAATCGATGGCAAACTGAATTCAGAATGGCAGTTATAGAGCTTCTGAACATTCATTCTCTTAGGACTAGGACTAGGCAGGAAAAGCGATTGGCATAGGGTGGAGAGGGTGGCAGTCGATGTTACAGGATCAACCCCAGTCTTTAGGTTTCCCCCGACAGTTTACTGGTACCAATACACTCTCCTAGGTAGAGAGAAAAACTGCAAGTTAGGAGTAAAGTGTCTCATTCAAGAAATTGATGAAGTGATTCGTTTAGGCTTTCTTAGTTACCATAATCTTTGCCTCCCTGTTATTTAACAACATTCTTTTAATATCCATAATTTCATCGAGGGGCAATTATAATTGTAATTAACATATTGTATTATGTAATAACTGTGACGACATCACAAAATCTAGATTCACTGTATTTATCTTAAATTGTTATTTCACAGTCCCTCCAGAAATTACTGACCCACCGGAACCAAAGCCTTTACTTGCCACCGAAGGAAACCATACTTTGACCTGCAATGCATCTGGTGACCCTCTTCTCAAGATTTCTTGGACAAAAGATGGCGTTCCTGTGGATAGGTTTAATGTGAGAGGTTATCAGCTTTATTTGCTTATCGCGAAGTTGGAGGATGTAGGATCATACAGTTGTAAAGCTAGTAATGGATATGGAGATAATGCCACCAGTGTCAGCATCGTTGACATAAGATGTAAGTAGTCTGTCCTGTTTATCTGATTACAGCAATGCATTTGTAAGTTGGTTAATATGCTTTGATTTTAGGCAGACACAAATGTATTGTGATTCATGTTTGAACTGTTACACAACAGAATGGCGTGGAATTAGCACAATATAGAGGAAAAAGTATTTGCTTTCTCTCCTTTTGAGATGTAAGTACAATTATTTTTTGTTTAGATTGTCCTTGTGCCAAGCATAAAGGTGTCTGTCTCTGTGAAACAGTTTTTTTCATCATTTATGCTCATGCTTTAACAGAGTTCAGAGCCAGCTTTGTCATGTGGGCGTGAATTGACTGAATAATACCCAGTAATAAACGACAAACTATCGCCTTCTTTATTTCTACTCCCGCTTCCCGCCCTCTCCCGCCCCCTGTCTCCCGGGGTCTGCCTGGATACTCAAGACATCTTCTCATACAAGACTCTACTCTAATAAAGTATAAGCCTTTCTACAATGGCTAATTGGAACAATTTGGTGGCCATTCGGGTTCGAAAAATGTTTTTCCGGAACAAACTATCGAAACAAAAAGTTTGAATGACATTTATTTGCTAAAAACCTTCTTCAACCCATAAAAAAATCACCAGTTGAGGGTATAAATGGTTAAAGCAAAAAATAAATAAATATATAAAAGTGGAAACTAGTATTGAAAGTATCGTGGCCAACAGTCCATTTTCAGTGACTTTGGCAACCAGCTGGTCACAATTTGAGACGCTACTTTCTTTATAATAAACTGATTTGCATGTTGTACGTTACTGAGAGACACGTTTGCTTGTCACACTATTTCTCCCTGTTCCTGCCCTTGCATAATGATCGTTTAATTAGGAGCATTGGAATAACATTACAGAGTGAAGTTTGGACTTCAGCCTTTAATAATAGAGAGCAGTTGAGTTCAAAATATTGGAGTCAAAGCTTTTATCAGATGTAAGTATCCTGTTGCATTTACAAAGCACGTTTGGTGACCATATCAGGACGAGAAACCCCTTTTATCTAATCTGTTCACCATAGAGTGGTGATTTACTAATTATTGATGTTTGAGTATAAAATGCCTTGCAATTCCTCTCTTCCAGTACTGGCTGACTTGTTAGTATCCTACTTATCAATCTAAGATGGCGACAATAATCTTTGTAGGAATGATTAAATAAAATTTATTTTCATAGCTCTGCTCTTCATTCAACATTCAGTGAAGAGTTTTCCTTGACTATGCGTAACAAGGATGCTAGAGTTACAAGCAAAGCAGACTTTTGAATTGTAATGAATTAGCTGACAAACCTGTGGGAACTAGTAGACTGGTCCTTTTCTTTTAAGGCAAAGTACATCTAATTTAAAATTAAATCTAGATACTTGGATTTCAATTTTGGGTTTCTTGACACGAGAACTTAAATTATTATTAACAAAAGCGCAAATGATGTTCTGTTAACAATTTTACAGCGTGTATATTAGCTTAGCGGAGATCTGTCCTCTTCGTGCCTCTACGCGTCTTCTCCAGGGTAAGTGATTTGGCGGATATGTCCGAGTATTCATCTGCCTCGGTGGTTCACGTCTATTCAGGACGCTGTCAAAGTGCTCCTCCCACTCAGTGAGTTTCTGGTTCTCCTTGCAGATGGCGTTTCTCTTCTGGTATTTCACTGACCCGCCATCGTTGCGAAATCCGTCGTTGGACTTTTGCTGATACTGAGGTCAGCTTGCTATTTGCATTCTGGTCTTAAGCAGTTTTTCCGAAAAACTCTTATCACCAGGGTGTGGACACTGACGACATCTGCTCCTCTGTAGTCCTTGACGTCAGGCGAAAAGCTCTTTCGCTTTCCGTTGATTAGGATATGATCAATTTGGCTTTTCACTGCTTCTTTAGGTGATGTCCATGTAAACTTGCGAATGTTCTTGCGGTGAAAAGGCGCCTGCTACTTCTAGGTTTGATGTCTTCATAAAAGTCATCCAATCTTTCCCCATCGTCATTCATTGTTCTTACATAGTGTACCCCGATCCCGGGTCTCTGCCTGTGTTGTCTTCTCTTTTTCTGTCGTTCAGGTCACAGTGTTCATAGTAGGGGATCTTCTTTTTCTATACCCCGCTGTTAGTTTGGTGTACTTTGAGTTGTAGCGAGCATCAAGCAATCTTAGCAAATGGCTTTACAAAAACTTTTCTCCGTGATTGCCAAAAACCAGTTACAAATAGTAACGCTCTTGATGAAAGGGAACCAGCGATTGGTTTTGCTGTTATTTCTTACATACAGGGTGTTACGGAACCCATCAAGAGAATTTTGAATAGCCACAACGTTAAAGTTGCTCAAAAACCTTTTCAGACTTTGGGGCATATTTTCGCCAAACCTAAGGATCCTGTCACGAAAGAACGACGAACCGACGCCATTTATTCTATTCCTTGCAATGACTGTGACAACGAATACATCGGACAGACAAAACGTCAGTTTGGTACACGGTTAAAAGAGCACCAAAAAGCGGTTTTTCTTTGCAAAAGGAAAATTCAGCTTAATCAGAGCATACATGCCTAACCAACCATACAATTGGGTGGGATAATCCTAAAATTATCACCACTAAACGGCGTTACCACCAGCGCCTTTGTTTGGAGGCTTGGCATATCAACTCCGCCCACGCTCCTTTAAATCGAGACGATGGCGGTTTGCTTGCTGACGCCTATTAACACCTCATCAGAAGAAAGGC